>JBAMCJ010002531.1:0-134662 GCA_037075205.1 Drosophila prostipennis | reverse complement strand
TTTGGTTTGTAAAACTTTGAAATATGTCTAGTCAAAAAAGGAAAGTTCGTGGAAAAAACTTTTCATTGTTGGAGGAGCATATCCTCATTGATCTTGTGGAAAGTATGAAGCACATTTTGGAAAATAAGAAAAGTGATGCCGTAACCTGGAAGGAGAAAACAGATGCCTGGGAACGTCTTGCTGAGAAATTCGCTGCCCAATCTGGAATAGAGCGGACTTGGAAAACATTGAGGGACAAATATGACCACCTAAAAAAGAAAACCCGAAGTGAATTTGCTGCCGAGAAGCTCGAAAGATACCGCACTGGTGGAGGAGTCGCGTCTTCCACTTCTGTTTCCGCCATCTCCGAAAGGATAGGAGCCATAATCCAAACGTCCGCCACTGGTTTGGAAAATAAGTTTGACGACGATGGCAAGTACGATGGGTAGTTTTAATAACGTTTATAATAACTGTTTAATCTGCAGCATATCTTTGTTTGATCGACGATAATGATAAAGAACCACCTAGTTTGAACGCCGTTAACAGTAATTGCAGCTTATCCGATACCAGTGTACTACAGGTTGTAAAACTTAAGTACATTTTTAAATATTAGCACTTATGTTTACATACTATAATAATTTTAGGAAGATCCCGCGCTGCAAGAGAATATGCCGCGTAAGGAAGTGGGGTTTCAAGGATGGAATCCAACAAAGCTAAAGGACAAGAAGTCCCCAAAACTGTGTGTTCCTCGAAAGAGACGTGCAGAAGAAGACAGACTTTCCCTGCTTAAGCTTCAGCAAGAATACTATCGAAATGAAAACGAGCGAGCTGCAGAGAAACATTTATGCGACATGGAGCGTCACAAACTGGATATGGAAAAGCAGCTGGCTGAACTCCGAAACATTAACTTAAAAAACAATCTCCTTGAAATGGAGATGGAGGAGAAAGAAGCTAGAAAGAAATTCAAGTTCGATGATTAACATGTTTTCTTTATTTTTACTATAGTTTATAAATCGTGATACGAAATCCGAAAAGGCTGAATTCATAGTCTGAAATAAGTTATAATTTCATTATTATTGATAATAAACCAAAACAACACAAAAATCTTACGTTGCGAAGTATTCACTAATCAAGATTTGTCTATGCCTTCCTGTCGCATCGTTCCCGTTTTCCTGAACCGTTTCTTCTGCATTGGGAGTTCCTTCCTGGTTATTGTCTTCCTCATCAGGTATGGGATTATTTTGCAAAATGGCAATATTGTGCAAAACTCCACATGCGACTACAACAGCCATTGCCATGTTCAAAGAAATCCGCATACCCGTGGATAACACTGGAAACCGTCTTTTCAGAACTCCAAAGCAACGTTCGATTGTATTGCGAGTTCGAATTTGTGACTCATTGTATAGTCTCTCAGCTTCATTTCTAGGATTCAGAAGTGGAGTCATCATATATTCCGTAGTTTTGTACCCTCCATCTCCTAAAATATAATGGTTTTTAAATTCGCCGTTGTCGAGACGATACTTAAGGCGACTGTTGTTAAATATGGTGCTGTCGTGGGTAGATCCGGGCCACTTGGCAACCAAATTTGTAAGGAGAAGCTTGGCATTGCATACAGCCTGAACATTTAATGAAAAGTACCCTTTTCTGTTTCGAAACAGTTCCGCGTTGTCTCCACCTGGGGATTGTATACGCACATGCGTGCAATCTATGGCTCCAAGAACTTTGGGAAACTTAGCTATGTTATAAAAGTCCATCGTTGTGTCTTCCTTGCTCATCAATTCCATATTTATATATTCCTTGCTGAGCATTGCAATTGCTTCCGATACTTCTTTTACTGCTCGGGATGCAGAGGGAACGCTGACACCACAGAAGTCTCCTGCCGTAATAAGGAAGCTGCCGCTTGCATAGAATCGTAGGGCCAACAAGAATTTGGACTCTGATTTTATCCCATTTGATCTAGATAATAGTTTGAGTATATTAAATGGCTATATTTACATGATATAAGAATATTACCGGTTAGTATTAGTGGATATTGCGCTATTAATTTTAGCTAATACATGTTTGCATGTAGCTTAAGTCAATCGGAAACGTTGTACAAAGCTGTCCTCGTCCAAGTCAGCAAAAAAATCCTTTCTTTCCCTAAACACCCTATCATTATTTACGTTGACATCATCGCCTTCACCTCCAAACTCAAGATCCCTGTCCAAATTAAGCAAAACTCTATTGTTGTTCATTTTGGCTTATATTTTCAACAAACGTAAAAACAGCTGTGCTATTTTGTCTTCCTCTTCTTCGTTGGCTTTTGAAATCAGCTGTTTCTTTATCGAGTCGAAAAAGACTTAACAGGGAGTCCAAGTGCCTGTCAAAGTTAGCTCTCACATTTTGGCTCGAGAAAGCCAAAATCGCTTAGCAGGCACTTTTTCTGTTCGATAAATGTTAGCCGGCACTCGAGAAACCGGCCCTTAGGCGTACTTCTGGACCAGAAGCTTAAATTTGACTGCCACATAATGCTGACGGTCAACAAAGCTATGAGTGTTTTTGGGTTTATAAAGCGTTGGTCAAAAGAATTTGACGACCCTTATATAACCAAATTATTATTCACCTCCCTTGTCCGTCCTATATTGGAATATTGCTCTTCGGTTTGGAGCCCACAATACCAAGTGCACATTGACCGTATAGAGTCGGTACAAAAACCATTTCTTCTTTTTGCCCTTCGTAGTTTGAACTGGGATCAAAACGTAAGGCTACCTTCCTATCAGAGTAGATTATTATTGCTTAATTTACCGACACTTGCAAATCGTAGAAAAATGCTTGGTACTATTTTTATGCATAATCTTATAAGAGGTGATATTGATTCTGTAGAACTTGTAAGCCGCCTAACTTTTAATGTTCCCGTTAGACTAACACGTAATTATTATCCTCTTAATTTGCCACGATGTACATCAAATTTTAGTCTGCACGAGCCCTTTCGCATTCTATGTAATAATTATAACAACCTTTATCATTTAATTTGCATTTCAACGTCTATCCCGGTATTAAAAACTAATATTTTAACTCATTTGCTTCACTCCTAATTGTATCTTAATTTTCATTATGTGTCCCGTCATTATTTTTGCTTTATGTATTCTTCCTCGCGAAATCGTATTTCTGCCCAAACTGATAATAGGGCCCTGCGCGTAACAAGCACGTGCTTGGTGTCGTTGGGCCACTTGTTTGTACTTCTCGTAGTGCATCAACGTCCACATATAATAAAAAAAAAAAAAAAAAAAAGAAGCGATCTTCACGGATAAGGCACAAGCCCAAATCATCCACCATTGCAATCAGAGACAGGTGAATTTTAAGTTCATACCGCCCGAGCTCCATAGTTTGGCGGGCTGTGGGAAGCTGCAGTAAAATCTGCAAAACGGTTACTAGTACACTAGCTTACAAAATAATATTCTTGGAGAGCTCCAAAGCAATTGATGGCAAATTCTGTTAGTGTTCGACCCCCAAATCACGAAAATACCACTAATTTTTTTTTCGATGGCACAGTTTTTTTTTAAAGATTTTTTAAAGTTCAAAATGTTAAATATAGGACTTCTTTCGAATTTCTTCCTATATCTCGGCAAATATCCACCCAATTGGGCCAGTTTTTGTTTCATTATAAAGTCAACAGATCAGAGCTTAACTTTGCCATTCAGATCAATATGATTGGATAAGTAATGGCAGCGCAGCAGCTCGACAAAGATGAAAAATGTGTTTTTTGGTCCTCTGTAGGTCGGCTGTATGTATCGTAAAAACTCGAAATAAATCCGTTGAAAAATCATAATGGGTACAAACTTAAAGTTTACTTCCCACCGAATAAAACAAGCCGAGTATGGCCCAAATTCATAAAAAATTGGATTTATGGTGGATTTTTTAAGCTCGGATTTTTCAACTTTTTTCGGTTGACAAAGTTTAAATTTTAGTTTTATCCTAGGCGGCGACATGTAAACAAAAATGAGTGGTGATGGCAGCCGGGTCAAAAAATAGCTAAATCAGATATTTAAAAGCTAGAAAATTATAAAAATGAATTTAATTTTTAAAAATTCCCTAAAAAATATAAAATTGCTTGCGTTATGACTGTGAGTATTTTTAATAAGTAACATCCATTTGAATAAATCATTCTTATGAAATAACCATACTTTCAAAAAAAGCATGCTTTTTTTAATAAAGTAGAGGAAATATCGATCTTCTACCTCACTGTCAAAGGGTCGAAAGGTATTGCTCATAATAAATTTACCACACACATTGCAAAAAGTGTCTGGACCATTTAAGTGTCTGGACCATTTATTCCTTAATTTTATTCATTATCACACACAATCACAAGCACAATCCTCTTTTTTTATTCGTAGTCTTATTTTCGTTTTTTGATACTGCAGTACTTATTAAAAAAAGCATGCTTTTTTTGAAAGTATGGTTATTTCATAAGAATGATTTATTTAAATGGATATTACTTATTAAAAATACTCACAGTCATAACGCAAGCAATTTTATATTTGTTAAGGAATTTTTAAAAATTAAATTCATTTTTATAATTTTCTAGCTTTTAAATATCTGATTTAGCTATTTTTTGACCCGGCTGCCATCACCACTCATTTTTGTTTACATGTCGCCGCCTAGGATAAAACTAAAATTTGAACTTTGTCAACCGAAAAAAGATGAAAAATCCGAACTTTAAAAATCCACCATAAATCCAATTTTTTATGAATTTGGGCCATACTCGGCTTGTTTTGTCCGGTGGGATGTAAACTTTAAGTTTGTACCCATTATAATTTTTCAACGGATTTATTTCGAGTTTTTACGATACATACAGCCGACCTACAGAGGACCAAAAAACACATTTTTCATCTTTGTCGAGCTGCTGCGCTGCCATTACTTATCCAATCATATTGATCTGTATGGCAAAGTTAAGCTCTGATCTATTGACTTTATAATGAAACAAAAACTGGCCCAATTGGGTGGATATTTGCCGAGATATAGGAAGAAATTCGAAAAAAGTCCGATATTTAACATTTTGAACTTTAAAAAATCTTTAAAAAAAAAACTGTGCCATCGAAAAAAAAAATTAGTGGTATTTTCGTGATTTGGGGGTCGAACACTAAGAGAATTTGCCATCAATTGCCTTGGAGCAGTTTGGCTGTAAACTAGTGGTATCAGTCAAAGCCACCGCATCATTGACATTTGAGGAACTTAACACGGTAATAGTGGAAGTCGAAGCAATTCTTAATTCTCGACCTATTACACCCATGTCTTCCGATCCTACGGATCCGATCCAGGACATTTCCTGATTGGTGAGCCTCTAACGGCCCCACCCGATATCTCTCACCAACTAACAAAACATTGGTAAAAAGATGGGAATTAGTTTCCAGATTTAAGCACGCATTCTGGAAGCAGTGGTCAATGGAATACCTTCAAGAGCTTCAAATGCGCAACAAATGGAAGACCATGTCGCAGAACGTCAAAGAAGGGCTACTTGTACGAGTATTATTAAAGGAAGATCACCTGAGTTGGCGGATGGGAAAAATAGTAAAGACATATCCTGGCAAAGATAATTACGTACGTGTAGTAGACGTAAAAACTGCGTCTGGCGTATTTCAGCGACCAATCACGCGACTTGCGCCGCTTCTTAAAGAAGAATTATCGACAAAGCGGTCTAACAGTTCCATCAAAGGAGCAATGCTTACAGAAGAGGTCCCTGTGAAGAAGCGACGACAACGGACCTGCAACAACCAAGAGAACGATGAGCAGCCATCACCTCAACCTACCCCACGCAGTCTTGCGTTCAACGTTAGCGATGGTTGAACACTTGTTCAACGGGCGGGAGAATGTTCAGTCGCAGCAATAGTTATAAGTCAGCGCACTGAAATATCATATATCGGGTCAAACCGTCAGCAACATTATCAATGACCCACTTATTGGCACAAGCATATTCTGCTGAATTGTAACTGGGCTTGCTCCCATTGTCAATAATGCATTCTGTTAACCTAAGCACTTTTTACCTATAAATACCGTTAAGTTTCTTCAATAAAATCAGTATCAATTTTGACTCCCACAATCAAGTTTTACTCATTTTGCATTCAACAGAGGCTGTTGCTCTAGTCTTCAGATCCTCATATGCAATCCTTAGTCCAACTGGTTCAAGTTCTAGTTACGACGACTTTGGGCAGACAGTTTATGTACTGTATGCCAGGCATCTAAGCCAATCACTAAACAGTCGCTATCAAACGAACTCAGCTTGGTGGTGGTCTTAAATTAAAACATACCCTGCAGTTCCATTCATCACCTTTCTAGCAGTACATCACTGCCAAAAATTGAGCCCCAAGCGCTCAATCACTAGTGAATTTGTATAAACAGCTATGATTTTTACATGGGCATGTCCTAAGGGTTCATCACTGCCAGAAACTGGCGCTTATTTATCACTAAATTCATCACTTTTTGGGCGCCTTTTCAGATCCTAATTATCACCCAAAATCATCAGCAAAGAGAGAAATTTTCATCACTTTCATCACCTATTCATTGCCAAATTCATCACCAAATTCATCACCAAATTCATCACCATTTCAGCGCCTAATTATCACCCAAAATAATCACCTATTGACTGCTCATTTTCATCACCTGTTCACCGCCCATTTTTATTCAAAATATGTTGAATTTCATCGCCTTTATCATCAGGTTTATTTCTCTTCAATTCTTTTTTTTACAAAATTTTTTATTAATTATTTTCATACTTTTACATCAAATTAATAGATTTTTACAAAATACGGTGAGTTGTAGGGGTCTTCGGGACGTTCTTAGCTTCCGGAGTCTTGGTAATCTGCCTTTTCGCGCATGGAGATTTTTCAGTCATCTCCGCATCCTCTCCGGAGGCTCTGTAGGCTCCACCTGACCAATGGGATCTGAATTTGGAAAATATATGTTTTTATAATATTATATAACGAGACAAAAACGATAAAAAATTACTTAGCAGTGCAAGAATAACATCCTTCTGGGCTGTAGGACAAAATGATTTCATCTGAATCGATATTGTTTATGCACTTGTATCATCAGCTTTACCTAAAAATATTAAACAAAAAAAATACATATGTACATTGTACATATTCTAAAAAAGAGAAGCTATAATAATTATTATAATTTAGACAAGAAAATTACTTACCTATAAATGTATTCATGATTAATAGCACTTTTGTTTAAACTCGAAAACAACTTATCACAAAAAGCGAGGCAATAACGACACATACGATGTTGATAATTTAATTTAATTTATTTATTTGTTTTATCCCGATGCGACAAGACTAGGTCTTATAAATTATTACATCGGTCACTTTGGAAAAATTAATAATAGGGTATTTTACAAAACTTAAAAGCTAATACAAAATTAATAAAGAGGAATACAAAAAATAAACAAAAGAAAAAATAGTTACATTTAACATTAAATAATTAAAATTAAACAGATAGAGTGTAATAGTAATAGTATTATGATTATGATGTGCTTTTCAAATAATTAGTAAGATCTTTTTTAAATTGCGTTGCGTTCCTTGGGTTTTTAATATTATTAGGGAGGTCATTCCAGTAGCGTATAGCCTGAACGAAGAAATGTTTTTCATCTATTGATAGCTTTATCCTTTTGGAGATTAAATTATGTTGTTAAACGAGGGATTTGAGAGCAATAATATGTGTACTTTATTCAGTAATACGCGCGACACACGCGCTTGCAGCAAAAGACTTAGAAATAAAGAGAACAATCGATTAGGGATGAGTACAATGTGATCTTAGTATATATTGATACCTAAATTTGGTATATTTTAACACTTCCCCTCAAATTTATGTTGAACAATTTCATATTTTACTTAATAGTCATACCCAAACCAATTATACATTCGTTGTGTTTCGAGGTAGATAAACCTTTTGTCAATACATCAGCACGCATCTTCTCAGTCGGGATGTATTCTACGATGACTTCATTGTTTTCAACCAGCTCTCTTATAAAATGGTGACGAATATCCACATGCTTTGTACGGTTGTGGAATACTGGATTACGTGTCAGGTCACCTGCGCCTTGATTATCGTTAAATATCACGACGACGTCCTGCGTACCTAAGGTTTCCTTCAGGAACAACTTTAGATTAACGGCTTCCTTCGCAGCATCGGATATGGCCATGTATTCGGCTTCGGTCGTTGAGAGTGCCATTGTGCGTTGTTTCCTGGACTCCCAGCTTACTGCTGCGTTTGCAAATATAAATGCAAAGCCTGTGTATGATCGTCTGTCGTCGATGTTTGATCCCCAGTCGGCATCCGCATAGCCAACAAGATTCTTGCCTGTTTTCTTGAATGTGAGTCCACTTTTCTCACTTGCCTTGAGATACCGGAGGACCCTCTTTGCTGCTGTTGAGTAAAGTTACTGTTAAATTGGCTTAGTAAACTTACTGCATGAGAAATATCTGGCCTAGTGCATACTGCCAGATACATCAATGAGCCTATAAAACTTTGATACGGTAGGTCCTTGGTTTCAAGAGATCCTTCTTGATCATTCGACGTCAATTTCTCATTTGCGGCCAATGGTGTTGACACTGTATTGGAGTTTTCCATGCCAAACAGTTTGATGACCTCATTTGCATAACACTGCTGATGCATTTTGATTTCGTGCTTCTCAAGGTTCTGTTCGAACTCAATTCCAAGGCAGTACTTCAACAATCCCATGTCCTTCATATCAAACATGCCTGAAAGTTCTGATTTTAATGCTGTAAGTGCCCTCTCGTCATTTGATTCCACCATTAAGTCGTCTACGTAAATTAATACGATAACAAGCATGTCGTTCTTATTTATGACGTACACACAAGGATCAGAACTTAGCGGCTGCAGTCCCAAATTTTGTAGCTTTTCATCAAGCTTTCGATACCATTGCCTTCCGGACTGTTTGAGGCCATACAGCGCCTTCCGTATTTTGCAGACTTTATTTGAAGCATACTTTTTGAGGTCGTCGTTACTTAAGATCGCTTCAAATTCCTTTGGTATTTCTATGTAGACATCCTCGGTTATTTCGCCGTTGAGGTATGCGCTGATAAAATCCAACTGTTGGATTTGCATTCCGAGCTCAACGGATAGGGCCATGAGCATTCGAATGGAACTCATGCGTGCCACGGGCGCGAAAGTTTCGCCGTAGCTTACACCGGGTGTCTGCGCAAATCCTTTGGCGACAAGTCTTGCCTTTCGCCTTTCGATTTGACCGTTGGCGTGTCGTTTTGTACGCAGGACCCATTTGGTCTTGATGATTTCCGCGTTTGTAGGTCGATCTACCAGAGTCCACGTCTCGTTCTTGTCCAGAGCACGGTATTCTTGAAGCATGGCTGCCTTCCATTCCTCACTATCCGGGCAAGATAGTGCCTCTGTTGCATCTTTCGGGTCGCTCTGCTCACTGAGAAATGCACTGTTTTCTCCCTGGACGTCATCGGGTGCACTCTCTTCCATAGTTATCTGCCGCTTCCTGGGGCGACCTCGTCCTCTCTTTGGGGTTGTGGCTAGTGCTGGTACCTGCGTGCGAGCTGTGGGAGTTTCCGGTCTGGGCACCGCCATTTCTGGGACTTCTAGTTTGTTTTCCAATTTGGGTTCTGGTTCTGCTGTAGGGGGAACTTGCAAAAGATTAATTTCGATTTTTTGCTTTTCAACATATTCTTGGTCAACAAAATCCTCATATTGGTTCTCTTCTTCAAATTTGTCAAGGAACCTGACATCTCGGCTTTTGTAAGACTTCCTTTCAGCTGGACACCAAAGTCGATATCCTTTAGTTTGCGGCTCGTACCCTATAAATATACATTTCTTGCTTTTTGGGTGAAATTTACCTCTTCCTGGTTGCTTGTCCAACATATATGCTACGGTTCCAAATACTTTTAGGTATGTGAGTATTGGTTTCTTTCCAGTCCACAAGATGTAAGGTATTTCGCCATTTAGGCTCCGGGATGGGACTCTGTTTCTGACGTGGTTGGCAGTTAGAATAGATTCTGCCCAGAAACTTGGAGGTAATCCGCTCTGAAGCATCATGCACCGACCCATCTCAATTAGAGTTCGATTTTTGCGTTCGGCAACTCCATTTTGTTCCGGCGTGTAGTCGTTTGTAAGTTCATGCTTAATGCCCATTTTCTTAAGAAATATGGAAAACTCGTTATTAACGTATTCCTTACCATTGTCTGTACGCAGCGTTTTGATTTTTCTGCCAGTTTGAAATGCAGAAATGCAAAAGCCACCATTACTAAATCGAGTCGTGTTTCTTTCAGCCTCCTCGCAATCTTTTAAATATCGCAAAAAAAAACCAATAAAACCTGCCAAAAACAATTGAATTTTTTTCGTGAACACGAATAGAGCAAGGAAAATATCAAAAACTGTGGTTTTACATTGTGAAACCGTGAACATTTGTGATTAAAAACTTCTAAATTTTAACGCGCAGGCAGAAGCCGAAAATCACTCAATAAAACAAGCACGAAACACTCGAAAACCAAAAGAAAACTAAAATTGTCTTGCACTAGCTAAAGAAGTGTATAACGAAACAACAGAAGACACTCAATTAACACACGTCACTCATAAACAAAACACTCAGCCATGCCTGCCCCCAAACGAGCACGAGAAGCCACGGCCACCGATCTGAAACCTGGTCGGGACTCAGATGCCCCTTCACCACGTCTTATCCAGCTACTTGATCGGCTTATTGGGGACAAACAGAAGGCCCATGCGGAGCAGCAGACCGAACAACTAACGTCTGTAATGCGTTCTTGCGAAGAGAGTATTTTAACTTCACTGGAGGGGAAGCAGCGCGACGTTTGCGACCAATTGGTTCAACTCGCAAGTAGGGTAACACAACTGGAGGAGGAGCTGAAAGAGTTGCAGGCTCTAAAGTTGAACCTCGACAAGTTGGAGGCCAAAGTGGAGAAGGTGCACTCGCGAGGTGATGACATACAACATCTGGAGTTCGAAATTGCAGATATGCGAAGTATGGAGAAGCAAGTGGGTGAGCTGTCCGCAAAAATATCTGCTCAGGAAAATGCCGATGTCCAGTGCGAAGTTAGATTGCACGGTGTGCCATACAAAGAGGGCGAATCACTAAAAACTCTTTTTAACACACTCTCCTTTTCACTTGGAATCACACCGGCACCAAAACTTTTGGAGATTTTTAGAGTCAAAACACGCAACGCGACGAGCGCTATTGTTGACCCAATAATAAAACTCAAATTCGAGCACTTGAGGGACAAAATAACTATGTTGCGACATGCCGCCGAATACAGGCGCACTCACAAGAAAACGCTAGTTCTGGGGCTGTTGGGTTTTGATTCAGATGCGTCTATTTATTTAAACGAACAATTAACGAAGGAAAACTACAACATTTTTAAAAAAGCAATGATAATGAAAAAACAAAAGCATGAGTGCATGGGAGAGAAGATGTTATGTGTCTGAAGACCATACATCACTATGGACGGCAGTCCATGTAGTGACGAAGCGCACCAGGAGAGTGTGCGAAGGCGACTACTATTATATAGCCGCAAAATTGAAAATCTGCTGTGATAGTCCGATCGTAATGAGTAATACACCAATCGAAAGGTATTGCAAAAACTTAAAGGTTTGCATACCATGACTTTAAGAAAATCAATTGGCTTGGGAGAGAGAGCGGTGAAAGTGAAAAAGTGAAAATTTCGAAATTTGGAGCTGTTGGGGCCGGTGGGGATAAATGCCCCCTCGCAATGTTTTAGTTGTATTCCTTTTGAAAATACCCGTCGAATGAGGGGTCATTTGTCAAAATCCGACGCTCCGTTCAAAAGTTATAGCCAAAATAAGATTTTCTTCTTCTTCCCAAAATGAAAATTAATTCTGTTTGTCAGTTTGTCCAAAACATGTTTTTTAAGTTTTGAAAATTTGATATGACGTTCATCACATCGATATAAAAAACTTTTGTTCTACCACTTTTGGAAAAACTCGCTAGTTTAGCGGGAAAACAGCTATAAATAGCTAAAATTCGGAAAGCCGTAACTTCTATACTACTAAAGCTACAGAGTTGTGCTGCATCTCGTTTGAAAGGTATTTTTAAATGCTATAAACGCCTTCTAAATGCAATTTGTGTAAATGTAATAGTTAAAAAGATATGAACAAAAGAAATTTTTTTTAAACTTTCTTTTTAGCTTTTTTTTAATTTTCTCAAAAACGGCTCTAACGATTTTCTTTAAAACTTTAAAATGTATAGCCCTTGAGATTCCTTAAATTTTGGTATATAACACATTACTGTAAAAAGTCACGTTTAAAAGTTATTTAGAAACGAAAATCGCCACTTTTGCCAGCTCAAAACAACTTACGCTGCCTTAGCATTGAATTTAGTATGTGCGTATGCAAACTGTATTTTAGGGTCATGGAATCAATTCAATTGTTTTAAGGAATTCCAAATAGGAAACTTTTGTTTTAAGACATTTGGAAAAACCCGCTGCTTTAGCGGGAAAAAGCTAAAAATAGCTAAATTTCTTTAGTTCGTAAGTTGTACACTACTGAAGCTACAGACATGTGCTATGCCTCGTTTAAAAGGTATTTTGAAATACTTAAACGCCTTTTTAACTTAATTTGTTTAAATACAATGGCTTACAAATTATGATTGACCAATTTAAATTTAAATGTATATATTAGCTCCTATGAGAGCCAATGTAAACAAACAAAAACTTCTGATATCAAATAAAAACACCTCTTAACGAGGTAAAAAACTAGTGACGATCGCACCTTGAACATACAAAAGTTCTGATATCAACATTTGTGACGAAAAATTATTACACTCGTTATTAAATAGACTTTCTAATATTTTCTCATTCGGCACGCTGCAATAGAATATGCCTGTGAAGGGAAAAAGGCTGGAATAGTTTGCTAGGGCGGGCCGAATGAGAAAATATTAGAAAGTCTATTTAATAACGAGTGTAATAATTTTTCGTCACAAATGTTGATATCAGAACTTTTGTATGTTCAAGGTGCGATCGTCACTAGTTTTTTACCTCGTTAAGAGGTGTTTTTATTTGATAAGCTTTACCAGCTGCAGTTCGAATTGTCTCCAGAACAGCTTTCTGCGTCTAGTTCGTTTCGCACATAAAATTAGCCTAAAATTATGCTTAGATTTTTTTTGTCTTTTTATTTTTCATAGTAATTACTATTTTATCTTTAGAAAATTAATTGTGTGTGTAGTTTACATTGAATTGCGTGTATTTTTATGTATTAAGTATGGATAGTCCACTCATCTCCAGGACAAGCAGCCAGGTAGTAATCAGAGTTCTAGCCAAACAAAAACCAGGCTTAAAAGTAATGCACTTGAATGCGCAAAGCTTAGCAAAAAAGATTGAGGAATTCCGTTTCTTATTTATAAACTCGAATATTGATGTTATTTGTGTATCCGAAACGTGGTTTGTCTCAGGTGTTAGTGATATGTCAATTATGTGTCAAAGTTTTAATCTTTTTCGCTCCGATCGTAGTGGTCGAGGTGGAGGAGTTGCAATTTATATAAACAAGAAACTAAATGCTAAAACGGTATGTGTCCAACCAGAGACAAGTGCGATTGAATATATATTCCTAAATATCTTAAACAAGAGAGATAACACATCAATTTTAATTGGCTGTATCTACAGACCACACAAAACAACTGAATACTCTGAGCTTATTGACTTGTTATCTACCCTCTCATTAAAATACACAGACGTGATTCTTGCTGGCGATTTCAACAGTAATATTTTAATTGAAAAGCATTTGTCAAATGATATGGAATCTCTTGGCTTATTTCCTGTTAACTTTAAATATCCTACACATTTTTCCACTACCTGCAACACCCTGCTTGATGTATTCTATGTTAGTGACCGTACAAAAATTCAGAATTATGACCAAATATCGTTACCTGCCTTCTCCAAACATGATCTGATCTTTTTCACGTACAACATTAAGCTTGACCATAATGACTATTGCATAGAGTATAGGGACTTCATCAACATAGACTACACTTCACTTGGCGCTGATTTAGACTCTTGCGACTGGACCTCCATATATTGCACTGCTGAGGTTAACACTCAGCTAGAAATTTTACAACGGAAAGTTAAAATCCTGTACGACAGAACGGTTCCTTTGAAGCGTAAAATGTGTAAACACAGCGCCAAATCGTGGTTTAATTCTAATATAAAAAAACTAATACAAAAGCGCGACAAATCGTATGCGAAATGGAAACGCTACAAGACAGATACCTTTTATAACGAATTTAAAACAAATAGGAAATTGGTAAATGAAACCATTGCTGAGGCGAAACGAAATCACTTTATACATAAATTCCGACATTCAAAAAACAATAAAAATACATGGTCAATTTTAAGGAAATTGGGGATCGGCAATATTAAACCAACATTAAGCTGTGATACTGATCTTGATGATCTAAATCATAAGTTCTTGCAATTGTCCGTACCTGAAACCACTTATAACACCTACCTGACACCCTCTGAGCCTTGTGATAGAAATAGCTGTGATATTATTTTTAGTTTTAACTGTGTCAGCCAGTGCGATGTCCTTAGCTCAATCCTAAGCATTAAATCTAATGCAACGGGTTTAGATGATATAAATCCGAAATTTTTAAAATTAATCCTTCCCAAAATTCTTCCAGTAATAACGCACATTCTAAACTGCTCCATCAGCACTTCCACGTTTCCCACATCTTGGAAAATAGCAAAAATAATACCAATTCCCAAATCAGCTACAGAATATCGACCTATTGCTATCCTGCCTTTTTTGTCAAAAGTTCTTGAGAGGTTAATTGCTAACCAAATCGTGAGTTTTATGGATGCACACAATGTCTTTTCAGAAAAACAGTCCGGTTTCCGGAAGAACAGAAGTTGCACAACAGCTGTTATAAAAATCACTGAAGATATTAGATTACAAATGGATAGTAGCAATATTACTTTATTGACGCTTTTAGATTTCAGTAAGGCTTTTGACACGGTAAACCACGAAATACTATTAACTAAACTAAGTCGTCTTTATATGTTTTCAACCTCTGCAACAAGTTTTATGAAATCATACTTATCTCAAAGATCACAGCTAGTAGCTACACAAGCCGCTAAATCATCTATTCTGTCCGTAAAACGTGGTGTACCGCAGGGGTCCATTCTTGGTCCCCTTTTGTTCAGTCTATATGTTAATGATTTGCCAAATATTCTATCAAAATGTGACATGCATATGTATGCCGACGACGTCCAACTATATGTAAGCTGTCCTGTTAGCCAAATTAATGAATGTGTTCGTGTCTGTAACAGTGAATTAGACAGGGTTTGTAAATGGGCAGAGCGCAATGGATTATCCTTAAACCCCTTAAAATCAAAATGCATGGTAATATTTAACCGATTCTTTAACACAGATCATTTGGAAAAACTTTGCTTGAATGGTCAACCATTAAACTATGTAGATCGAGCGAGCAACTTGGGGTTTACAATAAATTCCACTCTTTCCTGGAGTAATCATGTAAATTGTACGATTGGGAAAATGTATGGGATACTTAGACAACTAAACGACACGAAAACCTTTTTACCAATAAATTTAAAAATGCTCGTTGCGAAAACTAAGCTGACACCATTACTATTTTATGGAGTTGAAGTTTTCGGAAATTGTGACGCTACTAGCCAGCATAAACTCCTCGTAGCCTTCAACAATGTAGCGAGATATATATTTAATCGCAGGCGCACAGATCGAATCTCTGACGCAACTTTTAAAATTTTTGACATGCCGCTCAAAGCTTGGATAGAGTTCAAAACACTAATACTGCTGCACAAAATAATAACAACTGCCGAGCCAAAATATCTTTTTAGCAAGCTAAAGTTCAGCGCTTCCAACAGAACAAATAACCTAATTTGTCAAGTTGTAAAACACTCCTATGCCGAACAAACTACCAGATCCACTAAAAACAATTAAATCTGCCACGCAATTCAAAGAAAAATTACACACACATCTTTCAACTAGTAATTAATCTAAAACATAACTTTTAGTCTTTAAGAAATCAATGTTCCAGCTTTAATGTATTTGCAATAGAACAATGTAGTTAAGAAATTTATTTATGTTCATGAATCTGACAAATTGTGACTAGCGCTTTAATTTATAAGTATTTTTTTTACTTGTAGCGTTAGGAAGAAATGAAACCAAAATTAAATTAAAATTGATTTTCGACGAGGTGCATGTACTCCTTGAACTTTTCAATGACTTCGCTTTTCTGTTTCAGAAAATATATTTCGCACCACCTAGTTTTATCGTCGATGAATGTTACGAAGTATCTGGAACTTCCGTGCGACTTGACCCGCATTGGTCCACAAACGTCTGAGTGTACCAACTCCAGTAGATCACTGGATTTTGAATCCGACTTCGTGAATGGTTTTTTCGATTGCTTCCCCTGAATGCAAATTTCACAGTTTTTCATGTTCTCGTTAAGATTTAGCTTTATGCCAATCACTTTTTCGTTTCGAATCATACTTTTTAAGTCAACTTCGTTTATGTGTCCCAATACTTCGTGCCATTTATGTAAATCACTGTCCTTGTTTACGGTGCTCACTGCGTTACACTTTTCACGGCATTGATTTATGAAGTACAGATTGGATTTACGATGTGCTGTGGCGATCATATTACCGGTCTTTGGGTCAGAGATGAAGGCACACTCGCGGCGGAATGTGACTTCAAAACCGTGATCCGTGATTTTTGACACTGACATTAAATTTGACCGAAGTTGTGGTACGTATAGAGTTTCTTCTAGGCTTGCCGTCATGATCGAAGAAGAAGAACTTCTAGAAGAACTTTTCTACTGCCTACAACTGGAGCGGATTCATCGTTTGCTAATTTTAAGTTTAGCGATTCACTTTTAATGTTTTCGAATTTCTCCTTTTGAAAGCACATGTGCGATGTTGCACCTGAATCGAGACACCACTGTCCTTTGTCTGCAAACACTTGCATGGCGACCGCACTATTGCTTTTCGGTTCGCCGCTGTATTCTCTCTCTTTTTGATTGCCTTCCTTACAATCTTTGGCCTTGTGCCCTATTTTTCCGCAATTAAAGCACTTGAATTTGAAGTTTGTATTTGCATTTGGAGCGAATTTATAGTTTTTCCGCGTAAACATGGCGTCGTGTACCGGTTCAATGTTGTTTCTTTTACGCGCTTCGTATTCTTCCATCATTTTCGTTTTTAGCACTTCTGGCTCAGGTAACACCAGTTTACAAAAAAAAATTGATGAAATATACCATGAAGGAAACCTTTGTTTTCCGGTAAGGTACGTCTTTCTGATTCAGAAAAGGGCACTTCCAATTTTTTTTATGGATAAATTTTTTTTTTAAGTGTAAAAAACGTTTTTTACACTTTTGTAATTTCTAACTCGAGTTCTGGCTAACCGATTTGGGCCATCAAAGACTTATTTAACAGGTAATAGAATGCCCTCTAACTTTCTTATACACAGCATTGAGATCCATTCATTAGATTAGTAGCTACATTTCGTCAAAGTTGAAAAAGTTGGAAAAAATGCAAAAAAGCTGGCATAAATGGCTTCGTTGAAAATACACGCCTAAAAACCGAAATTAGTTTTATAGTTTTCTCTGGTAGAAGGTTCTTAGACGAAGAAAACAAGATATTGATCATTGCAATCCACCAGCAAATTAATTTGATATGCATTTTTGAAGCTTCCGAAAACGGTGATTTTTTGGCCGTTTACAGCTGGTAACTGGCTCAACAGGGCTCTAACAGGGCTGTAATACCCGTTTTCCCCAACGTAAAAAATCGATATAAAATCGAAACCTTGGTTGTTTTTGGAGTCGATGGTCTTATTAGTTGGCTTAAAGATGTATCTTTAAGTAGAAGTTATAAAACTAATTTCGGTTTTTAGGCGTGTATTTTTAACAAAGCCATTTATGCCAGCTTTTTTGCATTTTTTCATACTTTTTCCACTTTGACGAAGTGTAGCTACTAATCTAATGAATGGATCTCAATGCTGTGTATAAGAAAGTTAGAGGGCATTCTATTACCTGTTAAATAAGTCTTTGATGGCCCAAATCGGTTAGCCAGAACTCGAGTTAGAAATTACAAAAGTGTAAAAAACGTTTTTTACACTTAAAAAAAAAATAAAAAATAATAAAAAAAATTGGAAGTGCCCTTTTCTGAATCAGAAAGACGTACCTTACCGGAAAACAAAGGTTTCCTTCATGGTATATTTCATCAATTTTTTTTTGTAAACTGGTGTAATTTGTCCTGTGTTTCAATGGCGACTCTAAATTGTTCATACTCCTCTGGAATGCTGTAAAGCAGTAGGATCGTAACGAGATCATCCATTACTTGCATGTCCATTTCACGAATTTTGTCGAGATTGTCAAAAAACTTTTGCAAGTGACTGTGCATATCGTCTCCGTTTTGCATTTTCAGCAATATAAGCGATTTCAACAAATGCGCCTTACGCGCTGGACCTTTTGACTGGTATATGCTTTCTAGTTTTTCCCATAACTGTTTCGATGTTTCACAGTTCTTTACCTGCCTCAACTCAGATGTGGAAATAGATAGAATTAAATCCGATTTCGCTTTTGAGTCATTTTTGTCCCACTCCAAGGCTTTTTCTTGGGAATTTGTTGGCCTACTACACTGACCACTCACGTATTTCCACACATCATTCTTAATTAAAAGAGCTTGAATTTGTATTTTCCACGTATCATAATTATCCCTTCCGAGCGGATCTATTTTAATGTTCGCGAAACTCATTTTTTATTTGTGTCCTACAATTTCTTTTTTACACGCTTCCCGCGTCTTTTTCGTGTTTGCCTCTTTCTACTCTTCGTCGTTGCGAATCATTGTGAAATAGATTGCAAGCTTCGTTCTTCTGATGCACTTAATTTGGTTTTTTACAAATTATCCACTTAATCCTTACTATTCTCACTTTACGCGCAGTTTAAGCGTTCTAGGATCATAACCTGTTGTTAAACGAGGGATTTGAGAGCAATAATATGTGTACTTTATTCAGTAATACGCGCGACACACGCGCTTGCAGCAAAAGACTTAGAGACAGAGAGACCAATAGATTAGGGATGAGTACAATGTGATCTTAGTATATATTGATACCTAAATTTGGTATATTTTAACAAATTATTAGTCCAAGAAGACGTTGCCAATTACAAGTGCTCAATCAAGTAAGGGGGTTCGTTTGATACAACGACTTTGTGGAGAAATAGAAGGGTTCTAAGTTTAATCCATGACTCAAAGCTTAGTCCAAAGATGTTCGTAGCGTGTCTTGTAACGTGGTCCCTACGGTTCAGGTTAAAAATATATCGAGCAATCGAAATTAACGCTACTCTGAGTCTTCGCATGCTTAAAGCATCACAGTATGAAAAGATTTCCATGCCGTAAAAGAGAACCGGGATTAAACAAGTCTTCGCCACTAGCATCCTGATGTTCTGAGGGATAGGTTTCTGGGATAAGGAAAGCTGTCTAAGCATGCCAAACGTTTTTCCAGTAGCTTTAATGATTTGATTGGTCCAAGTTAAGGTTGTATTGAATACGATTCCTAAATTTGTGGCTTGCTCAACAAACTCTATTTCTACGTTATTAACGAGAACTTTGGGAAGATGCATTCGATTAAAGGGTTTTTTATAGATTATTAGACACTTTGTCTTGGTTGGATTCAATCTAAGCCCATTAGCTTCGGCCCAGCAGTTTATTTTCTTGATTTCGTTATTTATTATTGAAACGCATTCGTTGACTAGATTCAGGGGACGACTAACATATAATTGGACATCATCTGCGTATAAATGGACATCACAATCGGACAGACATTTAGGGAGATCATTTATGTATATTGAGAATAGCAACGGCCCCAAGACCGACTCTTGTGGGACTCCTTGAGATACTGATACAAGATCTGATCTACGGGATCCTGAGACGACAGCCTGTAGTCTGTTGGTCAGGTAGGTTTCAAGAAGTTTTATTGCACTCGGAGAAAAGTTATATAGTGTACGAAGTTTAGTACATAGAATTGAGTGATTGATTGAGTCGATGGCTTTGCTGAAGTCAAGTAGGGTAAGGAGAGTTACTTTGCTATTATCAATTTGTTGTCGGATATCTTCCGAGATCTTGATGATTGCCGTTGTACAACTCCTGTTCTATTTGAATCCCGACTGCCGGCTACTCAATATGTTATTATTGTCGGGGAAATTTTTGATTTGCTGGGCTACTAGTCGCTCAAAAGCTTTTGCTAAAAATGGCAAGATGGAAATAGGCCTGAACTCGTTTTTCGCTTTTGGGATCGGGATGATTTTAGCTATTTTCCACGTTTCAGGAAAGATGGAAGTAGTAAAAACAAGAGAGAACGCTATAGTCGGGTTGGTGTCCCGACTATCTAATACCCGTCACTCGGCTAAAGGGAGTGCGAACTCTGTAGTCGGGTTGGTGTCCCGACTAAAGGTTGTAACTCAGCTAAAGGGAGTGCGAGGGAGATATAAACTTTGATCAGGCTTAACTTTTTAACGAATGGTCCGATTTAAAAAATTTCTTCTGCATTTCGATAGGTATAACTAAACGCAACAAAATTGCATTTATACTTATCAGAAATATTTGAAAATGTGGGCGCCAGGCACAATTTAGTATGGTTTGTGGGCGACTATGGGCTATTATGGGCGTTAGAGGGGGCGTGGCGGTCGCCTGAAATAAACTTGCGCTGCGTAGGAAGCCCAAGAATATGTGTTGGTAATCCCAATATTCTAGCTTTTGTAGTTTCCGAGATCTCAGCGTTCATCCGGACGGACATGGCTAGATCGACTCGGCTAGTGATCCTGATCAAGAATATATATACTTTATAGGGTCGGAAAAGCTTCCTTCTAGCTGTTACATACTTTTGCACGAATACAATATACCCTTTTACTCTACGAGTAACGGGTATAATTATATTGAATATGTGGCTGATTTGAAAAATTATTTTTGGGATCAGTAGTTTGATGAATTTAGGGCTTAAATTACCAAACCCTTCCGCGTTAGATTTCACTTTTAACAAAGAATCAAGAACTTCACTGGGACTGACACACATGAAACTAAAGATATTATCACAGACAGTTGTCGAGTTCAGGTACTGTAACGAACTGATTATTTAAGGTCTGCTCGCTACGAGATTCGTGCGGCTAGCTCAGTATAGTTGTGTGTTCGTCCCACCAAATTTATATAAACGTGACCGCCCAGTAGATCAGTGAGAAAGCACAGAATTCACGGGTTCTTAGTGGGTTTATTACGGGCGTGATAGTACAGTGATCTTGGTATTGCCACTCGACGACTCCTGGTCGCCTTGATGACTCGAAGCTCTCCTCGTTGACCGAGCGCTATGGTTCTGTAGCTCCTTGTAGCTCCCTCGACGCTTTCAACTCGAAGCTCCTTGAAGATCCTTGAAGCTCCCTGAAGACGCTGACGCTCCCTGAAGACACTGATGCTCCCTGAAGACACTGATGCTCCCTGAAGACGCTTGGCATTACTCGTCCCTGATGCGGGGGATCAACGACTATTCGTAGCGCCCTGGACTCGCCAGGAGATCAGCTGCACGGGTTTAGGGAAGCGTCACCGTTCTCAGACTAGGGTGAACAGAGGCCGCGATCTCAAGGTATCTCTCCTGTCGATGCCACCACCTGTCCCTTGCTCTGTCCCAGATGGTCCCACTAGTGTATCACTCAGATCGCGCTGGCAATCCAAGTTACGCAGGGATACGGCCGAGCGCTTCACTTCGCTTCTACGCCTAGTGCAAACGAACGTTCCGCCCTAGCTTCACCCTTTGGCTTATCGCTCGTGACGTTTCCTCGTAGCGCGATCTGTCGCGATGCGTTGGCTGGCTCGCCGCTGACGATGTCCTTCGCTCTGCTCTGCTGGCTGCGCGGTTGGACGTAGCGCGGCTTCTGGTACTCGGGATCGTGGTCATACGCCGATTCGGGACTACACGACTCAACCGTAGGGCTCTTTTGGAGTTCTCCACTTGAGACCACAAACGATTGACCAATCTCCCTTCTGGCTGATCGCGCCAGGACCTGCTTAGGCAAGGCACACTGGATCTAGATAGGTTTCTCCCCGAGTTTCACGCTTCTTGTCGCAGGCTTACACCGCTCAAACTCTGGTCGCCTCTCCAGGCGAGATGCGAGGATTTAGTTGAGACAGAATTGAAAACGGATCGCCTTGACCTAGCCGTGTGATGCCCTTTGGACCTCAGCTACCTGTGTCTCAATTCGGAGATTCCTGGTGATCCAATCCCGAACGTCTCGACGTAGCGGTCTTGCTCCTTGTAGGCTCCCATGGCGCTGCTTCCGGCGATTCGACTTGTGTTGTTTACTTGTAGTTTACTGTACTAGCTGACTTGCTCACTTTGATATCTTGACTGATCTTGATAGGTTGACTGATCTTGATCGACTAATCCACGTGCCAGCGCCCGGCGGCTTTATATAGGGCCTCCGGGAACGATGCGCTCTGCCCGCGGCATCTCTCCACTCTGGGTCCAAAGTTCGTAGTTCCTGTTTAACCCAATTGTCCTTCACGCACGGCCTTAATTGAATTTCTGCGTGTGGCTGCCGTCCCGCTGATTCCTCTGGTGCATGTGGCACGCCTCTGTGCCGCTCCGTTGCCCAGATGTGGCACTTGTCCTCCAGGACCGAAGTCCACGGCAGAGTCCAAAGTCCGGTGCAGATCCGTTATTTCCCTTTTTGCACTCGGCACTCTGGCTCTGCCTGCGAAGTCTCCACTCTCTCACTCTCCGCTCCTTGCTCTCCAAACTCTCTTTGGCAGAGTTCTCTCTCCTAACCTCGAAGTCTCCAAACTCTCATTCTCCACTTCTCGGTCTCCAAATTCTCACTCTCCAAACTCTCTACTTGAAAGTGACTCTCCACTTGCTCTTCGCCGCGCCGCTACTACGCTAATTCGCCGCGTAACTGGTAAGCGGCCGGCCATCAGTAGTTTTGCTGCGGGAATTTGTGGGGAGTTATTCAACTCCTCACAGTACATGTTTAGCGTTGGAGTCGGGGATTGACTATGCCTAAATTTTTCATTAAGGAAATCAACATCTAGGTCGGATTTAGTCATCTGAGTTGGTTTGCCCACTCCAAGATTTCTTAAATCCTTCCATACCTGCGACGAGCTCTGTGCATTTCCAAATCGTATGCGGTCGCGTTTAGGCAAAAGTGTTTTTATTATTGCGGCGTTAATATTATGTTGTCCGATGGTTTTTAAACAAATTGACCGACTAGTATGGCTGGATAAAGATTTGAGAAGGTTTTTGTCCAGTAGGGGAGAGGTCTGTAGGTTGAGACAGTCTGTAAGTTGAGACACTCAATTTTCTCAAAACTTTTCCACTAAAAAAATTTTTTTTATTTTTTTTTTGTAGTCTTTTTCAGTGACAAAACTTTTGGGGAAAACATTATAAGCCAGGCTCTAGCCAGATTTAAGCTGTGAGAGTCGTGTACCATTTTGCACCAAAAAAGTTTTTGTCCACTTTTTTCAAAATTCCATTAAAAATTAATAACGTGCTTAAATTAACTTTGTAAGAGATTTAAAACATTAGTAATTCAACTGTTAACAAATTAAAAAAAAGAATCAGCTTAATGTGACAGTCAGAAAAAAAGTTATTAATTTTTTCCCGAAACATCCCAATTTGTGTAAGTTGGGACACTGTAAGTTGAGACACCCGTTTTTCATACAAAATGGCCTTAGCCCGACAGAGGTCGCTTTCTGCCTAGTACATTTCTTTGATATTAGGGGAAAAGTGAATGTTCAATGAGCCTTTTGGTTTTAATTGTTATTTCGTCTAAGTTTTAAAAATGGATGGGAAATAATTCAAGACGAACTAAAATTGATAAAATTAACATAAATAAATAGTTTTTAAAAGTTTGGAGTACTTTTGGTGTGAGTATTATTGACTTTTAAAAGTGTCTCAACTTACAGACCTCTTTTTCAAATTGTCATTTTTTGGCACTTTTCAAAAAAAATTATTTTTTAGTTTTCCCCAGGGAAAAAAAATTTTTTTTTTGCTTTATTGTACAGCTAAAAGACTAAGCTTTCGATCGGTACCTAACACGTGAAGTTTCAAAAGCGAATGTCCAAATGGGAGACTAAAAACAAAAGGGGTACCAACCTACAGACCTCTCCCCTAGAAGTTTAGACGAGCGCAGAAAAAAAACGAATGAATCTCTTTCTTCTGACGGGCCAAGATGCACTACTTCTTGCGCCGAATATATGAAGCCCTGGATGAAAATATCCTCTGACGAAGACGACGATTCATTCGGGACGAATGTTTAGAAGGATGGCCGAGTTGTAGAAATAGGTCTGGCAGCTCCGTTCAGACCAATCCATCTCTAATCAGCTGCTATGAAAAGGGTTTTCGCGAAGGAGAAAAAAAGGATTCACCGAGCATTCTGAACGAGAGAGACGAAGAGTAAAGCCGTGCGAAACAAAGAAGTTTAAAAACTACGCGATTAAAGTATACAAAAGCGCTGTTTAATCCTATTTTAAATTCATATAACACCTAAACCTATTATCCGAATTACTTATCCATAATTTCATTTCAATAAAACTATCAACTTATTCTATTAAAACAACAAATAGTGGGACTTATAATTTAAACAGGAAAACCAATCCCACATACCTATTATAAAAAAAAACTAAATTAAAAAAAAAATTATAAAATGGAGGGTTAAACTACTTTTAATTTAAATTTCTGTCATTTGTAAAAAAGGCTTAAAAAACTGTTAAAGGATGCGGAAAAATGAACTCCATAAGTATCCAATAAGAGTGAGCGAAACAGCTTATTTGATGCGACGTGTTTTCGTGGAAGAAATCAAAGCGCTTAAAAAAATCTTTAAAACAAACAAGAGAGTACGCTATGTTAGAGTAATTTGACTATTAGGTACCCGTTACTCAGCTAAATGGAATGAGATGGCTATGGATATGAGTGAGATGGATATGTGCACTAGTCAAAAATACTAGCGCCATCTAGTGGCAGATTCATGTTGTGCTCATAACTTTTTAATGAATTGTTTGATTTTAGGGGCGCCGTGGCGCTCAGCAGAAACAAACTTACGCTGCGTAGGAAGCCCAAGAATTTGTGACGTTAATGTGAAATTTCTAACTATAGTATTTTCTGAGATCTCCGGGCTCTTACAGACAGGCAGACGGACATGGCTAGATCGACTCGGCTAATGATCCTGAACAAGAATAAATGTACTTTATAGGGTCGGAAAAGCTTCCTTCTACCTGTTACATAGTTTTGCACGAATTAAATATACACTTTTACTAACGGGTATACAAAACTGTTTTGTTCGGAAAGAAAAAACTATAGATGCCTTCTCCGCGGCTCGAACTTATTACTACGCGGTTATAAAGCAAACATGCTAACCCTTAAGCCTTATAATACGCAAGGGTCAAAAGCGGGCCCATACAGTTTTCTTAAAAAATAAAAATTTTTGAAGCATGTCATTTAGGAGTAGATAATAAAATAAAAACAAAACGGTTTTATTGGTCAAAAGTCCTGACGAAAAGGCTTTAGACCAAAATTGAAGAAAACAGCGGACATTAGATAGATTTAATTTAAGATTTAATTCTTAAAATTGTTTTTCCATCAGAGAAATCTCTAATATTTTCAACTTTGGCGTCGAAAGACATGGGCAATGATTGACAACGAGGACTATTTTTTAGGAATGCAGTGATGTATTGAAAGCAGAGTTCAGTTAAAATAATTAAGGCACAGAATTTGCCGGTTCGTAGCGGGTTTTTATTACGGGTGTGATCCTACAGTAATACTGCAGGCTCGGCTGGACTTGATCTCGCCACTCGCGCGCGTCGACTACTCCTGGTCGCCTTGATGACTTGGTTCCGTAGCTCCCTCGACGATCCGTGAAGCTCTCTGAAGGCGCTGAAGCTCCCTGCAGACGCTAGAGTTCCCTGAAGACGCTGAAGCTCCCTGAAGCCGCTTGGCGTTGCTCGTCACTGATGCGTGGGATCGACGAGTACTCGTAGCGCCCTGGACTCGCCAGGAGATCAGCTGCGCGGGTTTAGGGAAGCGTCACCGTCCTCAGACTAGGGTAAACAGAGGCCGCGATCTCCAGGAATCTCTCCTGTCGATGCCACCACCTGTCCCTTGCTCTGTCCCGGATGGTCCCCCTAGTGTATCACTCAGATCGCGCTGGCAGTCCAAGTTACGCAGGGATGCTGCCGAGCGCTTCACTTCGTTTCTACGACTAGTGTAAACGAACGTGCCGGGATTAACCGATCTCCCTTCTGGCTGATCGCGCCAGGACCTGCTTAGGCAAGGCACACTGGGTCTAGATAGGTTTCTCCGCGAATTTCACGCTTCTTGTCGCAGGCTTACTCCGCTCAAACTCTGGTCGCCTCTCCAGGCGAGATGCGAGGATTTACTTGAGACAGAAATGAAACGGATCGCCTTGACCTAGCCGTGTGATGCCCTCTGGACCTCAGCTACCCGTGTCTCAATTCGGAGATTCCTGGTGATCCAATCCCGAACGTCTCGACGTATTGATCTTGCTCCTTGTAGGCTCCCACGGCGCTGCTTCCGGCGACTCGACTTGTTGTTGTCTACTTTTAGTTCACTGTACTAGCTGACTTGCTCACTTTGATATCTTGACTGATCGTGATCGACTGATCTTGATCGACTGATCTTGATCGACTGATCCTGATCGACTGATCTTGATCGACTGATCCTGATCGACTGATCTTGATCGACTGATCCTGATCGACTGATCCAGCTGCCAGCGCCCGGCGGCTTTATATAGGGCCTCCGGGAACCGTTATTTCCCCTCTGCGCTCTGCCCGCGGCATTTCTCCAATCCAGGTCCAAAGTCCGTAGTTCCTGTTTGACCCGTTTGTCCTTCACGCACGGCGTGTTGCTGCCGTCCTGCTGATTCCAATGGTGCATGTGGCACGCCTGTGTGCCGCTCCGTTGCTGAGATGTGGCACTTAACCTCCTAGTCCAAAGTCCACGGCAGAGTCCAAAGTCCGGTGCAGTTCCGTTATTTCCTTTTGCACCCCGCACTCTCGCTCTGCCAGAGAAGTATCCACTCTCTCTTTCTCTCCCTCTGCACCCTTGATCTCCCAACTCTCACTCCCCAAACTCTCTCCATCAGAGTCCTCTCTCTCTCCGACTTAATGTCTCCACTCTCTCATTATCCAAACTCTCTATTTCAGCGCTTCTCTCCATTCGCTCTTCGTTGCGCCGCTACTACGCGAATTTGCCGCGTAAATGGTAAACGGCCGGCCATCCGCTAATGCAGGAATTTGTGGGGAGTTATTCAACTCCTCACAGGTTATATACCCTTGCAGGTATGCCTATTTAAAATGTTGTTTTTAAATTGTCAAAAATCAAAACGCCGTCTTCCTACGATATTTTTTCTATTATTTATTGATTATTCCTATGGGAGCCAAAAGATATAGTGGTCCTATCCAGCTCGTTCCGACATATGTACTACCTGCAATAGAAATAAGATTTTTGGGAAAGTTTCACCGCGATAGCTTTAAAACTGAGAGACTAGTTTGCATAGACGGACAGACGGCCAGACGGACGGACGGATGGCTAGATAGACTCGCCCATTGGTGCTGATCAAGAATATATATACTTTGTGTGGTCGGAAACGTCTCCTTCACTGCATTGCAAACATCTGACTGAAATTATAATACCCCTGCAAGGGTATAAAAATCCAAAAATACAGCATGGTGGACAAAAACAATCATAAAATTAAAATCGATGCTGTAATTTTTCCCCATTATCGACGCGATGTGTTTGTTGGTGCTGGTGGGAAGGGAATGATGGAAAATTGTCGCGTTACAGGACCGCGAAGTCAAATTTGAGGTATTTTTCTGCAGTATTACCCAAGCAAGATCATTTTTCTGGACCCAAAACAGATAAGAAGCGGGAAAAATTAAAATTATGTCAAGATTTCTATTGAACTTTATTTCGTACAGTTATGGTATCTGATATATCATAAAGGCCAAAGGATCCGGCAATAGTTCAGTATGGTCGCACTTTGAGCGCAGGTACAAAATCTGCTTTGACCACCACCTGATTTTCTTACTTCCACCGGCAGCTGCTCCTTATCCGATTTTACTTTTCTGGTGGTGCTGCCGGCCTCAAAGAACTGCTGGAGATGGCACCTTTCCCTCCTTCTTGCGCAAAATGCCCTCGTACGCGTTTAATCTGGTCACTGACATTATATACCGCGGCAGAAGCTGCAGCTACATTTTCTTACACATTTGTTTGCCGCTATCCGATCTTTGTTTGGATCTCCACCAACTGCTGACAATAGATGCTCAAGCAGGATAGCGTGGGATGTGGTTATTCCTTTATCATTGCAGGAATGTTTCCACATATACATACTTACGCTGTGCAAGTGCTGCTCTGCGATTACAACAATTTCACAGAACAGCTGTGTTCAAACGCGTTTGCCAATGGAGACACCTCACGTTTGGCTATCGCGTTGTCAATCGAAAATTAACAAAAATACCAAAAAATCGCATAGTGGGAAAAGGCCCTTAAGCGGAATCGTGCATACATCAGCATAATCGGCATAAGACGCTGTGCAATAGGCAGTGTCCATATATTATGTAATTTAATTTTCAGTGTTCCGAACCGTTGGAAGTCTCTTTGGTCTTGCACCAACAAAAATTTCCTTACAACACTCGATATGGGCCATTGCATTGCGAATGCATTTTCTTTACATAATGTTAAGAAACGCAAACTAGGACCGTTTTGGCCTTTTTAAATATTTATAACACCTTCCTCTCTTACGATTCTTTGACTACATGCTTTTTTTTTTAGATAAAATCCTACAAAATTTCAAAGCGAGATATGTATTTCTTATGAATAAAAAGTCGGTGAAGCGGAATTCGGTCGGTTAAGCGAAAACCCCTTTTGTGTGAACAGGCTATAAGAGGCATTTTTATTGCCCTCCGAAATACCCATAATAGAAATCACAACTAGAGTTGTGAAAATATATAAAAAATATCGTATCGATGATATTTCCTTTTTTCCGATTTTTTTATGTTTCAATTCAATTTACCCGTTACTCGTAGAGTAAAAGGGTATATTGTATTCGTGGAAATGTATGTAATAGCCTCTTCCCATACAGTCCATCCGTGTGAAACGGTTGGGATTTTTGACGAATGTGAAACTCGTGTTCCCACAGAACTCCATCCACCATCTACCATCCGATAACAGCTGACTTAAGAGCAGTTGCTCAACTCAACATTGACGAAGGGGGATTTTAACTCGGCAAAACTGGCGTATAATTGCGTTTTCCTAAACATATTGTAAAATAATATTATAAATAGCATAAGATAATAGTTTAAAACAAATCTGAGCTTTTATAACCCATTCTATAACAATTATGCATACATATTGCTGACTGGGGGAGAGCCTAACCTCCCGTACCCCACACTCGGCTCTTACTACGCCTCTGTCTAGCCAATATTAATGTGAAAAATTTGTAAACAAAACCAAATTTGATCTGTTTTGGTAATTTATAGCAACTTTGGAGCTTTATAGGAGTACATAGTAAACTTTTAATTACTAATTGTTAGTATTTACGAATTGCAGAACATATTCTGAGACTTCGCTGCAAACATTGATGTTTTCGTTTGCAGAACAGATTAAATTTTGGCCCACACATAGCAACTTGTTGGCGAATGCTTTTCCGCTCATAACAAACTACAAATAATTCAACAATAGCCAAAAAACAATGAACTTGAGCATTATTTAATTTTTTCCCGCCATTGATTTGATTTGTTCTCGTAGTCAACGTTCCATTTTTCACAGTCAAGAGGAAGAATTCAGAGTTGCACCGAAAAAACATCGCCTAACTATCGCATAAAAGAGCCCGTCAAAGTCCGTCAAAATTGGATGGAGGACTAACTGGGAAATTTTCGAAACGGCAAAACCTTACGGACGGATGGTAGATGGTGGATGGAGCTCTGTGGGAAGACCCTGTTACTCAGCTAAAGGGAGTGGCAGAGATATAAATGCACGCGTCAAAGCTACCAGCGCCATCTAGTGGCCGTTTCATTTTTTGATCATAGCATTTTAATGGGTTGTCCGATAACAGATGTCGGCGCCAGGCTTTTTTAAAAGTCCTTTAAGGCGATTGTGGGCGTTTGGGGGGAGTGGCGCTCGTCTGAAAGAACCTAGCGCTGCGTAGGAAGCCCAAGAATATTCTTTGGTAATCCCAACATTTTATCTTTTGTAGTTTCCGAGATCTCAGCGTTCATCCGGACGGACAGACAGGCGGACATGGCTAGATCGACTCGGCTTGAGATCCTGATCTAGATTATATATATACTTTATAGGGTCGGAAACGCTTTCCTCTCCCTGTTACATACTTTTGCAGGAATACAATATACCCTTTTACTCTACGAGTAACGGGTATAATTACAATTCTCCAGATCTACAAAAACAAGGAACATCATATGCATCCGATCACTTTGCTTTCAAACAGACAAATATTTATTAATGCGATTAGAACGTGGAATGAACTTCCCAGCTACATAAAATAAACTAGGAGCGCAACACTATTTAAGGCAAAACTTCTCTCACACCTAAAAAATGGCAGTTCCAGTTGCGACATATCCCCAAAACCTTTTCCTTTGTTTTTTAACTTTGATTTAATTATCGATTAATAGAAAGATTTAAGAACCAATTTTGTCCAAATTAAAACTTGATTATCAGTTGTGACTAGCGCAGTAATTTACATACAACTTGTAGTGTTAGGAAGTTAAAACAATAAATAATATAATAAACGCTTGTGGCACTCAAATTTATAGTTCATAGTAGTCACAGAATCTATAAACCTTGTAATTATCCTGTACTCGCTTTTCTATCGACCGGTTATGCCTCAAGAAATCGTCTTCTTGTACTTTCTGCTACTTCGTTTCAGAAAAATCAAAAATATTTTTTTAAAAATAGCGATATTTGATATATCAGGGGAAAAAATATCACGATATAAATATTTATTTTTATTCAAAAAATATCGATATATTGATATATTTTTCATATTTTTCCAATCACAACGCGTCTCCTTATTTGAGAAAAGCTTTATAAGTAGAAGTTGAATATTAAGTATGGATTTTAAATTACCGTATATGGCGGAATATGCTAGATCTGGACGAGCCAATTGTAAAGGATGTAAATGTTCTATACCCAAAGATAACCTACGCATTGCAGTTTTTGTACAAGTGAGTTTTTAAATTGCCGGCAAACATATGTACAGTCAGTCACAAAAGTATTCGTTGCGAGGTGTTTAACAAACAAATTGAGTTTTTTACATTAACGAAACTTATTAGTTATTTTATTAATTTTATCACATATTCAAAATATAAAAATAAAAAAAATGAGCAAAAAGTAGCTTCATTGCTAAAATAACGCCTCACAAAAGTATTCGTTTTGCATGGCAATATACCTACAGTGCCGAACTTTACTATTGGCACACTTAGCAAATTTAACTTCAAAGCGCTTTTCTCCCTCTAATATATTGATTTTAAAATGTAACAAAATTTGTTAAGATAAACTGGATATTTATCTGTTAAAGTCACTTGGTTTCATTAATTTATCTCTTAAACCTAATTTTTTAAAATTAAAAAACCATAAAATGAGCTGTTTTTCCCGAACAAAATTATTGGCACACCTGTGTTGTATTTAACTATTACGCTAAAACTTAATCGATTTGACTAATTTTTTTTGCTAAATCTGCTTTGCCTCTGTTGTCTAGATGGCATTATGCTAAATTTGTATCCTTAAAGCGTTAAAATAACTTAATTTTAACTAAAAACGGTTATTTAAAAAAATGTTAAATGCCAATGCATATATCTGTGCGAAAAATAATATGTTGAAGGCAGGAACAGTGTCAATCATATGCTAATATTAGGAAATATGTGCCCAGAAGTTGTTTTTACCATTCGGATCCTTTTACGGCGTGTTTGAGGACTCTCGCTGTGCCAAAATGCAAGGCACATAGCCCAACCGATGTGTTTAAGAGGCCAGGGAAGCGAAAGGATCAAGGAAAAGGATAATGTCAACCCTTAGATCTTATCAGCACAGATCGAAGTTTAGAATAGGAAGGACTTTTGCAAGGATATTCAACCAACGGCATTTTTAAAGGCCCTGCAATGTGCTAACTACATTTTTTTGCAGCTAGAAAAAATGAAGTGAGATCAAAGGCCACCAATATAACCGTTTAGGGTACGAAAAGGGATTCTTTAGTATCCCAATCGCCTTTTATAACCCTTTTACCTTATCAGGTGTTATACCAATCCTTTTCATAGACTTAAGGACTCGGAAAGTTGACCTGCAAAATAAATGAATTTTTTTCTAGCTGCAAAAAAATGTAGTTAGCACATTGCAGGGCCTTTAAAAATGCCGTTGGTTGAATATCCTTGCAAAAGTCCTTCCTATTCTAAACTTCGATCTGTGCTGATAAGATCTAAGGGTTGACATTATCCTTTTCCTTGATCCTTTCGCTTCCCTGGCCTCTTAAACACATCGGTTGGGCTATGTGCCTTGCATTTTGGCACAGCGAGAGTCCTCAAACACGCCGTAAAAGGATCCGAATGGTAAAAACAACTTCTGGGCACATATTTCCTAATATTAGCATATGATTGACACTGTTCCTGCCTTCAACATATTATTTTTCGCACAGATATATGCATTGGCATTTAACATTTTTTTAAATAACCGTTTTTAGTTAAAATTAAGTTATTTTAACGCTTTAAGGATACAAATTTAGCATAATGCCATCTAGACAACAGAGGCAAAGCAGATTTAGCAAAAAAAATTAGTCAAATCGATTAAGTTTTAGCGTAATAGTTAAATACAACACAGGTGTGCCAATAATTTTGTTCGGGAAAAACAGCTCATTTTATGGTTTTTTAATTTTAAAAAATTAGGTTTAAGAGATAAATTAATGAAACCAAGTGACTTTAACAGATAAATATCCAGTTTATCCTAACAAATTTTGTTACATTTTAAAATCAATATATTAGAGGGAGAAAAGCGGTTTTGAAGTTAAATTTGCTAAGTGTGCCAATAGTAAAGTTCGGCACTGTACATAAGTATTTTAAGATTTTTAAGTTTAAAAAATATTTAAGAAATAATCTTTTAATGTTTCTTTTTTTGGTCTAAAAGTGCATTAAACAACCGACAAAATGAGGTATCGTTTATAAAAATCGGTTAACAACTTACCTAAAAAAGGATATGACAACTTTCTTATTAAGCTGACAACTTCTTTTCTATTGAAACTTTTATGGAACGACGAAGTAGGTTTTTGTTTGGTTATGGTATGGTCCATTTTTTAGGTAAGTTGTTAACCGATTTTTATAAACGATACCTCATTTTGTCGGTTGTTTGATGCACTTTTAGACCAAAAAAAGAGACATTAAAAAATTATTTCTTAAATATTTTTATACCCGTTACTCGTAGAATAAAAGGGTATATTGTATTCGTGCAAAAGTATGTAACAGCTAGAAGGAAGCGTTTCCGACCCCATAAAGTATATATATTCTTGATCAGGATCACTAGCCGAGTCGATATAGCCATGTCTGTCTGTCCGTATGAACGCTGAGATCTCGGAAACTACAAAAGCTAGAAGATTGGCATTTTGTATTCAGATTTTAGGAGTTCCTACGCAGCGCAAGTTTATTTCAAAAAGGTGCCACGCCCCCTCTAACGCCCACAATAGCTAATATACGATTTTAAAAATTTAAATATTTCGGAAAAGTAGGAATGCAGTTTTGTTGTGTTTATCAATACCTATCGAAATGTAGAAGAAATTTTTTAAATCGGACCATTCGTTAAAAAGTTAGGCCTGATCAAAGTTTTATCTCCATCTCCTTCGCAATCCCTTTACCTGAGTTACGTTTATTAGATATTCGGGACACCAACCCGACTACAGCGTTCGCACTCCCTTTAGCTGAGTGACGGGTATTAGATAGTCGGGACACCAACCCGACTATAGCGTTCTCTCTTGTTTAAACTTAAAAATCTTAAAATAGTTCGGAATATTGCCATGCAAAACGAATACTTTTGTGAGGCGTTATTATACCCTTTCAGGGGTATTATTTTTGGGCTTTAATGTTGAAACTGATAAAATTAATAAAATAATTAATACGTTACGTTAATGTTAAAAAAAAACTCAATTTGTTTGCGAGACCCCTCGCAACGAATACTTTTGTGACTGACTGTACATATGTACAATGTATGCCCATTAGCACAATGTACGGACTTATTTATATGACATTTTTAAGGCCATTCTCGAACCCTTATATATTGCCTTTTGGTATCCTTAATACATAAAAGAAACAGTTTAAAAAAACGAGTTTTAGGGGGTGTGAAATGGCTTTATCTTTAGATGCTCTAGACTTGATTTTTTTAAGGTAATACTCTAGTTAACAGTCCTCACCCCCGAATTTTGCGAAAAAAATATCGTCGACGGTCGGCGAATTCTTAAGAATTTAAATGAAGAAATAAAGGCGCGGTCTGACATGGTTTTCTTGTAATCGAATTTCAAAGTGGCGTGTTTTGCTATAAAACAGAGGTCGGCAGCGTCCTATTAAGGAGAAAGATAGGTACAGTTTGTCAAGTAATTGTTTGCAAAAGGGAAAATGGCATAGAAATTCGTTTTAGATGGGAAATGTACAAGCAAATACTAGATTTTTGAATTTTTTTCTTTTGGAATGTTGTTTATTAAACTATTATCTTTCCGATTGCATCAAAACATTTTCATTTTTCACACTAAAACACCCTAAAAAACAAGAAAAACTAAAAAATTGCAAATATTTGGCTGTCAATTAATTGTTTGCAAAATGCAAACAATTATTTGACTTCTAGCTATAGCTTGAAAACGGCTAAAGTTATTGTACTAATTTTTGGTGGGGTCCTCGTGGTGCCTGCCCTGCATTTAAACGACCCGGAATTGACCGTCTAAGGACATTTTTAATTATACTTTTTAAGGATTTTCTTCCAAAAAAACGTTTGTATGGGATTTGTATGGCGTTGGCATTTTTGACGCAGTTTTCTTCCGTTTTGAGCGGTAAAATCGGCAAAATGTGCTGCTATTTTTGGCAATTCCCCTAAAGGAATGTCCAACGAAAAGTCCTGCATCATTATTTTGTAATAAATGTGCAGGATAATAACTCCTGACGATGGTCTTAATTTTTGAACCATGTGTACATGCACTTTGTAAGCAATCTGAGCCTCACTTTTTTAATATATACAAAAAGGTTAGAGTCCTGCACATTTCTTACAAAATAATGATGCAGGACTTTTCGTTTTACATTCCTTTAGGGGAATTGCCAAAAATAGCAGCACATTTTGCCGATTTTACCGCTCAAAACGGAAGAAAACTGCGTCAAAAATGCCAACGCCATACAAATCCCATACAAACGTTTTTTTGGAAGAAAATCCTTAAAAAGTATAATTAAAAATGTCCTTAGACGGTCAATTCCGGGTCGTTTAAATGCAGGGCAGGCACCACGAGGACCCCACCAAAAATTAGTACAATAACTTTAGCCGTTTTCAAGCTATAGCTAGAAGTCAAATAATTGTTTGCATTTTGCAAACAATTAATTGACAGCCAAATATTTGCAATTTTTTAGTTTTTCTTGTTTTTTAGGGTGTTTTAGTGTGAAAAATGAAAATGTTTTGATGCAATCGGAAAGATAATAGTTTAATAAACAACATTCCAAAAGAAAAAAATTCAAAAATCTAGTATTTGCTTGTACATTTCCCATCTAAAACGAATTTCTATGCCATTTTCCCTTTTGCAAACAATTACTTGACAAACTGTATGTACATATGTACAGTAGCTCACAGCTGCGACATTAAAAAAGTCTGTATTTTCAGTTTATGTTTAATTTTAAATTTTCTTTTAAAAATTTAATAAGCGTAGATTACGATATAATATCTTAGAATACTACTGAATAAGACTGCGTTTAAATTTTGTTGATAACTTTAATAGTTTATCGGCTAGACCACTTTAAAATTAAAATATGTCTCTGCACGAAATAAGCTGCGAGCCACTGTATAAGAGCCCTGCACGAGTAGACTTGCAAACAGCTCTGACCTAGAGCTTGTTTGTTTGTGACTTTCAAATTATCGAGTAAGCGAGTAACAGCTCCGAACAAGCTCAGGTTCCTAACGGATACCTTTAAAACAGTTAAGTTCAAACAGCTCACAACAACAAAACAAACAGTCAAACAGCTCAGATTACTCGGACAGCTCACAGGGTCTAGTGTCAAATATTTACGGTTAATAACACTATGCAACATCTAAAATTTACCTCAATAGAAGCTATATTTTTAAATTCGTTACGAATTTCCAAGCTAAACTGCGTTTTCCAAAAAGTTTCCCGACGCATGGATTTTTAGCACAAGGACCTCAAAGTTCGAAAAATGCTGAAATTGGCCAACTTTCCGGAGGTCTCAGAGGCAAACGGATTCATGGTTTGTTTTGATGTTATAGTTTTTTTAAAAGATACACTCTTTATCTTTCAAACCCCATATTTAGAATAATTTTGGGTTTTTTTAAGGGAGAAAAAAATTCTAGAAAACGCAGTCAAAAAACATAAAAGAATACAGCTGCGGACAAAATAGTAGTAGTGTTGCAGCCCTGTTTTTTCAAAAGTTTGTTGTTGTATCTTTTCCTATCCAATTAGTCTAGTAGTACAATTATAATAAATACAATATTACCAGAAGAAGATAAATTATAATTAAAATGTTATCTGCCGATTTTTGTTAAATTTAATTCGAAATTTTGAAATGTTAAAGAAAAGCTATATTCCAGAGAACAAGAGTATGTAATAAAAATCAACAAAGATATTATTTTGTTCCTATTAATTTCGATTTCATTTTCCGACCGTTCCTATGGTAGAAATTCAGAAATATTCAAAAAATAATATTCCAAGAGTAGAAGGTAATAACGGGTGTTTTTTTTAGAGGTATTAAACTTTAAGTTGCAATAAAACAACGATGGATTATTCGATTGACATGAATTTTTTTTTATTCGAAAAACTATCTTGTGGCATTACATTTAATATATGATTTCTGGCATATGACCGCCACGGCTGGCTCGGATGTAGTCCAATCTGGACGTCCAATTTTCGATGACTTTTCCCAACATTTGCGGCCGTATATCGGCAATAACACAGCGAATGTTGTCTTCCAAATGGTCAAGCGTTTGTGGCTTATCCGCATAGACCAATGACTTTACATAGCCCCACAGAAAGTAGTCTAGCGGTGTTAAATCACAAGATCTTCGAGGCCAATTTACAGGTCCAAAACGTGAAATTAGGCGGTCACCAAACGTGTCTTTCAATAAATCGATTGTGGCACGAGCTGTGTGACATGTTGCGCCGTCTTGTTGGAACCAGAGCTCCTGGACATCATGGCTGTTCAATTCAGGAATGAAAAAGTTAGTAATCATGGATGGACACAGATCCAATTCCTGTGCTCGATGGCGGATGGACTCATTCGGGTCTTCCTCAATGCTACGCTCTACAGTAGCAATAGCTTCTTCTGTACGCACCGTACAGCGTCTCTGGGGAAGCGAGTTATCAATAAGAGTAAACGTGGTGCGAAAACGTTCCATGGTTAATCGAATTAACTGCTCTGATGGACGATTTTGTCGACGATAAAATGGACGTAGTGCGCTATACGTTTTTCTTTCGAAATAAAATTGCACTATTTGCAAGCGTTGTTCAGGAGTGAGTCTATTCATGATGAATTGCCAAACCAAACTGAGAATAAATCACTTGACAGCTGTTAAATCGGTCGCCATCTTGAACAGTGAAGCCAACTTAAAGTTCTATACCTCTAAAAAAAACACCCTTTATTCAAAAAAACACCGAAGATAGAATTATTTTTCGTTTTTTTCCGATTTTTCCTATGGGAGCTATAAGATATAGTTTTCCGAACCGGCCGGTTCCGACTTATATACTACCTGTAATAGAAAGAAGACTTTTGGGAAAGTTTTAGCCCGATAGCTTTAAAACTGAGAGACTAGTTTGCGTAGAAACGGCCAGACAGACGGACAGACGGACATGGCTAGATCGACTCGTCTAGTGATGCTGATCAAGAATATATATACTTTATTGGGTCGGAAACATCTCCTTCACTGCGTTGCAAACTTTTTACAGAAATCATAATACCCTCTGCAAGGGTATAACAAGAGAGAACACCTCGATAAAACAAACTTGCGCTGCGTAGGAAGCCCAAGAATCTACATTATTTATACCACCTTTCTAGCTTTTATAGTTTCCGAGATCTCAGCGTTCATACGGACGTACAGACAGACATGGCTACATTGACTCGGTGATCCTGATCAAGAATATATATACTTTATGGGGTCGGAAACGCTTCCTTCTAGCTGTTACATACATTTGCACGAATACAATATACCCTTTTACTCTCCGAATAACGGGTATAATTAATTTTTCACTTTAAAAGAGTGCAGTCCTTGCCAGGACTACTGAATACCCTAATTATTTCTTAACAAACTAAACTTGGTTTCCTACAAATCTACAATGGTGGTCACGAGTTTAACACACCATGCTCAACCCATCATATTTTCTCCATATTTCCTTTCCCGTTAGAGATTTTAACTTTTTGTTTTTACCACCCGCCTTTGTGCTATAAATAGAACCACTTCCACTGAGTTTAGCACACTTTAGCATATTCATACTATTTATACCCGTTACTCGTAGAGTAAAAGGGTATATTGTATTCGTGCAAAAGTATGTAACAGCTAGAAGGAAGCGTTTCCGACCCCATAAAGTATATATATTCTTGATCAGGATCACTAGCCGAGTCGATATAGCCATGTCCGTCTGTCTGTCCGTATGAACGCTGAGATCTCGGAAACTACAAAAGCTAGAAGATTGGCATTTTGCATTCAGATTTTAGGAGTTCCTACGCAGCGCAAGTTTATTTCAAAAAGGTGCCACGCCCCCTCTTACGCCCACAATAGCTAAAATACGATTTTAAAAATTTAAATATTTCGGAAAAGTAGGAATGCAGTTTTGTTGTGTTTATCAATACCTATCGAAATGTAGAAGAAATTTTTTAAATCGGACCATTCCACATTGGGCCAGCGAGCCGATTTTTCGACGAAAATTAAAGTTTTAAAGCTAGGTTCTTCAAATTTGGTACGTATGATAGTGTCGATGCACATAAAAATATATCAAAGTTTCAGACCGATCTGACCACGCCTTCCCCAGCCGCCCATATGAGATAGGTTTCCTCTTATTGATACTTGTACGGTAATAAATAATGCTAGCACTCGTTTAATTCAACAAATGTTTTTAATTCATGTTTTAAACACTTAACCTTAATATTAATAAGTAAACAAGAAAGGAAGCTAGCTTCGGCCAGCCGAAGCTTATATACCCTTGCAGATCATTCTTATTAATCACTAATTTTCCGATCGTTTCTATGGCAGCTATATGATATAGTCGTCCGATTTTGAAAAAATTTTATTCGAAATTCAGAATTAGATAAAAAATGGCAATTCCACAAGTAGGAGGTTCTAGGATCAAAAACACCCAAGATATAATTTTTTACATTTTTTTTCCCGATTATTCCTATGGGAGCTATATGATATAGTTGTCCGATCCGGCTCGTTCCGACTTATATACTACATGTAATAGATATAAGACTTTTGGGAAAGTTTTAGCCCGATAGCTTTAAAACTAAGAGACTAGTTTGCGTAGAAACGGACGGACAGACGGACGGACAGACGGACATGGCTAGATCGACTCATCTAGTCATGCTGAACAAGAATATATATACTTTATGGGATCTGAAACGTCTCCTTCACTGCGTTGCAAACTTCTGACTGAAATCATAATACCCTCTGCAAGGGTATAAAAATTACAATGCATTTAAAATGACTATGAATATGTATTTTACATTTAAAAATGTTCCTAACAGTCGTCTTCTACATCAATTTCTATTGAAAACGGATTTTCAGAGTCGGAATCTGAATCACTATCACTATTGCTAGTATTAAAATCGGGAACATTGTTATTATTGTTCATGTTACAAGAATATAGCAAGTTTGGTGATTCCAAAAGTTGTATAACGTCTGCTACAATATGTGGGATTTATACATATCGGGGCAAAATGGAGCAAAAAAGCTTAATAAAATTAGTATATATGCACTTTGCACTTTAATGACACATAGTTACTTTATGGCACAAGTTGGCACAAAATTTGTTATAATCTACAACAGACGGGTTAGCAGGTTAGCTTTTTTCTACTTTTGGACAACATCAATAAACGCACACAAAGAACACATTATCAAACATGAACAAAGACTTTTTTAATACAAATATTCTACATACCTTTGGCTTTCTTTTCCATAATTTTAGTACTTCAGTAATTTTAAACCACAACAATTTTGGCACGCTCGTAAGTAAACAAAGTCTTTCCCGCGCTTTTTAGTTTCGCACGCATGCAATCAAACAGCTGACAGCTGACAAGAAAGGCGTCTCTCCCCGCTGTGCAGATTCTTTTCGGCCTATAAGCCTATTGCCAACCTTCTCTAAGATTTTTGAGCGAATCTTACTAAAAAGGCTTTTTAGTGTTCATGTGTTTCAGAATGCAATTCCAAATCATCAGTTTGGTTTCAGGAGTTTGCATAACGCTGCTGAGCAAATGCATCGGGTTGTCAACCATATCCTTAAAGCATTCGAGGCGAAAAAGTATTGTTGCGCAGTATTTCTAGATGTCAAGCAAGCCTTTGATCGAGTCTGGCACTGTGGCTTGCTCTATAAGCTGAAACCCATTCTTTCCCCGACATACTTTGATCTCCTTCGCTCATTTCTAATTGGTAGAACCTTCCAGGAGGACGTTCGAGGATCCAAATCTGCCTCAAGGCCTATTCTTGCTGGAGTCCCTCAAGGAAGTGTGCTGGGTCCTGTCTTGTATACAATATTCACCTCGGACCTTCCGTCGCCCAGAGGCAGGAATGTTTTAACAGCTACCTATGCAGATGACACAGCATTTCTGGCGACAAGTGCTCTGCGAAGAGAGGCGACAGATATGGTGCAGGACATGTTAAATGAGTTTGAGGCCTGGGCGTCGAGGTGGAACATCGCAGTTAATCCTGCCAAGTCTCAGCATGCCACCTTTTCATTGAACAGGCTGAACACTTATCGCCTAACCTTAGACGGGACTCCAATAAAGCACTCGGACACGGTTAAGTACCTTGGGCTTACTCTGGACAGGCGGCTTACCTGGAAGCACTATTGCTAGTATTAAAATCGGGAACATTGTTATTATTGTTCATGTTACAAGAATATAGCAAGTTTGGTGATTCCAAAAGTTGTATAACGTCTGCTACAATATGTGGGATTTATACATATCGGGGCAAAATGGAGCAAAAAAGCTTAATAAAATTAGTATATATGCACTTTGCACTTTAATGACACATAGTTACTTTATGGCACAAGTTGGCACAAAATTTGTTATAATCTACAACAGACGAGTTAGCAGGTTAGCTTTTTTCTACTTTTGGACAACATCAATAAACGCACACAAAGAACACATTATCAAACATGAACAAAGACTTTTTTAATACAAATATTCTACATACCTTTGGCTTTCTTTTCCATAATTTTAGTACTTCAGTAATTTTAAACCACAACAATTTTGGCACGCTCGTAAGTAAACAAAGTCTTTCCCGCGCTTTTTAGTTTCGCACGCATGCAATCAAACAGCTGACTTTGAAGGGCTGCCAAAATTTCAGGGATGCATCAAAACAATTAAAATCTTTTGATTCATTTGAGTCAAAGTATATACTATTCAAATTTTATTATAAAAAAAGGTTTACTTTCTATGAAAAATTTGAATTTTCGTCGAAAAATCGGCTCGCTGGCCCAATGTGCATTCGTTAAAAAGTTAGGCCTGATCAAAGTTTTATCTCCATCTCCCTCACATTCCCTTTAGCTGAGTTACAATTATTAGATAGTCGGGACACCCACCCGACTACAGCGTTCGCACTCTCTTTAGCTGAGTGACGGGTATTAGATAGTCGGGACACCAACCCGACTATAGCGTTCTCTCTTGTTTCTGATTATTTTTATTGACTTTTTACTTCTTATTCTAATTAGTGAACTTTAGTAAGGTACAAAAATAAAGAAACGAATATTCTATATAAATCGCAAGGACTCTGGTAGATAAATAACTACAATTATCTGAATACCCCTTTTTTGGGCCGGCTGAGTGTCCCAATTGGTCCTAGTTTATTAAATTTACTTCTTTTACTTAAAATAAAACAATTAAAAGATAATGCAGTTGAAATCATAGAGCTGGGACCTGATACAGTGACTCCACATTGCTTGGCATTTCAGCAGATCCTGATTTTCAAGTCCTTTCAAAAGGTCCAGGACTCTTCCAACCAACTTTTTTTGTAGCCTTTGGGGTGCCCCCACTATCAGATACTTATTACTCAGCTAAAGGGAGTGCGAGGTAGATGGAGATATAAAACGTTGATCGAATGGTAAAATTTGAAAAAATGTTTCTACATTTCGATAGTTCTTATAACACAATAAAACTGAATTTTTCCTTTTCCGAAATCGTTTTAAAATCGTTTAAAATCGCTGAAACAAACTTGCGCTGCATAAGAAGCTTAAGAATATGTGTGGGTAATCCCAAGTTTTTAGCTTTGGTAGTTTCCGAAAATGCAGCGTTCATACAGACGGACAGTCGGACATGGATAGATCTTCTCGGCTAGTGCACCTGATCAAGAATATATATATATATATATATATACTTCCTTCTAGCTTTTACATACTTTTGCACGAATACAATATACCTAAATACCTACATATTTATACCCTTGCAGGGGTTTTGTAATTTCAGTCAGTTTGCAACGCAGTGAAGGAGACGTTTCCGACCCTATAAAGTATATATATTCTTGATCAGCATCACTAGACGAGTCGATCTAGCCATGTCCTTCTGTCTGTTTCTACGCAAAATAGTCTCTCAGTTTTAAAGCTATCGGGCTAAAACTTTCCCAAAAGTCGTATATCTATTTCAGGTAGTATATAAGTCGGAACGAGCCGGATCGCACAACTATATTATATAGCTCCCATAGGAATAATCGGGGAAAAAATGTAAAAAAAATTATATCTGGGGTGTTTTTGAACATATAACCTCCTACTTTTGGAAATACCATTTTTTATCTAATTCTGAATTTCGAAAAAAAAATTATCCAAATCGGACGACTATATCATATAGCTGCCATAGGATGGATCGGAAAATTAATGGGAATATAATAGGAAATAAATTGTTACTTCGTTGGTTTTTATTGTATTCTCTTCAACTCTGGGATACGACTCTTTTTAAATGTTTTAGAATTTCGATTTTAATATTATCAATATCGAACTACTATATCATATAGCTGCCATAGGAACGATCGGAAAATTAGTGATTAATAGGAATTATCTGCAAAGGTATATGGGCCGTTCTTTTACAAACCGAACAGATTTGGCCAAAAAAAAAATTTCACATTTCTGATTTGCCTGAAACTTTTTTTACACGTACTATTCGGAAAATAAGTAAACACGTGTATCAGGATTTGACCGAAAAAAAATTATTTTTTTAGTTACAATTTTTTTAAGTTTGCCAAAAATTGTCAAATTTGAAAAAGTACCCTCTCATTGAGTCAAAATCTGCCAAGTGGGCCACCCCTGAACCGAAGGTCCGATTTTCATCAAACTTATTGGCTTTTCCTGTTCACAACGACAATATAAGAACTTCATTTGAACGGTTTTGCGAAATTTTAAGTTTTACCGGAGTTATAGCGGTCACAATATGGTATTTTTCCCACTTTTTCGAAAAAGTTGCACTCAGTTTTTATTGCGTATCATTGGAACGGTATGAGATATCTTTATGATGTTTTCACTAATCGATCAAGAATTGTATTAGCTTTTCATAAAAAAATATTAAAATTTAAAAAAATTTTTTTTTCTATTAAAAAAAATAAGAAAAATTTTGTTCAGTGTATTTTTTTCAGTGTTCTTCACCGGCAACTGAGTTCAAAACCATTTAAAAATGAAGTTTAATTCATCATGAAGAAGATCCAAAAAAAAAGAGGGGTCCGGCCAAAGGTTTTTCGCAATACCTAATTTTCGGTGGGCGCACAGCGGTTTCAAGAAGATCCAAAAAAAAAAAAAGAGGGGCCCGGCCAAAGGTTTTTCGCAATACCTAATTTTCGGTGGGCGCACAGCGGTTTCCCATACAAAACGACAAAAAGTTTTTCATTGACGGCTGCAGTCGGCTGACGCTACGCGCGCTACTCCATGTGTTGACCAGCCAATTTTCACGAGCAAGTCGTTTTTGTATGGGAAACCGCTGTGCTGTGCGTCTCTCCCCGCTGTGCAGATTCTTTTCGGCCTATAAGCCTATTGCCAACCTTCTCTAAGATTTTTGAGCGAATCTTACTAAAAAGGCTTTTTAGTGTTCATGTGTTTCAGAATGCAATTCCAAATCATCAGTTTGGTTTCAGGAGTTTGCATAACGCTGCTGAGCAAATGCATCGGGTTGTCAACCATATCCTTAAAGCATTCGAGGCGAAAAAGTATTGTTGCGCAGTATTTCTAGATGTCAAGCAAGCCTTTGATCGAGTCTGGCACTGTGGCTTGCTCTATAAGCTGAAACCCATTCTTTCCCCGACATACTTTGATCTCCTTCGCTCATTTCTAATTGGTAGAACCTTCCAGGAGGACGTTCGAGGATCCAAATCTGCCTCAAGGCCTATTCTTGCTGGAGTCCCTCAAGGAAGTGTGCTGGGTCCTGTCTTGTATACAATATTCACCTCGGACCTTCCGTCGCCCAGAGGCAGGAATGTTTTAACAGCTACCTATGCAGATGATACAGCATTTCTGGCGACAAGTGCTCTGCGAAGAGAGGCGACAGATATGGTGCAGGACATGTTAAATGAGTTTGAGGCCTGGGCGTCGAGGTGGAACATCGCAGTTAATCCTGCCAAGTCTCAGCATGCCACCTTTTCATTGAACAGGCTGAACACTTATCGCCTAACCTTAGACGGGACTCCAATAAAGCACTCGGACACGGTTAAGTACCTTGGGCTTACTCTGGACAGGCGGCTTACCTGGAAGCAGCACATTGTGGCAACCTGTGCTTCAGTAAGGCAAAAAGCGGGGACAATGAGATGGCTTCTTCGTCCCGGCAGTGGACTATCGATCACGGCAAAAACCCGGCTCTTCAAAGCAACCTTGATGCCTAGTCTACATTGGGGTATACACTTCTGGGGCACTGCCTGTAACACTTCTATAAAAAGAGTTGAATCCTGCCAATCCAAAATTTTAAGACATATGATAAACGCCCCATACTATACAAGAAACACTACTATTTTTCGAGATCTCAAAATTAATCCTGTTTGTAAATCTATCACCAATTCTGCCATTCGCTACAGATCAAGACTCATCTCCCACACAAACAGACTTGCCCTCACACTTTCCAGACCTATGAACAGAAGAAGACTAAAAAGATTGCACCCATCAGACAATTGGATACTTGGACGGCACGCTTGTGGGAAACTCATTCCAGACTTAGACGCCTAGACTGCAACACTGCTAAACTTTTGTAACCAATCTTTTTATTCACTACTTTTTGTTAATTTTTTTTTCATGGGTGAAAGTGAATTGAGTTTCACATAACACTCTCCAATAAACATTTGTTATGCATATCGAAAAAAAAAAAAAAAACTTCATGATGAATTAAACTTCATTTTTAAATGGTTTTGAACTCAGTAGCTGGTGAAGAACACTGAAAAAAATACACTGAACAAAATTTTTCTTATTTTTTTTATAGAAAAATAATTTTTAAAAAATTTTAATATTTTTTTATGAAAAGCTAATACAATTCTTGATCGATTAGTGAAAACATCATAAAGATATCTCATACCGTTCCAAAGATATGCAATAAAAACTGAGTGCAACTTTTTCGAAAATGTGGCAAAAATACCATATTGTGACCGCTATAACTCCGGTAAAACTTAAAATTTCGCAAAACCGTTCAAATGAAGTTCTTATATTGTCGTTGTTAACAGGAAAAGCCAACAAGTTTGATGAAAATCGGACCTTCGGATCAGGGGTGGCCCACTTGGCAGATTTTGACTCATTGAAAATCTGTATCTCCGGTAATATGAATCCGATTGACTTCATGTCTTCTGCATTAATTCCTCTAGAACCTCTTCTTTCAAAATAAAATTTCTAAAAAAAAAAATTTTTAATTTCTTAAAAATAAAAACAAATTAAGATTTAAAAAAAATTTTTAACCATTGCCCCTACAAAAAAAATTTTTTTTTTTTAATTTAAAACTTGCGCCATATTGTTAGTTACAATCGGTTTTTGTGAAAAGTTGGAGCCATTTTTAGTTTTTTAAATATCGAATTTTTTTTAACAAGACCTCGGCTTTTTTGTATGTAAAAACGTCGCACAGTGGCGCCTTTTGACTTTTTTTTGGTAATAAATCATAACTTTTGAACCAGTGAAGATAATTGAATGATGTAAACGGCAAATGATAGATAATTGATCCACCTTTCAAATTATTGCTTGAGACAGGGAGTGGGCGTGGCAGAGGCGTACTTACAAATCGGCAAAGTCAGAATTTAAAAACAAATCCATTTTTTTTCAAGAAAAAACAACTTTTTCCAAAAAGTTTTTGTTTTTTTTTAGTTTCTTTTTTTATGTAGTAATTTTTAAAATTATAAAAAAAAAAATTAAAATTGAAGTTTAAAAAAAAAAAAATTAATTTTTTTTTAAATGTTGTTTTGTTTAGTTTATTTTTTTATGTTTTAATTTTTAAAAACTAAAAAAACAAAAAAAAAAATAAATTAAAGTTTTAAAAAAAATTTTTTTTTTTATATTTAATGTTTTTTGAAATAATGGTCACAATTTGGTAAACCTGGTAAATTCAATAGACTTAACATTTCTGGACTATAATTACTAAATTCTAACTCTCTGACAAGGTTGTGATTCCATGACCCTAAAATACAGTTTGGATTCGCACATACTAAATTGAATGCTTAGGCAGCGTAAGTTGTTTTGAGCTGGCAAAAGTGGCTATTTTCGTTTCTGAATAACTTTTAAACGTGATTTTTTACAGTAACATTATATATACTAAAATTTAAGGAATCTCAAGGGCTATACAGTTTGAAGTTTTAAAGGAAATCGTTAGAGCCGTTTTTCAGAAAAATAAAAAAAGCTAGAACAAAAATTTTAAAAAAATTTGTTTGGTGCATATCTTTTTAAATATTACATTTACACAAATTACGTATAGAAGGCGCTTAAAGCATTTTAAAATACCTTTCTAACGAGTTACAGCACAAGTAGCTTTAGTAGTATAGAAGTTACGGCCTTCAGTATTTTAGCTATTTATAGCTGTTTTTCCGCTAAACTAGCGGGTTTTTCCATAAGTGGTAGAACTAAAGTTTCTTATATCGAGCTGTTGAACATCATATCAAATTTTTAGGACTTTAAAACAATGTTTTGGACAAATCTTTCACAAGGTAGCGCCATAAGCAATTTCTTGGACCATGACTTTTTTCTCTTTTTTGGCTCTTAAAACCGCGGACGCAGCTACAACTTTCGTAATATCAAGAAGAAAGTCCAAATAACGTTTTACGGAAGTATAAAAAAAATAGTATTAAATAGTTTTTTTTTATTTTCCATCAAAGTTGAAAAATATGGAAAAAATGTACGTTTCGCAAATAACGCATAACTAAGAGATGCGGCTGGCAAACTGCAATATGTTTTACTTTTTTTACTCTTAACTAACACACCAATCAGTGGAAAAAAGAAGCAAAGCGATTCGATACCTAGTTTTTAAGATATACCCCCCGGAAGTGCGAAAAATTACCTAAAAACCTTCCATTAAATTATAAAATATTAAAAAATATTTATTTAAATATGATAGATAAAATACAAATTAAAAAAAAATTTTATTCAATTTAATAATTTTTTATTATTATTAAATACATTTTTTTTTTAAAATTAAAAAAAAATATTTAAAAAAGTTAAAATAATTACATAATACAAAAAAATAATAAATAAAAAAATTGTAAAATTATTGTTTATGAAATGGAGGGTTTAATAAATAATTGTGGTTTTTTATAGATTAAAAAATGACTTTTTACTTTTTGTCATTTAGAAATTGTCAAAACACTTAAAACTTAGCTTTTAATCATTAAAAATTGTTAAAGGACTAGTAAACGATGAGAAAACATGAATTCCATAAGGATCCGACAAGAATAAAAGAATAGCCCAACTTGCTGCGACGTTTTTACATAGAAAAAAACCGAGGCCTTGTTAAAAAAAATTCGATATTTAAAAAACTAAAAATGGCTCCAAGTTTTTACAAAAACCGATTGTAACTAACAAAATAGCGCAAGTATTAAAATAAAAAAAAATATTTATTTTTGTGGGGGCAATGGTTAAAAAATTTTTTTAAATCTTAATTTGTTTTTATTTTTAAGAAATTAAAAATTTTTTTTTTTTTTAGAAATTTTATTTTCAATCGGATTCATATAACCGGAGATACAGATTTTCAATGAGAGGGTACTTTTTCAAATTTGACAATTTTTGGCAAACTTAAAAAAATTGTAACTAAAAAAATAATTTTTTTTCGGTCAAATCCTGATACACGTGTTTACTTATTTTCCGAATAGTACGTGTAAAAAAAGTTTCAGGCAAATCAAAAATGTGACCCAATAAAAGGTGTTCGGTTTGTAAAAGAACCGCCCATATAAGCTTCGGCAGGACGGAGCTAGCTTCCTTTCTTGTTAATTATATTTACAGTCGAAGCATTGGAATTCAAAGCATTCCCGTTTTTCGCTTGGCCGAATACAGGTCTTATATGGCAAGTGCAGGCGCAACAGTTGTGGTCCCAAGAAGTCTCAATCGGACTGACTGAAATAAATGTAATATTTTGATTAGTTTAAGCAACTAAGTTAGTACTGAAGTACTATTCATACAACCATTTAATGAAGACCGCACACCATTTATTACTAATGAAGATTAAAAACATTTTAAGTGGCACCGAAATGCAGACTTGTTGTTGAAAATAGCACCTTATATTTATTAATGGCGAAAATATCTGTGGTACTTACCTCTGTAACGCTGAAAAAAAGAGAATTTTAAACGACATTTATTTATTTTATCACTTACTTTTTTCTTGTTATACCCTTGCAGAGGGTATTATGATTTCAGTCAGAAGTTTGCAACGCAGTGAAGGAGACGTTTCCGACCCTATAAAGTATATATATTCTTGATCAGCATCACTAGAAGAGTCGATCTAGCCATGTCCGTCTGTCCGTCTGTCCGTCCGTCTGTCCGTCTGTCCGTCCGTCTGTCCGTCTGTTTCTACGCAAACTAGTCCCTCAGTTTTAAAGCTATCGGGCTAAAACTTTCCCAAAAGTCTTATATCTATTGCAGGTAGTATATAAGTCGGAACGAGCCGGATCGGACAACTATATCATATAGCTCCCATAGGAATAATCGGAGGAAAAAATGTAAAAAAAAATTATCTTGGGTGTTTTTGAACCTAGAACCTCCTACTTTTGGAAATGCCATTTTTGATCTAATTCTGAATTTCGAATAAAATTTTTTTAAAATCGGACGACTATATCATATAGCTGCCATAGGAACGATCGAAAAATTAATGGGAATATAATAGGAAATAAATTATTGCTTCGTTGACTTTTATTGTATTCTCTTCTACTCTGAGATATGAGTCTTTTTAAATGTTTTCGAATTTCGATTTTAATTTTATCAATATCGAACTACTATATCATATAGCTGCCATAGGAACGATCGGAAAATTTGTGATTAATAGGAATTATCTGCAAGGGTATATAAGCTTCGGCTGGCCGAAGCTAGCTTCCTTTCTTGTTTTTTTGTTTAAAATTAACTATTTTCACTTTTTTTAACGAATTTTTGACTGATGTGACCGTGCATAATGTGTTTGATAACACAGGCCGACAAAATTTTGCATGTGTATCAATAATTTAAAAAATTCACAATTTTTCTTTGACTTTTGGGATATATCTTCAAGAGCGATCAACAAATTTTGTTACTCTTTTCTGAATTAACTAGTTATACGTCTCTTCTATATAGTCGTTTATGAAAATGGAATCTAACTTAACCACAAAAGAAGGTGGGCGCATTCAAAATTGTATAAAACCGATAAACCGGCATAGTAGTAGCCGTAGCATCGGTCAAGAGCTTGGCTTAAGTCAACAAGCCGTTATAAACCATTTGAAAAAGCTTTTAGTCACTTAAAAGCTCGATTTTAAAAAAAAAATAATATAATAAAAATACCGCAGGACTTTTTTGACAACCTAATATATATATTCTTGATCAGGATCACTAGCTGAGTCGATTTAGCCATTTCTGTCTGTATGAACGCTGAGATCTCGGAAACTACAAAAGCTAGAAAAATGGGACTACCCACACATATTATTGCGCTTCCTACGCAGCGCAAGTTTATTTCAGCCGAGCGCCACGCCCCCTCTAACGCCCACAATCGCCCCCAAACGATACTAAAATGTATCGAAGAAGTATAAATGCATTTTTCAAATCGGAGCATTTCACATTGGGCCAGCGAGCAGATTATTCCACGAAAATTAAAGTTTTAAAGCTATGTTCTTCAAATTTGGTACGTATGATAGTGTCGATGCACATAAAAATATATCTAAGTTTCAGACCGATCTGACCACGCCTTCCCCAGCCGCCCATATGAGATAGGTTTTCTCTTATTGATACTTGTACGGTAATAAATAATGCTAGCACTCGTTTAATTCAACAAATGTTTTATATAGCGTTCTCTCTTGTTTACATTTAAAAATGTTCCTAACAGTCGTCTTCTACATCAATTTCTATTGAAAACGGATTTTCAGAGTCAGAATCTGAATCACTATCACTATTGCTAGTATTAAAATCGGGAACATTGTTATTATTGTTCCTGTTACAAGAATATAGCAAGTTTGATGATTCCAAAAGTTGTATTACGTCTGCTACAATATGTGAGATTTATACATATCGGGGAAAAATGGAGCAAAAGAGCTTAATAAAATTAGTACATATACACTTTGCCCTTTAATGACACATAGTTACTTTTTGGCACAAGTTGGCACAAAATATGTTATAATCTATAACAGACGGGTTAGCAGGTTAGCTTTTTTCTACTTTTGGACAACATTAATAAACGCACACAAAGAACACATTATCAAACATGAACAAAGACTTTTTTAATACAAATATTCTACATACCTTTGGCTTTCTTTTCCATAATTTTAGTACTTCAGTAATTTTAAACCACAACAATTTTGGCACGCTCGTAAGTAAACAAAATCATTCCCGCGCTTTTTAGTTTCGCACGCATGCAATCAAACAGCTGACTTTGAAGGGCTACCAAAATTTCAGGGATGCATCAAAACAATTAAAATCTTTTGATTCATTTTAGTCAATACTATACTATACTATACTATTCAAATTTTATTATTAAAAAAGGTTTACTTTCTATGAAAAATTTGAATTTTCGTCGAAAAATCGGCTCGCTGGCCCAATGTGCATTCGTTAAATTATGCCCGATCAAAGTTTTATATCTCCATCTCCCTCGCACTCTCTTTAAATGAGAAACGGGTATGTGATAGTCGGGGCACCCGACTATAGCGTTCTCTCTTGCTTAACCTTTATTTAAGTCTTTGCCCAAAACCAGACATCAAAATTGAATTTTCTTTTCTCAGCGACACAATCGCGTGATTTTGTCTTGCATATTTTTTGTCTGCTTCGCATTTTTCTCCTCTTTTGTCTTCTTATGCAATATTTAAATACATTGTTTTGAGTATTAAACAATTAGTTGTTGCTGGATAAGGATTGTTGCAGGGATCGTAATTCTTATGATTTTTAAAATAAAAATTAGAAAGTAATAATTATTGTTTGATTTTTATAATAAAAATTGAAAAAAAAAGTCTTATTTTCAATTTTTATAATACAAATTGAAAATAAGTCTTATTCTTAAATTTTAAATAAAAATTGAATGCAAATATCTTTTGAACCAAAGGGAATATTGCAAAAATCTAACGGGGGTGTCACAGAAATCTCTTCCAACCAAATTTCCCCCCAAAAGCATATCTCGATGTCACAGAAACCGTTTAAAAATCAAGTACACGGTTTTAAACCAACCGAATTGTAGGCTTTGAAGCAAATGTTCCGAAAATCAGAGCAAATTTACTCCCGTTTACCGAGCCAACCTAAGTAAGTGGTATTTTTCCCACATTTTTTGGAGGCTGTTTTGGGCTTCAATTTTTTTAAACTCATAACACTTATTTGCAGTCCCTGGATTGTTGTGTTGCTGAGACAAGCGAATTCTTTTACTTTCGGGAATAGTTTAGCAGAGCGATTTATAGCCCATAAGAAGTTATTAAAAACAAGAAAAGAAACTAGCTTCGGCCAGCCGAAGCTTATATACCCTTGCAGATCATTCCTATTAATTTACAAATCGCAGAAATGTTAAATTTCCTATTATTTCTCACAAACATAGCAATAACTTATTCCCGATTATATTTCCATTAATTTTCCGATCGTTTCTATGGCAGCTATATGATATAGTCGTCCGATTTTGATAAAATTTTATTCGAAATTCAAAATTAGATAAGAAAGCGTATTTCCAAAAGTAGGAGGTTATATGTTCAAAAACACCCAAGATATAATTTTTGTACATGTTTTTTTCCGATTATTTCTATGGGAGCTATAAGATATTGTTGTCCGATCCGGCTCGTTCCGACATATATACTACCTGCAAAAGAAAGAAGACTTTTGGGAAAGTTTTAGCCCGATAGCTTTAATACTGAGAGAATAGTTTGGGTAGAAACAGACGGGCGGACAGACGGACATGGCTAGATAGACTCGTCTAGTGATGCTGATCAAAAATATATATACTTTATGGGGTCGGAAATGTCTCCTTCACTGCGTTGCAAACTTCTGACTGAAATCATAATACCCTCTGCAAGGGTATAAAAAAAATTGAAACTATTTAAATAAATATAAAGATACAAATTGTTTGAGTGTTATTAAATGCATTAAAATGGTGGGGGACCGCGCATAACAAAGATCGTTCGTGGCCGACACCAAATTCGATACAGCATTGTGACATCAATCATATGTCCTTTATAACATAACATTATTATTTGCATAGGGGAGAAGGGGGCATTAATGGGGGAAAAGTTTGGTTAGACATAGCAGCTATAAATAAAGAGGCATTGGAATGAGACTGGTATCATCGGAAAGGCTGTTCTTTTGGCTATAACTTTTTCCTACATCATTTTGAAGTAAATTGCAGAGCTTTCGAGGAACGTTGCAAAGTGTCAATATACTTTTTAAACTGGTCTAGCCCCAAAACTGGGGTAATAACAGTCCGAAACTATCATTCGCTGTTAACGGTATAAGGTAAAACAGATAATTTTCGTAAAATTTTATTGGACTCTTTGGACACTATTCCTTTGATCTAAAATGGAGTACATTTGTTGTGTTTTTTTTTTCTAACCTTTCTTTGCTATTAAAAATGCGGTTATAGCTCTTTGATGCGGAGGTCCATATTACAAAAGTATGGACCTCCGCATCAAAGATTATTATTATTTTTATACCCTTGCAGAGGGTATTATGATTTCAGTCAGAAGTTTGCAACGCAGTGAAGGAGACCTTTTAGACCCCATAAAGTATAAATATTCTTGATCAGCATGACTAGACGAGTCGATCTAGCCATGTCCGTCTGTCCGTCCGTTTCTACGCAAACTAGTCTCTCAGTTTTGAAGCTATCGGGCTAAAACTTTCCCAAAAGTCTTATATCTATTATACGATCGAACCAAACCAACGAACGGCTGTGTTTTACATCGGTCCGCATTTGATTCATTTAAAGCCTCGAACAACTATTTAAATAAATATATTTTTTTGCTTGAATAGCAAAATAAACCTATCCGCACAATATAACCGCTTTGTGATAGAGTTTTTAAGCAAAACTTAAACTAAAATTCTAAATTGAAACTAATAAACAACGCTTTGCAGTTGTGTGTGTTTGAAAGTCTGCGACCGTCAAACCATTTCATCGAACTTCTTCGCACACACAAACGCACTTATCTAATACAACGAATCCGCTACACTGAACACAAAACAAACACACTTTTTAAACATGCCGATGTCATCCAACAAACGCCTACGGAAAGACACTGGAGCTGCACAAGACCGCCTGTCCGATGCCTCTTCAACAGAGCTCTTGGATCTGATGAAGGTTCGTTTTCTGGAGCAGACCGAAACAATTGCCGGCCTAGTAAAAGATGCAGAGAAGCGAATCCTCAAAAGCCTCTCGGAACGCCTGGATTCAATTGCGGGTGAGGTCAAAGAAACAGGCGCAAGGGTGTCCAACTTGGAGAGGGAGGTAGTGGAGCTGCGTGCGCAACGGGATCAGCTATTCGAGCGTGTTGAACACTTGCATCGGGAAGTCGCGGACATGCGTGCAATGAGAGAAAGAGTGGGGAGCGTAGAGGCAAAACTGGCTGCCCAAAACATTGCCAATAATGCGTTCGACCTACGCATCCATGGGGTCCCCTACGTGGAAGGGGAAAACTTACGATCGATGTTCCACCAACTCTGCTTCGCACTACACATGACTCCTCCGCCACGGGTGCGGGATATTTTCCGAGCCCGTAAAACACAAAAAACCAATGTCGACCCGGTTGTTATTGTTAAAATGGAAAATGTGCGAGAAAAAATCGCGGTGCTAAGAGTAATCGCGGCATATCGACGTGAAGCAAAAACACAACTGACCTTAAAGCTTTTGGGTTATAACTCTGATGCGGTGGTTTACGTCAATGAGCAGTTACAGAGAGAAAATTATCTGATCTTTAAAGAGGCAATGCGACTGAAAAAGATAAAAATCTTAAGCGCCGTTTTCACACGCCGTGGTCTCGTGCATGTCCGATGCAATGGGAGCGAGAGCGTACAATGCATAGATAACTCAGATGAGCTCAAGAAGCTGGCTGGCCCATGATGGAACTATACAAGGTGGTCTCGTCAGCTCTGCTGAGAACGTTAAATATGTTTACCTCTCTGTCTCTCTTAAGCGATAGAATGAGATAGGTAGATAGAGACTGGCACAAATAACGTCCTCAAAAGAGGGCAGCTCTCGCGACGAGATCACCTTGTATAGTTCCATCATGGGCTGGCCGAAAACCATGCAGTGGACTCTGATTATGGGCCTGCTGCCTCGGAGAGCTTTCGCTCTTAAATATACTTGTATCTATGTTTGTAATGTCATAAATTTAGTGATAGATAGGGGATTTAAGTATATAAGATTTGCTTTGTTTTTGTTTTTTAAACTAATTTTTACTGCTGAGTTTGCGACCCTAAAATGTTATTATATAAACAATGACGGCTAACACAGAAGGTTCCACTGTTGGTAGCATGATAAAAATACTAAGTAATTATAAAAGGGGTCTTAAAATTGTTCACATAAATGCACAGAGCCTTTTTAAGAAAATCGATGAGTTCAGGTTACTTTTTGTTCAATCTAATGTTGATGTGATATGCGTATCTGAGACCTGGTTTACGTCTAATTTGTCTGATTTGCTGATCGAGTGTGATGGTTATGTTTTGTTTCGTTCAGACCGTGTAGGCCACGCTGGTGGTGTCGCTATATTTGTTAAGTGTACACTAAATTGTAGGGTTAAATGTAAACAACCAAGAGACAGTGAAATTGAGTATATTTTTCTGGAAATATCGAACAAATTTATGAGAAATAAAGTGCTGGTTGGTTGTATATACCGTCCAAATCGCACAATAGACTTTGATCCATTGATGGAGACCATAAGCGAGTTGTCTGCTGCATACGAAGACATTATTCTTGCCGGAGATTTTAACAGCAATATTTTATGCGAAAACCATTTAATAGATAACTTTGAGACGTTGGGTCTGTATGCTGTTAATAAATCTACGCCAACACACTTTAGTAACTTCTGTGATACTTTACTTGACTTATTTTTTATTAATGACACTAGAAAGATTTTACATTATGACCAGATCTCTGCACCAGCTTTTTCTAAGCATGATCTCATTTTTTTAACCTGTGATATTACCCTTGACTATGCTGAGAAATCGTTTAGTTATAGAGATTATAAGAATATTAATTACATGGAACTTCAACGTGAATATACTGCTTGTAATTGGTGTCCTATATATCAATGTCCAAGTGTCGAGTCTCAATTAAATGTCTTAAATAATAATATACAGTATATTTTTAACAAATGCGTACCGATCAGGTCTAAAATAATCAAGCCAAGACAAAATCCCTGGTTTACTAATGAAATCAAGAAGCAACTTTATTTGCGGGATGTGGCGTATTTTAAATGGAAGCGATACAGAACCCAACATTTCAGTATGCAGTACCGGGAGGCAAGATCGCGAGTCACAAAAATGATTAAGGATGCTAAGTGTGAACATTTTAATTCGAAATTTGAAAACAATCCATCAATAAAAAAAACGTGGAAGGACATAAACAACTTAGGAATAGGGAAGTGTAGGCTGAGTGCTGATCACAATGTTGATGTCGAGGAACTCTGTCGAACGTTTACTCAACTCGACGTACCTGAAGCAACTTCCAACCAGTACCTGAATAATAATACTTATTGTGATAATAGTTTTAGCTTTGTGTGCGTCGATCAAGGTGATGTTTTAGACGGTATTCTCAAAATTAAGTCAAGTGCTGAAGGTTTAGACAATGTTAACCCAAAATTTCTCAAAATTATGTTACCTTTACTCCTCCCACATATTACCAAGATTTTTAACACTGCGATTACTACCTCCACTTTTCCTTCAACATGGAAAAAAGCTAAGATAATTCCAGTACTAAAACCAAATAAAGAGTATAGACCCATTTCTATCCTACCATTTTTAGCAAAGGTTCTTGAAAATTTAATGTCACTACAAATTCAAAATTTTCTAGAAAATAATTCGTTATTATCAGAAAAACAATCTGGTTTCAGAAAAAAGAGAAGCTGTGTAAGTGCAATAACGAATATCGTCGAAGACATACGTAAACAACTTGACAATAATTATGTGACTTTTTTAACCCTTCTGGACCACAGCAAAGCATTTGACTCTGTAAACCACAGTATTTTAATTACAAAACTAAAGAGCCTTTTTAACTTTTCAAGTACTGCACTTCGCCTTATAGAATCATATCTTGATGGGAGGATTCAGGCAGTTGTTGCGGGAAGTCAGATTTCTAGCTTCAGCCTACTTACCCGTGGAGTTCCCCAAGGATCTGTCCTGGGACCATTATTGTTTTCTATGTACGTGAATGATTTACCTAGTCTTTTGTCCGAATGTGAAGTTCACCTGTATGCAGATGATGTGCAAATCTATGTTAGTAGTCCAATTAATCAGTTAAATGTTTGTGTTAGATCTAGTAATAAAATGCTTCAAGTAATTGAAAAATGGGCAAGCGAAAATGGCTTGAGTATAAACCCAAAAAAATCCAAGTGTGTAGTGATCTCTAAGAGACCAATCGATACCACAAGTATTCAAAACTTAGTAATTAACAACATGCCGATAGACTTTGAGGAGTACGCACATAATTTAGGTATTACGTTCAGCAACACACTTAGCTGGAGTAAACACATATCGAAGGCTACAGGTCGAACCTACGGCTTATTGCGCCAGCTTACATACTCCAAAACATTCCTACCATTTCAAATAAGGCTGTTAGTAGCTAAAGTGATTCTTGTACCAACACTGTTTTATGGTGTGGAAGTTTTTGGACACTGTGATACCCGTGATATGCAAAAGCTGGTAGTAGCCTTTAACTCTATCATCAGATATGTTTTTAATTTGAACCGTCTTGACCATGTATCACACTTGACAAATAAAATTCTGGACCTGAACTTGACCTCATGGATTAACTATAGGACTCTAATATATTTCCATAAAATTGTGATAACCCAAGAACCTTCATATTTATATAACAAACTTATATCAGCTACATCAACTAGAACTAATAACTTCATATGCCCAAGATATAATACGCTATGCTCGAACAGGCAGTTTTACGTTAATGCTATCCGTCTGTGGAACAGTCTACCACATAATTATAAAACTATTAGGAGCGCAACTCAGTTTAAATCTAAAATTAAGGAACATTTCAAGTAAAATAAAAACAAAAACAAATCGTAAACTTAACCTAAAGTCAAAATAGTAATAATAATTATCATAAAATATTAATCAATCCCCTCGTAATAATAATAATAAAAATAATAATAAGTAACTATGTCCAATTCAAAATTGTTAGTAATAAGTAATAGTTTTAAGTCTTTTTTGTTCAAATAAGCTTGCTTTTCCAATTCAATGTGACTAGTGCTACAAATATAAGTGTAAACTTCCTGTGCTAGGATAATAATAAATAAATAAATAAATTAATTGCAGGTAGTATATAAGTCGGAACGAGCCGGATCGGACAACTATATCATATAGCTCCCATAGGAATAATCGGGAAAAAATTAAAAAAATATATATCTGGGGTGTTTTTGAACATATCACCACCTACTTTTGGAAATATCATTTTGTATTTAATTCTGAATTTCGAAAAAATTTTTATCAAAATCAGACGACTATATCATATAGCTGCCGTAGGAACGATCGGAAAATTAATGGGAATATAATATGAAATAAATTATTGCTTCGTTGGTTTTTATTGTATTCTCTTCTACTATGGGATATGCCTCTTTTTAAATGTTTTCGAATTTCGATTTTAATTTGATCAATATCGAACTACTATATCATATAGCTGCCATAGGAACGATCGGAAAATTAGTGATTAATGGGAATTATCTGCAAGGGTATAAAAGCTTCGGCTGGCCGAAGCAAGCTTCCTTTCTTGTTCTTCCTTGATTTCTACTATTCCATTGTTGCTAAAAAATTTCGCGCTGTCAAATTTTTGTTTTGCCGCCCTTAACCGCGACTTAGGCCATTTTGCTCAGTTTGACTGCAATCTGGCTCATCAAACTCTTGCTTACAAATTCGCAACCAATAGTGCGACTATGACCAACAGTTCTACCAACCTGCAGAAGTCGTAAGAAATAAATTAAAAACCATGTGTTATCATATAGTACCCTCAACCATTTTCACCCCAAAAGGAATTTTTGAAGTTTGGCTAAATTCCACGAAGATTGAAGACCAACCAAATATTTAGTAAGAGAAATTTGCCTTCAGAAAATAATTTTCTAAAAAAATCTCGCGAGCGACCAATGTCCAATAAAGTGTCCCGAACAGAATCAGACGATTTTAAGGAATTTGACATTAACGGAAATTGGTTCGTAATTTCTTCAACTGATGGCGCTTTAAGCTCAAATTTTTAATGAAGCCCTCTGGTGTTCTAAGGAACCTTCAGTAAACACGGCGCTCAATTTAAACGAGCCGTTTGGCCGCTTTGGCCTTATACTATTGATGCCCTTGGACTATTTGAGCCCCCTACGTTTTTTCAGTAGACAAAAAATAAAAAAACAAGAAAGGAAGATAACTTCGGCCAGCCGAAGTTTATATACCTAAAATAAATAAATACCAGGGTTTCCAGATATATTGTTGTCAAAAATCAAAACGCCTACTTCCTACAAAGTTACAATGTTTTATATATTATTTTTTTGATTCTTCCTATGGGAGCCATAAGATATAGTGGTCCGATCAGGCATATGTACTACCTGCAATAGAAAGAAGACTTTTGGTAAAGTTTCATCGCGATAGCTTTAAAACTGAGAGACTAGTTCGCATAGAAACGGACAGACGGACATGGCTAGATGGACTCGGCAAACTTCTGACTGAAATTATAATACCCCTTGTTACGTGGGCATATTAGTGCCCTAGTCCTGAAAAGGACTTGGGCCGAGTGAAAGTCATCCGATGTTCAGGCACCAATTTTTGCCGGCATAAGCTCGCCGGATGGGGTGGGTTCTTGGTAAGACTTTCTCCTCTTCAACATAACGAGAATAAATATTAAGATGCCTGAAAAATAGTAATAGTCGTAAAGTCCGTCGGTCATCAGTCTACATTGCCCCACAAGCTAAGCTTTTGCTTGATCGTAACACGATCGGGCAATGTTTCGGCCACATTCCCTCCCCTTCACACATTCGTGTGCCAAATGGATCGTCGCGGGCCGCGCAATACGATCCCCTATTGTCAAGGTTGTTCGTCAAAAGTTATGTCATTATTCTTCACCTACTCCACTTATCGCGTCAGCACCCCCTTTTTGAAAACTTAGCACTTCATGGTTTTAAGTACGTTTTCACATTATAATTTATTGAATAAAGTATTGGCTACTGCCATTTATGAGTAGAACTATGGTTAGGGATACATATGAATTTAATTTTAATTGACCAACAAAGTTGTTTAGCGGAGAGTATCGAATTTATCACCCGTTAAAGGGTGCACACGTCAGCAAATTGCTGACTATTCACGACTACAAACGTCGCTCTGAGGGCTCTTGTGATTGTTCATACAAGCACAAGGCTGATACTCGCCGCTGAAAAGTCAATGTTTATTATATTATAAAAAGTTAAACAAAAGTTTACTGATTAATTATAAAAATATTATAATGCCTTGAAGAGGCCTAAGCTGGAGGATTTACGTCAGATAATTTCAAAGGCACAGATATATATATATAGTGAATAAAGGAACCGTGTTCCGACAAACTTACCCCTTTACTGGTCCTGGGCGATGAGATCTCGACGCGCTGGATCCTGGGTTCTTTTTGAAGAAATTAGAAACATATATATATACGTGCAAGACACTATCGTTAGAACACACATAAAAAAAAATCTCGTTCCCAAACACAATCACTTATTATATATATATATATATGTATGTAAGTATGCTTATGCACGTATGTCGGTGTATCCCACGGCGGCACACGACGGTTACTACGATAGGGTCTCAGGCAGCGGCGTCTCCAATGTCACTGCACTTGTAATTGCTGTTTTCTGGCACTTGCATTCATAAATGTATAAATTCACAATTTGTTTCTGTTTTTGATTCACTTTTGTATGCAATTAATTGAATTGAGCTCTGTATAAGTCCACATTAATTTTCCTTGGCTCGTTTTGGGCTTCACTGTTTTAACACATTTGGTACTGGACACTATTTTTTTCCAAGTGGGCAATAGTCACTGCGCCTCGGAACGGGTCACTGCTACATCTTCTTCAAATCCAGAAGCGTGGGGATCACGAGTGCTGCGGAAACTAACATCGGAGTATTGTTCGCTTGTCTTAAACGATTAAATTCAAAAGTCCCCAACTTCTGCGACAGTCAGAATTGAGAAGGCCTCTCAATCAGAACTTTGTCTCAGAATAGAGGTATGACTTTATGACTTTCCATTATATTTTTAAAATCATAGTTATCCTTTGTTTCTTTCACAAGAAAAATTACTAAAAATTTCCAGCGGGAGATATGAGGTTTTCTTTTATAATACTATATAACTATAAGCCGACTGACCTTTCTATTTTTGGAAATTAACGTAAATACAATTTAGATGTGCTTTTTGGCCGACGCTACACGACATACTAGGCGAAGCCCGGTTGTTTGATAGGCTCGAGTCCAGAAAGAGCAGGAGCGCAGACGTTACGGTAACGCATTTAGCCATTGCGGTGCGGATCTATTGTTCGTTTGTCGATCCAGGACAGAAATGGTGGGTGGGGGAACTGACAGGAAACGTAAAGCCGACGCTACACGACGTACTGGGCCAAGAGTCTGGTCGTTTGATAGGCTCGAGTCTTTACGGCATCCTTTGACATATTTGGGCGGGGGACGTATTTTAGTTTCTCTGGCCGACGCTACACGACGTACTAGGCTAAGTCCGGTCGTTTGATAGGCTCGAGTCCAGAGAAATAGGAAAACTGCTGTGGATCCCGAGAATGATCGGTCAGATAGCAGCAGGTTGTGGAGCCCGAGAATGATCGGTCAAATAACCTGATTTCCGACGACTGGCGGGAGGGGGATTTCAGACAGACTTTTCTGCTAGGCACAGCTAGTTCCTATTGTGAACGTTAAAGCTGACTAGAAGGGAAGAAGAGCTGTTAGTTCAGTGGAACCCAGTTGTGTAGAAGCTGCTAATACCTCTAGTTAGGGATATTTGTGTTTTTGTGGGGCTTAAATACCGGACAGATTCTTCACCAAAGAGATACTTAGTAATCGCAAAACAGCACCCCCATAATATTTGATTTATATTCGCAAACCTTAGTCAGCAGTACTTGGCTGATCGCGCGAGTGAACGAAAAGAAATAAGCAGAGTGTAAAGTGTGTGTCATTGCAAGAGAGCACAAGTGAAACACAAGTGAAAAATATATTTAAGCGACTAAAAGAATCTTTGACCTCAATGAAGGGGGCAAAGAAGAAAGTGACTTTCCAACCCTCAACGGGAAGAATCACACGATCAGCGATACGAGGCAATCCAGCACCAAGGAGTGCCAGTGCCGATACCACGCCACAGAGAGCCAGCTCTCTAGATAGAGACAACTTTAGTATCTTCCGTGAACCGGAAGAGCGCGACGAAAATAGATCCATTGAAGACAACATGGATCAATTAGACGATACCGAAGGAGCTGTAGGGGGAGTACATTTACCCCTGGGTCAGCCAAAGGGACGCTCAAGTATGCTCCCGCAATATGAGGCCAAGCCGACAAGCGGCTTAGAAGCTACCGAGAGAAGAGAGCAAATAATGCGATCGGTGATACAACAGAACAACGGAACGCAGGTAGCCATGCAAGCGCAGCGGTTTCCGGCACACCCATCTGACAGCTTTTTGTGCTTCCAAGAGACACCGCCTCTCGAACAGCTAGCGCAGGAGACTCTTAACAGTCAGAGGCATCGGCTACGAGATCACCGGCGCCCTGATACATCCCAACACCAACAATCTCGAAATAACGACCCGGACACGAGTTATCCACGACACCCCGAATATGACCAGAGACCCGGATATCAGGCACCAAAAGGAGTTCGACTGGACAAATGGAATTTGAAGTTTGACGGAAACAGCCGCGGTATGACCGTTGAGAGTTTCTTGTTCCGCGTTGAACGGCTACAAGTACTTTACCGGATAGAGCCGAGCCAAGTTTTTCGCGAATTCCATAGTCTACTGGTAGGAGCCGCCAGCAAGTGGTATTGGCAGTTGATGGAGGATCGAGCGGACGACTACAACTTCGATTACTACTCACTAACGACGGAAATGAAACGCGCTTTTTCCTCATCCGGGAGTGACCTCATGAAGATCAAGGAGCTGATGGAACGGCGACAAGGACAAAACGAATCTTTTAGCGACTATGTATCCGATATGCACAACTTGCATTTCCGGTTGCAGAACAAGCTAGAAGAGGACAAATTCGTTGAGCTCATCAAGGATAATCTAAATGCCCAGATGGGAAGCTTGTTGCTGACATCCCCAATTAGGTCTCTAGCGGATCTGAAAAAGGAAGGACTTAGGGTGGACCGCTGGTTAAGGAGTAACGGCAGAGCCGCACGAAGCAGGCCGGTCAGTGAGCTCGAAGATTACGAGACGCCGCAGGATTTTCCAGATGCTGTGACTGTGGAAGAGTTTAACCGGAAGCGAAGAGACCCCCGATCGGGGTTAGAAAACGGACAAGTATGCCGAGGACCGCTTCACGAATTAGTCTGCTATAAATGCGGCAGGGCAGCGGATTTTTATCGAAAGCACCCTAAAGAAGATCCCTGCCTTACTAGATTCCATGACGCCACTTGTAGAGTGTGTGAAGAAGTAGGAGGCGATGCCAACGCTAACCCAGCGTCTTTTCCGCGGAGTCCGTCAGGCCAGACCGGGACAGCCGGGCGGACCAAGGCAGTTACATTCCCGTAGAGACCACCATTCCCAGACAAATCTCTCCCCATAAGAGCCTAGAACAACGAGAGAGGGAGTATGATCTGGCAAGAGAACGTATCTTCCACGGCTCAGAAGATACGGACAACAACACACGGGGCATACGAAAGATGCACAAGCTATATGACACCAGAGCAGAATATCGCAAGCTTAAGCAGAAAGTAGTAGACACGGTAGTAAGCATACAAAACGATAACCGTTTCTTTGCCAAAACTAAAGTCGATGGAGAAGAAATACTAGCGTTACTGGATACAGGCGCTAGTGCGAATTGCATTGGCAGAGGAGCGGAAGCCTTCTTAAAGAACCGGACGCGGCCCATAAGAAAGCTTAGTGAAGAATGTGTGCGCACAGCTAGTGGCGGCGAAACTCGAGTAATCGGAGCAATAACCCTACCCGTGGAATGGGAAGGCGAGACTAAGGATCTAGAATTTTTGATAGTACCAGGTCTGACACAACGTTTTTATTTTGGAATCAATTTCTGGGATACGTTTGGCCTAACATGCCTTGGTGAGGGCAGAAACGAGTTTGCAGCCATCGAAGCACCACCGGAGTACGACTTTATGACCGGAGACTTGGATACCTTTATGCACAATAGTCCCCATCGAAAAGCCTATTAACATAATTATCCATATGGGCCTACTTTTTTGCCAATCCATTATTCTTGTTGTGTGTCAATATAAATTAAAAGATTGATAATAGCCCGGTTAGTTCAGTCAAATGAACAGGAGACTCACAGGCGTGGGTCGAAGCCACACGGTTAAGGGCGCCTAAATAATAGAAAAAAAAGAGTAAGGAGAAACCAAGCACTTATTCTATGGTCGTACGAAGATTCCTTTTGCGAAGTCATTCCATGCGATTCCGCATCGATCACTTCGAGCCTGTTACGTACGCCCTCTCCTTCAATTTATTTGACGGAGAAAGATTCACTTAGAAACAACCACGAATCTTAAGGCAAAGGGAGGGGCACAATTGATACGTTGACTCACCGAAAAACAAGCAAAGGAATGTGCAATTTGACGATCTTTTCGGTCAGAACAACGACCGCGATCGACCTACTGGTAACCATACACCGGCAGCTGGAAAAGTGCATCGGTCGGGCGTGGACGCTACAGATAGGGGAAATCATAGGTGGGAACACCTAAATAACCCAAATATCACGGGAGGCTAGAAAAAGCTCTACACTGGTATAAAACACCGTAGCCAGGTAGAAAAGACAGGCAGAATCTATTCTGGTCTCATACCGACGGAAGCCACTAGCTCCGCGGGAGGAGGACTTTCCCATGGGCTTCGGGCATCTGCCCACGGAGTTCCCTGCGACCAGGAGACCAGGACCCGTTGTACTTTTCTACTGTCCTCGATAAGCACAGCAAGGATCTGAAGAGTCGGACACCGCCGCCAATATCACCAAAACCGCGGAGAAGATCGGACATAAGGACACCTTCTGACAAGCGAACAATACTCCGATGTTAGTTTCCGCAGCACTCGTGATCCCCACGCTTCTGGATTTGAAGAAGATGTAGCAGTGACCCGTTCCGAGGCGCAGTGACTATTGCCCACTTGGAAAAAAATAGTGTCCAGTACCAAATGTGTTAAAACAGTGAAGCCCAAAACGAGCCAAGGAAAATTAATGTGGACTTATACAGAGCTCAATTCAATTAATTGCATACAAAAGTGAATCAAAAACAGAAACAAATTGTGAATTTATACATTTATGAATGCAAGTGCCAGAAACGCCGCTGCCTGAGACCCTATCGTAGTAACCGTCGTGTGCCGCCGTGGGATACACCGACATACGTGCATAAGCATACTTACATACATATATATATATATATAATAAGTGATTGTGTTTAGGAACGAGATTTTTTTTTATGTGTGTTCTAACGATAGTGTCTTGCACGTATATATATATGTTTCTAATTTCTTCAAAAAGAACCCAGGATCCAGCGCGTCGAGATCTCATCGCCCAGGACCAGTAAAGGGGTAAGTTTGTCGGAACACGGTTCCTTTATTCACTATATATATATATCTGTGCCTTTGAAATTATCTGACGTAAATCCTCCAGCTTAGGCCTCTTCAAGGCATTATAATATTTTTATAATTAATCAGTAAACTTTTGTTTAACTTTTTATAATACCTATAATAAACATTGACTTTTCAGCGGCGAGTATCAGCCTTGTGCTTGTATGAACAATCACAAGAGCCCTCAGAGCGACGTTTGTAGTCGTGAATAGTCAGCAATTTGCTGACGTGTGCACCCTTTAACGGGTGATAAATTCGATACTCTCCGCTAAACAACTTTGTTGGTCAATTAAAATTAAATTCATATGTATCCCTAACCATAGTACTACTCATAAATGGCACTAGCCAATACTTTATTCAATAAATTATAATGTGAAAACGTACTTAAAACCATGAAGTGCTAAGTTTTCAAAAAGGGGGTGCTGACGCGATAAGTGGAGTAGGTGAAGAATAATGACATAACTTTTGACGAACAACCTTGACAATAGGGGATCGTATTGCGCGGCCCGCGACGATCCATTTGGCACACGAATGTGTGAAGGGGAGGGAATGTGGCCGAAACATTGCCCGATCGTGTTACGATCAAGCAAAAGCTTAGCTTGTGGGGCAATGTAGACTGATGACCGACGGACTTTACGACTATTACTATTTTTCAGGCATCTTAATATTTATTCTCGTTATGTTGGAGAGGAGAAAGTCTTACCAAGAACCCACCCCATCCGGCGAAAAATTGGTGCCTGAACATCGGATGACTTTCACTCGGCCCAAGTCCTTTTCAGGACTAGGGCACTAATATGCCCACGTAACACCCTGCAAGGGTATACAAATCTAACGAGATCCCAAAAACCTCAATGCTAAATTGATCCAAAATTAAGAACTTAATAAACACAAAAGGATGTAATAACACAGGTCGACAAAATCCGGACTTTTTTTGGCCCAAGACTAAAAGCTACAAAACCTGAAAGGATTTTACCTTTAGATTACTATTTTCCATCACGTCACAGTTTTGAGAAATCCATGGTCAAAGTTCCATATTGTCGATTTATAGGTACTTTTTGTGGCCTAATAAAAACTAAACTAAAAATCGAACTTTGAAGCTTTAACTTCAACAGGGTCCAACCACCAAGTTGGGCGACCTCTACTTTTTGAGTTACAACGCATTTTACTAAGGTCAATTTTGTCACTTTTTATACCTTTGCAGAGGGAAGGAGACGTTTCCGGCCCCATAAAGTATTCTTGCTCAGCATCACTAGACGTGTCGACCTAGCCATGTCCGTCTGTCCGTCCATCTGTCTGTCCGTTTCTACGCAAACTAGTCTCTCAGTTTTAAAGCTGTCGGGCTAAAGGTAGGTAGGTAGGTAGAAGTGGTGAGGTCCTCTCTGAGAGCCTCCAAGTAGAGCTGAGCTCCGTTTTGATCCACACCCTCGTAAATTGTTGTCTCCGCGTTCTCTTCAGTACCAGCCTGCGTCATTTAGAAAACCTAGGATTGCAGTTATCCTCTGCTTTCCTATTTCTCCCAATGATTCCAGCTGATACGCACCGAAGTATCTCGCCCTGATATGGTTTAGTGCTGGGCAATGACACATCATGTGCTCAGGTGTCTCCTGTGTGTCTGTTTCTTTGCAGCTCCTGCAATTAGCATTGTACGGAAGCCCCATCTTCATGGCTTGCGTGCCAATGGCCCAATGGCCTGTGATGAGTGCCGTGATCCTTCTAATATCCCTTTTGCTTTTGGTTATTAGTTCTCGAGTTCTCTTGCTATTGATGGTTGGCCAGCAGAGCTTTGATCTCCTGAGACCCTGCTTTTCTGACCAACTTTTACTAGCTAGTGTTTCGTAGTGTTCGTGAATCCTTGCTTGGACTGTATTAAGGGATTCAGGTAGACTAGTTGTATAGGAGTCGTCTGCCGACCCCTTTCGTGCAAGTTCATCCGCCTTTTCGTTTCCTGGTATACCTCTTTTCCCTCCCCCCCCTCCCAACAAAAAAAAACCCCCCCCCAAACAACCCCTGGGGGATCCCCCCCCCTTCACAAAAAATCCAACCCCTACACCACAGTCCATCTTGGAGCCGTCAGTGTAGAGTGATACCTCATCTTGTCCGGTTACTCTGTCATTCTCCCAGTCTTCCCTCGTTGGAAAGGTAGTCGTAAATCCGTTTCCAAATCTTATCTCCGCTGTCATATAATCCGTCTTGTTCTTTGCCAGATAGTTGTTGTCCTCTAAGATACGGCAGTGCCCTGTGTGGTAGCCTTTCCAGCAATTACTTGCCTTCAGTCTGGCCGCACTCTGCGCTGCCGTATCCTTTATGAAAAGTTCTATCGGCATTATATCCAGAATAGTGTTCAACGCGGCAGCCGGGCATGATCTTAATGCCCCTGTAGCTCCTGCGCAAGCTGATCTTTGTATTCTTGTCAGCTTGGCAATATTGTATGCTCTTGTCAGGGCTGGCCACCAGACTAGTGCCCCGTATGTGAGAATTGGCCTTACCACTGCTGTGTAAAGCCATAATATTATCTTCGGGTGTATACCCCAGTTTTTGCCAAACATTTTCCTGCACGAGTAGAATGCTATGCTGGCCTTTCTTACTCGTTCCGTGATGTTCAGTTTCCACGAGAGCTTCGGGTCTAGTATCACTCCTAGATACTTAGCCTTATCCGATAGCTCGAGTTCGATTCCATCTATTTTTGGTTTGCTGTATGTTGGGATCTTTGTTCTTCGCGTGAAGAGCATCAGTTCGGTTTTACTCGGGTTTATACCTAGTCCACAGGTTTTTGCCCATTCATTTAGTCGGGTAAGGGCCCCCGTCATTATATTACTAATGACATCTGGGAATGGTCCTGATACTAGCAACACTACGTCGTCTGCGTAGGCTACTACTTTTACTCCTCCGCTATTGAGTTCTCTCAATATGTCGTTCATGTTGATGAGCCAGAGCAGTGGCGATAGAACCCCGCCCTGAGGTGTGCCTCTCTTCACAAAGCGTGTGAGGTAAGTGCCACTCAGTTCGGCTGTTATCGTCCTGCTCGTGAGCATAACTCCGATCCAAGCTCTGATGTCTGCTTCAACGCCGATCGAGTTGAGGGAGCTCAGTATGGATTCGGCGTTCACATTATTGAACGCACCTTCTATATCTAAGAAGGTGGCCATTGTATATTGGTTAAAATGTAGCGATTTTTCTATGTGGCAAACTACTTCGTGTAGTGCCGTTTCTGTCGATCTGCCCTTTCGGTACGCATGCTGAGCGTCCGATGAATATGAATATCGATCATTCGTTCCAGCGTTTTCATTAGGAATGCGGTAAGGCTGATCGGCCTGTAATCCTTTGCTAGGATATGACCTCTTCTTCCTGGTTTTGGTATAAATACAACTTTGGCTTCCTTCCATAGAAGCGGTATGTGTGTTAGTCTGATGCAAGCCGTGTAAATGGCTTGCAGCCACCTACTGATGCTGACCTGTGTTGCTTGAAGCATTGCCGGGAAAATGCCGTCTGGCCCCGGACTCTTATATTTATCGAAAGAGTTTATCGCCCAGTTGATTCTTTCAATGGTTATGATATCCCTTGTGTGTGTTGGTTGATGAGCCCTCTGACCTTCAGTAGGTGCTGGCTTTTCTCGAAGGTTGCCTGGAAAGTGTGTATCCACTAGTGTCTCTAGGGATTCTTCCACCGTTGTAGTCGCTGATCCGTCTTGTTTGTGTAGTAGAGTTGGGCTGTTATACCCTTTAGCAAGGACCTTGCTTAGTCTAGCCGAGTCTTTTATACCTTCTAGCGATTCGCAGTAAGTCCTCCAAGAGTCTTTCTTGGCTGCGTATATCGCTTTTTTGTATGCTTTTTGTGCTTCTTTGTATGGCTCCCATTCCTTGGTAGCATAGCTGGAGTTATAGGCTTTTCTTGCCCTCTTTCTTAGAGTGCCAAGCTCTTTGGTCCACCATAAAGGGTGTTGTTTCTTAGAGTATGAAACCTTGCATGTTTCCTTATATGCATTGTTTAGAATGTTTGTTAGGTCCTCTACTTCCTTGTCCAGGGTCGTCGTAGAGGTTTGTACCCGTATTCTTCTGTTGCTAACTTTCGAGTAGACAATCTTACCGAATTTGTCCCAGTTTGTTCTACGGGGGTTACGTTTCGGTTCCGGTTTGCTAATCGGAATCGAAATTTCGAAGAAAATGTACCTGTGATCTGAAAAGGAATTTTGTTTCGACACTATCCACTTTTCAACCTTATATCTACTAAATTCTGTCTGTAAAGTGAGGTCTAACACCTCTTCCCATCCCTGAAATTCCCTTGTGCTTGGGAATATAAAGGTGGGTGTGTTACCTCTGTTACATATGGTGATGTTGCGGCAGATAATATTATCAAAAAGAGACTCACCCCTTTCGTTGGTTTCCGAGCTTCCCCATAGTGCGTGCCTCGCGTTAGCGTCGCATCCGAGCACCAGGGTCGTCTTAGTATCTTCCGCCCATTGCAGCAGCTTGATGACTGGCTCAGGTGGAGCCGGTTCATCATGGGCCATGTAGGATGAGGCTATCACCATCGATGTCCCATCCGCCGCCACGAATCTGGCAACTGCTAGATCCGGTGTGCTAAGATTGGGGCATAGAAGTGCGTTATAGTTATTCTTTATAATAATACCTGCTCTCGGCCTACCTGTCGAGTTAGTATAAAAGAGTTTATATCCTTGTTGTGTTAGACCCGAGATTTGTCTGTCTCGCGTCCATGGTTCTTGAACGATGCCTATGTCAATGTTCCTCTCACTGAGAAGAACTGCAAGATTGGCTGAAGCATGCATGCTGCGCTTCAGGTTAATCTGCACGACTTTAGGCATCGGTGTTGGGTGTTATGTCTGGGGTCTTGTCGTCGATGACCAGGTTATCCAACAGCTTGTTGGTGTCATCGACCTCCTCGAGAACATCATCCGGCTCTGCCAGGAAGACCTTGATCTTGGCCTTCCGTAGGCCGTACCGGATGGTGTAGTCGGCCTTCTCAAGCTGCGGCAGGCAGCGCTGGTTGATGAGGAAGAGTAACGGCTGGCTCGTCTTCATCTCCTTCTCTACTTTGAGTATTGCCCAGTCCTCAGTATGCACTTCTGGGTTCTGAGCCCTCAGCAGCGACAGCACCTTTCCTTGGTCAGTCTGACCCTTTGGCAACCAAATGCGAGCCCGCGGCCTCCTTGGAACCTCCCTGGCGTGGACGAGCCTAATGCTAAGGCCGTCCCATGCATTTCCAATCTTGGATATGCATTCCGCCAGGAAGGTCCTCGAGAACGAGTCATCGCACTTGATCACCCGGTGCCCTCTGACCATGTCCGACGAGTCGAAGGAGGGGATCGGACCGTCTGGCACGGCTGATAGCCTTTCAGCTACCATGTCGGCCACCTTGACCTCGATCTCCTCCCACTTCTCCGACAGCAGGCGTCCGTCGTCGTGCAGGTCGTCCACCAGTGCCATCGCGAGGCTGTCTCTGGCTACGTCGCTGAATTTCTTGGCCTTCTTCACAAAGGAGGTCGGTCTTGGCCTCCCCTGTGCGTCCTTTGCCTGTTTCGGTGCGCTCACGCTTGCCTCATGCGAGCGGTCCCTTTTTGTGTTTGTTACAGTGGCCTCCGGGCGCGTCCTCATGTATTCTTCGAATTCTGCGATCTCCGCAAGGCATCGAGTCTTGTCCTCCGTATCGCGCTGGTCGGTCTTGCCCTCTGCCTCATTCTTGGCAATCTTGCCGAGAATGAAACGAGCCCGACTGACCTTGGCCTTGCGCTGCTGATGCGTAGCAGTGGCTGCCTTGCTGGTACCCGGCTGGGTTCCTCTGCTGTGTGGGTTGCTGTTCTTGGTGTCTAGTGGGGTGCTGGTCTTAGCAGCCCCTTCCGTTCCCATCGGAGCCGGAGCACCATGACTGGGTGTTCGCGGCCCTACCTCGACGGTAGCGGAATCGGTTTGGGGTTTAACCTCCCCCATGAGGTCCGAAGCTACGGTGTTGGGTTTCATTGTCAGTACATGATTGCCCGCGTTGCTCGACCAGGCAAGCGCGGCGGGCCTGAGGGTTGTTGGGGCTCTATGAAAAAGTCGACCGTGACTCCGCCCCAAAGCCACGGCAAGGCCACTTCCGACCCAGGGTTGCCCGGCCCTGGGAAGGCTCCGTTAAAACACAGCTGGATTAACCCCTCAGCTGCGAACCTGAAAGTCAGCGGGCACGGGTCGGGCTAAAACTTTCCCAAAAGTCTTCTATCTTTGCAGGTTGTATATAAGTCGGAACGAGCCGGATCGGACAACTATATCCCATAGCTCCCATAGGAATTATCTAAAACATACTTGAAAAAAAATTCTAGCTTCGGTGTTTTTTGACATTTTACCTTCATCTATTGGGAATATTATTTTTTGTATATTTCTGAATTTTGAATTAAATTGTAAAAAAAATCAGACGACTATACCATATAGCTGCCAAAAGAACGATCGGAAAATTAATGGGAATATAATAGGAAATAAATTATTGCTTCGTTGGTTTTTATTGTATTCTCTTCTACTCTGGGATATGACTCTTTTTAAATCTATATATCATATAGCTGCCATAGGAACGATCGGAAAATGAGTGATTAATAGGAATTATCTGCAAGGGTATATAAGCTTCGGCTGGCCGAAGCTAGCTTCCTTTCTTGTTTCTATGTGTAGTAGCCAGATATTTATACCCGTTACTCGTAAAGTAGTGGGTATATTGTATTCGTGCGTTTCCGACCCTATAAAGTATATTTTCTTGATCAGGATCACTAGCCGAGTCGATCTAGCAATGTCCGTCTGTCATAACTAAAAAGTTATGCGCGATCAAAGTTTTATATCTCCATCTCCCTCGCACCCTTTTTAGCTAAGTAAACTGGAAAACTTACCTTAGTAAAATCCATTGAAGCTAAAGAAGTAGTTGCAAAACCTACCTCAGTAAAATCCATTATAGCTAAACTTGGGGATGGGACACAATTGAATGCCGCAATTGATATTATGCCGCAAAAAGTGCCTAAAAATCGAAAATTTGGAACTTTGACCACGGATTTCTCAAAACTGTGACGTGATGAAAAGTTTCCAAGTATGAGGTAGTTTTCTACAGCTAAAATCCTTTCAGGTTTTGCAGAGTTTAGTCTTGGGCCATTTTTTTGTCGACCTGTGTAATTAATTTAATCTAAATTACGAAAACCTCCAACCACCTAGCCCTATAAAGTAAAAAACGGTCAACCGAATTTTTCTAATCGGGCTGCTCAGTTGAAAGACCCCAAAATTGAGAATGTCTAGCTCAGGGTCTGAGCAACAACCCTTTTGTTTCGTTTCGTTCGAGCTCTCGGTCTCGGGTTTTCGGTTGACCGGAACACTCGGATCGGTCCCCAACTGACCGCTCGATACGAACAAAATCGTTCGTCGCTCATATATTGACAGTCAGTAGGTGAGCAAAACCACAAAAGGTTTCCTACAAAAGGGGTTTAGTTTTGTTGCTGGGTTTGCTTGTATTGTTGCCTCACATATTTTGTGACAGGCAAAGCATTTGAGAGAGAGCGAAAGCGAGAGAACGAGAACAAAAATTTACCTATACTTATAAAATAGAAATATATAGAGACTAAAACCACTTTATATTAAAATATTTAAAAATGTAGATACATTTATATATACTGAAATATCCCTATTATTATTATTATTTATTCATGTTTATATATTTCATATTACAAATTAAAGATTTATTGTCTTTTGTTCAGGATGAAATTAAGTGCCAAAAATTACCTCTCCACTGATATTTTTATGCAGGTAGGACTAGCACGACTTTCGCAACTATCTTCAAATAAGGTGACATAAATTTTAGCCATAAAAATTAATTTTGTTGGTCGTTAATGGTAGGCGACCATGAAACAAAGTACAATTTTCAATTTCCGTGTATAGGTTTGACCATCCAGAATGGCGAAAAAAAGAGACCCCTGAGAATCATTAAGGCTGCTCGGTGAGGAAAGAGCCTTCAAATTTTTATCCAGCTTACGAGAGCAACAAAGCAAGCTATCTAAAAATTTTTTACCGAGCTTTACGAGAAGCACACATACATGTTCAAAAGACCTTTTCCGAGTATTTACGACGAAAAGGGTCTCGGGTGAGCACAGACCCAGCGGCGAAAATTGCCATTACAAAATGGATTACGAATGCATTACTTCTCCTCTAGTAATTAGGAAACAATGGATTACAACATGCATTACTTTGCCATAGGCATGGCCGCCTTGTAATGTGGTCGGGACACAATCTGCATTACTAGTAATGGGAAAAGTATGCTAGGGCCGATTCACCTTCGGGTCTCCATTACGAATTCATAATACTTTTCCAAAATTGTAATGCAAAAAGTAGACGGACTAGAGAAAATTCAACATACAATTTGAAAAACGTAATGTGCGTTGTAATGCTGTTCATTTATGAAAAACAAAAATATTCCTTCCCCATGTAGGAATTGAACATGGGTATTACTGTATAATGGATGGAAAGGCTAACCGCTCGGCCATTGTCTGTGCTTTTATTGGTTCGTTAAACTATAATCAAAATTAATGTTGTCACTATTGAAGACCCGAAGCTCAAATGTAACGGAGGGGAAACGAAAAAACGAACACATAGGAAAAATTTTGTAGGTGTGTTTGTAATTTTTGACGAAGGAAATCGTTAACGAACAAAAAAACGAAGTCATAGGAGCTCTGATTACAACTTCACTGACGAAAAACAGCGATTGTAATCGATTACAAGTGTAGAAAATGGAGACCCGAAGGTGAATCGGCCCTAGCATACTTTTCCCATTACTAGTAATGCAGATTGTGTCCCGACCACATTACAAGGCGGCCATGCCTATGGCAAAGTAATGCATGTTGTAATCCATTGTTTCCTAATTACTAGAGGAGAAGTAATGCATTCGTAATCCATTTTGTAATGGCAATTTTCGCCGCTGGGCATGTTCGCCGCTGGGGACCCGACCGAGCAAACGAAATCTCTCACCGGTTGAGCAGAGAGCAAGTCTAAGGCAAACGAAATTTTAGGGTCTCTCTCTAACAGCTTCGTATGGGGTCAGTATGTGAGGGGTTTTTTTCTGACAACAAGCACAATGAGACCTTTTTTTACGAGCTCTGCTATAAACTCATTCCAACCCTCTAAAATGTCTCTCAATAAACCACAATGGAATATAAACGGTTATAGTAGGAACTATAACGAACTCTTAATTCTATTAAGGCAACACAATCCCAAGTATATATATTCTTGATCAGCATCATTAGACGAGTCGATCTAGCCATGTCCGTCTGTCCGTCCGATTCTACGCAAACTAGTCTCTCAGCTTTCAAGCTATTGGGATGAAATTTTTCCAAAAGTCTTCTTTCTATTGCAGGTATTATATAAGTCGGGACCGGCCGGATCGGACAACTATATCTTAGCTACAATAGGAAAAATCGGAAAAAATAACGAAAAAATATTCTAGCTCCTGTGTTTTTGAATATATTACCTTTTACTCTTGGGAATATTATTTTTGAATATTTCTGAATTTCGTATTAAATTTAAAAAAAATCGGATCACTACATCATATAGCTGCCATAGTAACGGTCGGAAAATTAAATTAAAATTAATAGGAACAAAATTTGTCGATTTTTATTACATACTCTTGTTCTCTGGGATATAGCTTTTCTTTAACATTTCAAAAATTTCGAATTAAATTTAACAAAAATCGGACGGCTATATTATATAGCTGCCATACGAAGGATACAAAAATTAATTAATTACGCAAGTAAATCTAAATTTAATGTTTTTGTAAGTTGATAGGAATGATCTGCAAGGGTATATTAGCTTCAGCTGGCTTTTTTGTTATTCTGCCATTTCGACATTCACTTCGGAAACTTCTTTCTTGGTGAAAAATTGTACACGAGTGTTACAGCTTAATTCAGGCTTAAGCCTAGCTTTTCATGTTTTGAAATCCATGTTGCCAAGCGCTAACACACCATCTATTATCACAGGCGTCTTTAATAGTTTGAATAGTATGTGGGATACCCCAAGAATAATAAAAGAGGAAACATGTTAGGGAAATTTATACTCAACAGCAACTACACTATTCTAAATAATGGCAAACCCACACATTTCTTTACACATAGCTCACGCAAACTTCACGCATTAGGTACTGAACGAAATTTACTCGGCAGAAAGCGACCTCTGTCGGACTGAAGCCATTGACTTGGCCCTCTGCTGTCCTGACCTTAAAATTCACTCGACCCAATTATCATACAAATGTTCCACTTACAGAATAAAAAAGTAAATGTAACCAAAATATGAACAATGAAAACCTAGTAAACTTCAAACGAACTAACGCGCTATAGGGTCATTCCACGTGAAACGTGACAGGCCAATTTGGGTCAAGTCTCAGAATCAAGCGAAATTTTTTTTTTCGATAGAGGATTGAAATATAAAAATCGGTTCTTTTTTTTTTTTTTTAACTCCTAGCGTTTATTTTTAAAAAATATTTTTCTAATTAAGCTCCGATTTTTGAGTTATGCAGCACTTGAGACTCGTTTGAGTTATTTTAATATTTGGGATGCCACTTTGTGGCATATCTTAATATCTTTCAGAAAAATAGTTTTAAAAATTTTTAAATTTAAAATGAAGTATTTTTTAAGAGAATTTAAAATTAGAACAAAGAAAAGGGAAAGCACTATTCCTGCTCTCCCGCGCGTATTGCTGTTCTCTTCTTACACGTTGCGCTGTTGTTGCTTGATGCAAAGTCGCTAAACTAAAATCGCTGTCTTTACTAGTACGTCTTGCGTTTACAAAAATTGTATTTTACCACTACAGAAGTTTTCTAATTTTAAATTCTCTTAAAAAATACTTAATTTTAAATTTAAAAATTTTTAAAAATATTTTTCTGAAAGATATTAAGATATGCCACAAAGTGGCAAACCAAATATTAAAATAACTCAAACGAGTCTCAAGTGCTGCATAACAGAAAAATCGGAGCTTAATTAGGAAAATAATTTTAAAAAATTAACCGTAAGAGATAAAAAAAAATAAAAAAACCGGTCCTTATATTTCAATCCTCTATCGAAAAAAAAAGTTTCGCTTGATTATGAGATTTGACCCAGATTGTCCTGTCACGTTTCACGTGGAATGACCCTATACTGAAGAAAGAAAGTATACAAACATTGACATCCAACATTAACCCAGACACTAAATGTCAAACCATTTCAAACAAAATTCGCAGATTTTGTGGCTTACATTATTATAATTGTATAATAGACCAAAATTCAAACGCAAAATAGAATAATAGCCCTCTTCAATAGCATATTAAAACAAGAGAGAACGCTATAGTCGGGTGCCCCAACTATCAGATACCCGTTACTCAGGTAAAGGGAGTGCGAGGGAGATGGAGATATAAAACTTTGATCACGCATAACTTTTTAACGAATGTTCCGATTCAAAAAATTTCTTCTACATTTCGATAGGTATTGAAAAAATCCTTCAGCTAAACCCTCAACGAGGGTGCCGGTTGGGCAATGGTCACTGCATTACCCCGAGCAGGGTAATGCATTGTCGCTTGTCCTGCCCGGGGCAGTACAGTGTCTAGCTAAACCCACTGGTTCAACCCCTTTGAATCAGAAGCCATGGTTGGCGGTGACTGGCGGTAGGCATAAAACGCAAGTGGGTGGTTTCCCTGAAAAAGAAACCAGTATGGACGATGATAAGGATCGAATCAGGGCTGGGATTTCAGCCCAAACGTCGGTGGAAAGTACGACTGCTCCCATCGGCGGGCACGGGGAGGAGCAATTCTCTCCAGCGGCAGCGGTCGAACCCCTGGGATGACGCCATACCCGCTTGCCTGTACCAGGTTCCAACTCCCCGCGTAGGGGAGGGCCGCAGCGTACAAGCGAGGGGATAAAGGCTAAGGCGCAATACAAGGCAGCCCTTAAGATTAAGAGCCGGCTCCAGGACAAAGCGAACCTTTCCCAGGAGGAGAAGGAAAAGCTAGCCTGGGCAGAGCAAGGATTAAGGAAGGAAGGCTGCACGCAAGCAAACCCGCTATTGCGTCGACGGGCGGATTTGCCAACAAGGTGGAGGAGATGCTTGCCAACAAAAGGCAACGCAACGCTCACACAAGAGTGCCGCCAAGGACATTCCGGTGAGCAAGCGGAAGCGCGGGCCCAAGGAGACAGGCCCTCCGCCACCCAAACCAGCACAGAAGCCCACAAGAGGGCTAAAATCAGTGATGTAGTCAACCGACACCTGATCGTGGCACTCATTGACAGGAATTACGAAAATGGCAAGATAACAGAGGCGCGCTGGAAGATCGTTTATGCGCGACTGATTGAGTCTCTCTTTGCACGGATGGAAGAGGCACCCACAGCCCCCATGCCCACATTCGATGGTGCAGGGTGGTTGAACGCTGTCAAAATCCCGAAGTGCAACGACGATCCGACCAGGAAGTGTCTGACGCAAACGGTCTGCCAACTGGAGGCTTTATAAGAGGGCGCCAAGCTAGAGGTTGTGGACAGGGAATTGATCCCATCCATGCCAAAGGCGAAAGTGCTCTTTCCCATCGCAATCAAAGGGGATCGGGCGCTGAAGCTGCTTCAACGACAGAATCCAGACGTCCCAACGGCGAATTGGAAGATTCTGCACATGGCCAGCCCACTACCCAAAGAGGGGGGCCAAAGTGTGGTTCTCCAAATCAACAAGGAGGCGGAGGATCGATCTGCTGTGCCCAAGATTCGAGAAGATGGCATGGATCATGGGTAGTGTCTACCTCCGCCTCAAGAAGCGACACCCCGACGACAAAGGCGCACACATCCTGCAGGCAGGCGAGGTGGAGAAGGTCTGGAAGCCACCGTGGATGCCGCCCCGGAACTTGCTCTGGACGACTCGGAAGACGAAGAGGACGGTGACCTGACTGTAATAGCCAACCCGTCGAGCGGAGATGAGCCAGCCACCCATGACACTGAGGGTACTGCAGCTCAATCTTCATAAAAGCAGACTCGCATCGGCGGAGCTCCTGATTGCCCTAGAGCAAGGGCCCGTCAACATAGCCTTGGTTCAAGAGCCATGGATTGCCTCGGGAAATATCGTGGCCAGACTAAGGTCTTCAGACTACAATACTCGTACATTCTACTCACCAACGGTAAGCAGGAACAGAAACGCCGTACTTGTGCGGAAGGGTATCCATGCTAACAGCTCTGACGACTTGACTGCGGTGATGCTAGAAAGCGAGGAGCAGCGCCTGTTAGTAGCCTCCTGCTACATGGCACATGACAGACCGGTGCCACCAAATGCCAATGCAGCTCAAACATCAACGACAGAGGTGAGTCACTCTTAGACTTTATTCTATCTACTAATCTATATAGAGCAAACGTGGGGAAGGAACACACCTTCTTCTCCAGCATCGAGAATGTCCCGGAAACAGCTAGACTCTGGAAGCTGCTTTCAAAGCAACCTACCATACAGAGTCAGCTAACAGTGGACTGAGGGCAGTGAAGAGGCCCTAACAGCACTTATGCAATCGCACTCCCCATGGAATATATGAAACCACCCCATGGATATATGAAATAGACTCTGCATGTCTAAGCACGGGCTATATTCCAATCCAATGGAGGACCTCTCGGATTGTCTTCCTCCTAAAAGCGGGAAAGTGAAGTAACGCAAGCCCCAAGGATTACAGGCCAATAAGCCTTACCTCTTTCATACTCAAGACACTGGAAAAGCTGCTGGATCTACACATCAGGAATGATGTAGGGAGGCTCATGTCATCCAACCAGCACGCCTAGACCAAGGGGAAATCAACCGTTGAGAGAGCCCCACAATAAGGAATATGCGCTTGGAGTATTCGTAGGTATATCCGGAGCATTCAACAATGTCAAGACGGACGCTATAATGGTTCGCCTAGAAGCAACCAACACGCACCCCGCAATAAGCTTCTGGATAAGAAACCCAGTTGACCAAGTGTTCGTTAGCGATATCGCAAACGATAGTTACGCGAAAACGACTATCGCCTCGGATCCGAGAACGATAAAAAAACGAATCACTGGTCGCTCAGTTTGTGGCAGAGAAAGTTTCGTTCTCGATAGCTCGTAAACGGATCGTTTGCGAGCCTTTGGTGATATCTTTAGCGAGTCGATTTTAATATCATTAACGAGCGGAAATTAATATTAGTAGCGGATCAAAAAAGGTTATAAAAGGTGTTTCATTCCATTTCATTCCTACAGTGAAAGCAGTACTAAATTTTTAGTTTTTCTTTTTTATTTTAATATCTTAAATATGGTATCAAACAAATTATAAAAACTAAGGAAATTAAAAGGGGTAATGAGATTTTTTGGTACTTTATGGTACATTTATAAGACCTTTTAACTTTTTTAATTCTTTTGAAGTACTTAAACTTTTACTTTAATCTGCTTCTGACTCTTAGATATCCTGTCCTGGGCGTACTAGAAAAACTTCTGGGTTATCCTGTCGAAATCGGCATCTTCCAGGGAAAACCTTAAAATCCCTCTGTAAAAAAACGATTTTGTAATATTGTGCATTGTAATATAATTATTCGTATAAAAAATACTTACTACGGACTGCTAGAGTACAGCCGTGCGAGGTCGTCGGACACTATTGAGCGCCAAGAGCTTCGAATCCATTTGTCAAACGCTTTCTCGCCTGACATCATAAGTTCAGAAATCTGTATAGAATATTACATAAAAGTTAAATTTAACTCGTGAGTTGCTGATTAAGACTACTTTCCAACTTACTAATCTCTTCCGCATGTTTTTCAATAGTATTTATCTTAGCAGCACTGTTTATTATATATTTCGATTCGCATGTATAATTCCTCCTCTTGCGTTTTAATGACATTATTAAATTCTTTTGCTCTTCTCTTCACTTCCACCGCAAAATTCCAGGAAGAAGGCTAAAAAACGAAGAAGAACGCACTTGTGATTTTTGGTTTATTTCTGTTATTTTTTTGTTTTAAAACCGTTTTAACTAACTCTTTGGGTCACAGCACTGAACTAAACACTCAATTATAATATAATTACTGATTTTGTTTATTAAATAAAACACTTTTAAACAATTTCGGCTTTTATATGACTGCACTCTGCAAGTTTCTAAGCACAAAAGAACACACGCACAAAAGAAACGAACGATTCCGTGTGCCGAGAAACTGCGCATCAGTCAGTTACCATGGAAACAAGAAATGAAGTGATACAAAAACGGTAAAGTCTCGTAAAACTATCGCAAACGAGCTCAAAAGTGAATGAAAACTGGACATAAGGCTGAAAAATATGTCGCCCGGGTTTTTGAGTCCGTTTGCGAACATTTTACGAGACTTCAGTAAAAGCTCGCGAATTTCTATCGTTTCTAAGCCCGTTTACGAACTTTATGCGATAGTTTCGCTATACTATCGCGCCTTGGTCCGCTGGGAACCTGCTTAGCTGCAGGCGCGTACATTCAGAGTGGGGCACTGCTTCCATGGTAAAGGGGCACATAGAGGCACACCTCAAGGTGGGGACCTCTCGCTTCTCCTATGGAATTTGATGGTCGACGATTTAATTAAGAGATTCGAGAGGACAGCCCCAAAAATAACAGCCTATGCGAACGAAATAGCCATAATATTACGGGAGTTTGTCCATTGGCCCTCAGCTTCAATGGAATCAACACTCAGGGAGATATGTGAGTGGGCGGAAAAGGTGGGATCTCAGTATTAATGCGGAGAAGACTGACATCATTCTCTTTACTAAGAGATACAAGGTACCGAAATGGAAAATCGGCGTAACCAGGCTGACCCCGAAAACACAGGCCAAGTACCTAGGCACAGTACTGGACTGCAAGCTGGTAGGAGACCCAATGTAGTGGAAAGGTTGAAAAAGGCCACCATTGCGCTATATGCATTCAAGAAGATGCTTAGCAGCACATGGGGCCTGTCAGCTACTCTGATGCACTGGATCTACATCTCGATGGTGCGTCCGACTCTGCTGTACGGAGCCTTAGTGTGGTGGCAAGCCACTAAAAAGACTACGTACACCGAGCTTATAGAGAGAATTCAGCGGCAGTTATTGGTCTGCATTGGGCGCTGAAGTCAACCCCAACTAAAGCTCTAGAAACGATCCTCGGAGTCGACACCATAGCCCATAGACATCCTCGCAAAACTGACTGCAGGAAAGGCAGCACAACGTCTAGTTGCATAAGGTAACATGACGTCGCAAAGCTTCGGGCATAGTTCAATCGGCCGATGCATGATCAACAAAACGGACCATATGACCCCCAGAACGTGCCCGGAGGCTAAAACAACCTCGTTAATAGGCCCAGATGACTGGAAAACGGCTCGGGACCACACTCAAAACCTCAATATATACACGGACGGCTACAAGATGGAAGGAGGAGTAGGAGCGGGCTTATACTGTACGGACCCTGAAATAAGGCTGTCTTTTAAGATACCCAACGACTGCAGCGTCTTCGCCATAAGGAAAGCTGCTGAAGTGACTCAAAATATAATGTTCGTGGACAGCCAAGCGGCGATAAGAACCATGCAGTCGTCAACGGTCAGTTCCAAAAATGTAATGGCGAGCAGAGAGGCACTAGATAACCTAAGCACGACAAAGTCAGTGCGGATCATTGGGTTACCAGCCACCAGGGCATCGATGGCAACGAGACGGCTGACGTTCTTGCGAAGGAGGGCGTAGACCTGACGAACGACAGAACGGATAACGTGCCTGTGTTTCCCTCCGAACGCTCCAAAGCGCCTTGGAAAAACCAAGAATGGCCGAATCTCAAGAACTATGTGCAAAGAGCGCAACGACAAACTCAGCCAGTATGTACTGCGTCTACCACGGAAAGACTGTTAGTGGGAATCCTTACAGGCCACTGTCTGGCCGCATCACACGCAACCACACTCGGAATACTCAACACCCGCACCTGCAGGAAATGCGATGAATCGGGGGCTATTGAAACCCTGGAACATCTTATCTGCAATTGCCCGGCTCTCTCACGAGCGAGAAGAAGATACCTCGGTGCCCCAGTACTGGCATCACTAGGAGACGCCTCCAGCAGAGAACCAGGAGAACTTCTTGCCTTCGCCAAAAACACCTCGATCCTTATGGACATAAAAACCTCTTAACTTATCTTAAGGTTCATACGCATCAACCGGACAACTAAGGGCCATATTGGCCTATGCGTGGCCCTGTGAGAGCCGTCCGGGTTAACCTAACCTAACCTATACACAATAAAACTGAATTTTTCCGAAATATTTAAATTTTGTAAAATCGCTATAAGCGATTGTGGGCGTTAAAGGGGGCGTGGTCCTCGGCTGAAACAAACTTGCGCTGCGAAATATCTGCATGCAAAATGCCAATCTTCTAGCTTTTATAGTTTTCGAAATCTCAGCGTTCATACAGACAGACAGACAGACGGACAGACATGGCTAGATCGAATACAATATACCCTTTTACTCTACGAGTAACGGGTATAAAAGGCGTTTTGCGGTGATTACTGTATCTCCGCCAAAAATTATCGGATTTAAATGCTGCTTTTACATTTCGCCTAAGGATTCAAAAAATGTTTCGGTTGAGCCGTTTAGAAATGCCGATGATCACGGACTTTTAAAACGTGGTTTCGAGAAAAACGCACTTAAACATGTCACATGTAAAACACACAGAGCACTTTAAAAAAAGGCGTTTTGAGGTGATCACTGTATCTCCTCCAAAACTTGACGGATTTATATGCTGCTTTTACATTTTCTTTAAGAATAGTATTGAAACAGCACTGTAATCTCTTAACATTATACTTTATATCACGATATTGTATCACGTACCATTATTAACGTTATCAAATAAAGTTCCACTACTTACGCATATTTACTCAACCAGGTCGCACTTGTTTTTCTCTGTCAAGCGGAATAATCTTTAATAAATAAACCCGCCCCCTGGGAAGTTTTTGTTTTTATTTTTTAACTGTTCAATATTAAATTTTTATTTTTTTTAAGAAAATTTTACTATAACTGTCTGCCCGTTTCTACGCAAACTAATCTCTCAGTTTGGAAGTTATCGGGTTGAAACTTTCCCAAAAGTTCTCTTTCTATTGCAGGTAGTATATACCTCGGAACCAGCCGGATCAGACAACTATATCCTATAGCTCCCATAGGAATAATCGGAAAAATAATAGAAACAAATTATAACTTCGGTGTTATTTGACATTTTACATTCATTTCTTGGGAATATTATTTTTTATATATTTCTGAATTTCGGATTAATTTATAAAAAGATCGGACTACTATATCATATAGCTGCCATAGGAACGATCGAAAAATAATGGGAAAATAATAGGAATAAATGGGAAATAAATTATAGGTTCTTTAGATTTTATTGTATTCTCTTCTACTCTAGGACATGACTCATTTTTAATATTTCCGAATTAAATTTAACCAAAATCGGACGACTATACTTTATAGCTGCCATAGGAAGGATAGAAAAAATATTGCCAAAGTATTATAATACGAAATTTAACATTTTTGCGATTTTTAGATTAATAGGAATAATCTGCAAGGGTATATAAGATTCGGCTGTCCGAAGCATGCTTCCTTTCTTGTTTTATAATGGATCCTAAAAATGTAATACATTTCAGTTTAATTTTTCTACAATGTTATACCAAATGCTATTGGATTTATAATTTTCAATAAATACTTAATGAAAAAAAAAAAATTTTAAGCAGTGCAGGAACAAATTTAAAAAAAAAAAAATTCGAAATTTTGTTTTATTTCAAAAACCACAACAAAAAAATTTTAGTCAATATCTTTGAAACTAGAGTTTATGCACCAAAAACGGGTTTTTTGCCCATAGTGGATTGACCAAAAACTTTTTATACCCGGTACTCGTAGGATAGAAGGGTATATTCTATTCGTGCAAATGTATGTAACAGGTAGAAGGAAGCTTTTCCGACTCTATTAAGTATATATATTCTTCATCAGGATCTCTAGCCTAGTCGATCTAGCCATGTCTGTCTGTCCGTCCATATGAACGCTGAGATCTCGGAATCTATAAAAGCTAGAAAGTTGGTATTAGTAATGTAGATTCTTGGGCTTCCTACGCAGCGCAAGTTTGTGCCACGCCCCCTCCAACACCCACAATCGCTTAAAAACGATTTTAAAAATTTTAAATGCAGTAAATGCAGTTAAAATGCAGTTTTATTGTGTTTGTCAATACCTATCGAAATGTAGAAGAAATTTTTTAAATCGAACCATTCGTTAAAAAGATATGCCCGATCAAAGTTTTATATCTTCATCTCCCTCGCACTCCCTTTAGCTGAGTAACGGGTATCTGATAGTCGGGGCACCCGACAACGGGAATTTGATAGTCGGGGCACCCGACTATAGCGTTCTCTCTTGCTTTAAGATACATATTAGAGGTCTGCATGAATGCATTCAAACTGACAAATGAATAACTCAATCTTAAAACTTGTATAACTTTTTCTGTACTCAATACTTTAAATATGTGTGAATCTATCCACTAGCAGAATAACTTAAAACTTAATACAAGAAACGAAGCATCGTTAGTCGTAAAATATTGACGGATTTATTAACACATTAATCGATATTAAAGACTTTTTCACTAATGCTGTCTATAATGGAGTTGAAAAACATTATTTTATTGACCATGTCTTCAGTCGAAGGAATTTTTGAACGATTTTCGGAAATTCGATTTTTTGCAATAGAAAACGCCAAGAAGCACTACTTGCTGGGACCGATAAGATTTTTAGGCCTAGTTTGTATACTAATGTAAATAGTTTCTTATTAATAAACCACCATTGCAAGACATCAAAGTCGTTACTGTACGTGATTTTAACGTATTTATATGTTTCAATTTCATCATTAATTATATTATAAAGGCTATTGCTTTGGACTAATTGAGGGTAGCCTTCAAAAATGGAATCGATTTGTGGATTGGATTGAGTTATGGAGTCTTCGTCTACTGATGGGCTATTGTAATACGAATTTGTTATCATTTCTTTACAGTCATTAATGCTTTGTTCTTTTTTTCAGTGTTTGACATGCTGAGATATAAGCAGCAAAATCTGTGAAATTTTAGCTTTGGGGTGCTTTGACTATTTGAAAGCCTTACAAAAATAATTTACTTTGGATTTGGCTTTTTGATAAACTTACAGCCAACAGTAAAAGCAAAGCCCGAACAGGCAAAATGCTGGATTTTTGGATTGCCAGCTAGCTGAAACAGCAGCCGGATTTTTGGTTATGTATTTCAAGCTAGCTGAGACAGCAGCCAAATTTCTGCTTTTGTAGATTTTGAAATCAGGAATATAACTAATGAATCGACGTCTGCCCACAAAAACTATTTGACTCGAAGGCATTTCAATTTCTTACGGATAAAATTTTTATGGGCGTCAACATCCCCAAAATTTCTTCGCGAAATATAATTGATTAATATTGAGAACTTCTAAAGATTTTATATTAATTTGTCCAATCCGCGAATTTATAAGAACAGGAGGATCTTCAGATTGGTTGGACCGTCTTCTTCTTAGCTAAGGCACTATTGCTTATACTTGGCTCTATAATTATTGATTCTTCAAAAACCGCGAGTTCTTAGGACTAAGAGGATATATTTGTGTGGATCATACATAACTTAACTAAATAAACCTAATGATATATTCTATATCCATTTTTCAAAGACCGCGAATTCTTTAGAACAAGAGAATATGTTTTTGTGGATCATACATTTGTAATATTTAAAGACCACACGAATTCGCATGGGCGGAAGAATTTGAAACAAATTTCAATATATCGTATCCTTTAATTTTAAATATTATACACAAATAACCATCTTGGCCTTAAGAATTCACGACGGGTCGATGACCTGTGAAAATTCTGATCATGGTCTTATTTAAAAATTGATCCCACAATTCCTTTGTGTTCTCAGCCATATGATGATTTGTTGTTTTTTTTTCGATTATTTTATTTATTTTCAACCAGGTTAAAAGAAACTGATCGTAAACTTTAAAGCAGCTGCTGCTTGGATTTGAAAATCTACAAAAGTCGTAAGTTCGGCTGCTGTTTCAGCCAGCTAAAAATTCAAAAGCAAAAATCTGGCTGCTGTTTCAGCTTTATCAAATTCAAAAGCAAAAATCTGGCTGCTGTTTTAGTTTGACAAAATTTCAAAAGCAATAAGTTACCTTTGATTTGACTTGAAAAATCTACAAACAAAAATCAAAAGCAAAATCCAAATCTTTGAAACATGTTGTTAGATTTTAAACACTGCTTTTTTTTATTCATTGAACTGCGATAATATGTTAGTTGGCGGAAATAAAAATAATGCAATGTTATGAAACTTTGTTAAATTTGGTTCAAACGCAGATTGCATACAATTTTGTATCGAATTCACCACTTCGACATCATTCACATTAGTATTGGATAACTTTTGTAAATTCTTAATGTAAAGTATAGAAAGGTTCATGGTGGGATAGGTATTACCCTTCATTTTTTTGAACACTTTTCAAATAGAGCAAGATGATTTGTAAGTGCCGTTAAATCCAGGGACCGTAATGATTATAAGTCTTATCCAAAAACTCAATTTTAAATGATTATTTTTTGAGTTTATTTATAATTTGTACCGGTAATTGTACAACTTAAAAATATTTTTAATGTGTTGGCCGTGGTCTACTTAGTATATTTGCTAACCACTTCTAAAGCCAAACCTCTTGAATTCAAAGAAATGGGACTTCGAGTTTTATGTTGTGATCAAAAAATAAAACTCAAGGAATAAGTTTTATTTTTCAATCAGAAAATAAAAATCAGAAAGTGAGCATAACGCTCAACAGTGGTGGTCAAGAGTTTAGCACACTTTGCTCGCCCATCGTATTTTCGCCATATCTCCTTTCCCGTTAGAGTTTTTGACTTCCTGTTTTCACCCACCTTCGTGCTATAAATAGAACAACTTCCACTGTAAATATCGTCGCATTTACCATTGATCTTTGGCAATCATTTAAGTGGATCAACCTCTGAAATGAGCTGGACACGAGTTTAGCACACTTTAGGAAATTTATATCCTTTTCACACTTCTGATTATTTTCCTTGACTTTTTACTTCGTATTCTGGTTAGTGAACCTAAATAAGGTAAGAAATTGAAGAAACGATGTTTATAGATATATCACAAGGACCCTGGAACATAAAAAACCAAAGGTGTCAAAATATCCTGTTTTTAGGCAGGATAAGTGTCCAAATGGATCCCCATCAACTTTATTTACTTGTTATCCTTAAAATTAAACAATTAAAAGATAATGCGGCCGAAAACATAGTGCTGGGACCTGATAAAGTGACTCCACATTGCATAGCATTTCAGCAGATCCTGATTTTCAAGTCCTTTCAAATGGTCTAAAAATCTCCGGACCACATATTTTTTAGCCAATTAAAAGACAAAAAAAATGAGGTATATATCATTAAGATCGGTCAACAACTTCCTATGCAAAGGCTTAAAGTTTTAAATAAGAATATTACAACTTTAACTTAAAGCACGATTTGCATACAAAATTTCATAGAATCGAGACTTTAATCTAAATATCAAAGTTTTGCTATGCCTTTGCCTAGGAAGTTGTTGACCGATCTTTCTATCCACAATTTTGGCAAAAGTATCCCATCAGATACCCGTTACTCAGCTAAAGGGAGTCCGGGGGAGGTGGAGATATAAAAATTTGATCAGGCATAACATTTTAACGAATGCACACTGGTCCCATTTCCCAATATTTTTGCATAAACTAGAAAAATGAAGCTACAGACTCGAAACTTGGCACACTATATAGTTATTATATATGCAAAGTCTGGACAAAATTTGGTGGCGATCGGGCCACGCCTTCCTTTCCGCCCCTTAGAAACCAATGCACCCTGGGACAACAATTTACAAAATATTCATGAAAATTGGGCCAATATATCCAATAAATTTTAAATATATATAAAATAACTTTGGTAAACATTCCCTCAATCCCCAATCCCCTCCCGCTCTACCAATCTTCAACTTCCAAACTAAATAATGCATCTTGAACAATTATAATATATTTACCTTATTAATTTGCAATCACTTTCAACATCTAAATCAAAGGAAAAGGCATCGGTACATTTAAATGTATCCAAGTCCAAGTAAATAACTAATGGGTAACTGCGTTTTTGTTTTGATGTACTCTTTTGTTGATGTGGATGCTAGAAACCATAGGATCTGATAAATCAAGTGCTCTATAAAAAACGTCAGTCATGGTGTTTAAGCGACTATTTTGTCTTCCATGCGAACGTCTATCATTTTTATAATTTTTCTTCCGAGCTTCGGATGCATTTTCCCCTATTTCTGCATAACTTAGGTCTATGTTGTCTAGCGAAAAGTGGGTTTTTGTAAAATGGAGCACAAACGAGCAAAAAAGGTTAATGTCATCGTATTGTTAATAAATTTAGGGACAAAACTGCGTTATTAGTTTTTATAATCCGGCACAATCCAACCTACTATTATTCCACGAAACACGAAAAATGCTAAGCTAAAATTGTTTAATATACAACTTTACAAAAGCACATATACACAAAGACACATCACATTAAACAAATATTGCATTAAACACTTAAATACTATATACATCACCTAATATTTTCCATTTTTCTTTGTTTTAAAATGTTGAGTAGAACTTTAGCAATCTAACTTTAAAATGTGATATTATTTAGCGTGCCAAAAAGTCCACGTTTCTAGTCAACGAACAGCTGACTTTCAGGGCCATCAAATTTAACAGGGCTGCAATTTCAGTAACGAAATTGCGATTTTTAAACGCAACGTACATTATTCTAAGGAGATAAAATGTTTTTTTTTCCTAACTTAAAAAAAAAATGGGTTTTTGCAAAAATATTGGGCATTGGGACCAGTATGGAATGGTCCGATATAAAAAATGTCTTCTACATTTCGATAGGTATCACTATGGACGGCAGTCCATGTAGTGACGAAGCGCACCAGGAGAGTGTGCGAAGGCGACTACTATATATACACGAAGAAATGAAAATCTGCTGTGATAGTCCGATCGTAATGAGTAATACACCAAATTAAAGGTATTGCTAAAACTTAAAGGATTGCATACAAGACCTCAAGAAAATCAATTGGTTTGGGAGGGAGAGCGGTGAAAGTGTAATAGTGAAAATTTAGAAATTTGGATCTGTTGGGGCCGGTGGGGATAAATGCCCCCTCGCAATGTTTTAGTTGTGTTCCTATTGAAAATACCCGTCGAATGAGGGGTCATATGATAAAATCCGACGCTCCGTTCAAAAGTTATTGCTAAAATACGATTTTCTTCGTCTTCCCAAAATGAAAATTTAATTCTGTTTGTCAGTTTGTCAGTTTGTCCAAAACATGTTTTTTAAGTTTTGAAAATTTGATATGACGTTCATCACATCGATATAAAAAACTTTTGTTCTACCACTTTTGGAAAAACTCGCTAGTTTAGCGGGAAAACAGCTATAAATAGCTAAAATTCGGAAAGCCGTAACTTCTATACTACTAAAGCTACAGACTTGTGCTGCATCTCGTTTGAAAGGTATTTTTAAATGCTATAAACGCCTTCTATATGCAATTTGTGTAAATATAATAGTTAAAAAGATATAAACAAAAGAAAATTTTTTAAAACTTTTTTTTAATCTTTTTTTTTTTTTTCTCAAAAACGGCTCTAACGATTTTCCTTAAAACTTTAAACTGTATAGCCCTTGAGATTCCTTAAATTTTGGTATATAACACATTACTGTAAAAAGTCACGTTTAAAAGTTATTCTGAAACGAAAATCGCCACTTTTGCCAGCTCATAACAATTAATGCTGCCTAAGGGCCGTTCATTTACGAGCCAAACAGATTTGGGCCAAAAAAAATTTTTACATTTTTGATTTGCCTGAAAATTTTTTTTACATGTTCTATTCGGAAAATGAGCAATCACGTGTATCAGGATTTGTCCGAAAAAAAATTATTTTTTTAGTTAGAATTTTTTAAAGTTTTCCAAAAATTGACAAATTTGAAAAAGTACCCTCTCATTGAAAATCTTTATCTCCGGTTATATGAATCCGCGTGACTTCATGTGTTTTGATTTAATTCTTCTAAAACCTCTTCTTTAAAAAAAAAATGTTATAAAAAATAAGTTTTTATTTTCTTAAAAATAAAAACAAATTAAGATTCTATAAAATTTTGTATTTACATTTTTTTTTATAAATCAATATATGCGCCATATTGTTAGTTACAATCGATTTTTGTAAACCGTTGGAGCCATTTTTAGTTTTTAAAATATCGTATTTTTTTTTAAATGGCCTCTGCTTTTTTTTATGAAAACACGTTGCAGCAAGTAGGGCTACTCACTCACTCTTATCGGATCCTTATGGAATTCATGTTTTCTCATCGTTTACTAGTCCTTTAACAATTTTTAATGATTAAAAGTTAAGTTTTAAGTGTTTTAACAATTATTGAATGACAAAAAGTAATTTTTTAATCTTTAAAAAAATTACAATTATTTATCTAACGTGCTTAGAAGCATTAAATTTTGTATGTGCATATCCAAACTGTATTTTAGGGTCAAGGAATCGGTAAAATTGTTTTAAACCGTTCCATTATACAATTATTAACTTTAATAAATAAAAAATGAATAAATAAATAAATAAATAAATTAATAACTAAGTTATATGGGGATGACTTTTGGTCATGGTATGAGGTATACTAATATGTAAATTAAACCCAGGGTATAAATTGTCCCTTTAAAAACTTCTGATATCAAACAAAAACACCTCTTAACGAGGTAAAAAAATAGTGACGACCGCACCTTCAACATACAAAAGATCTGATATCATATTTTGTGACGAAAAATAATTTTACATTCGAAAATATAAAAACACTTTCTAAAATTTACTTTTTCGGCACGCTACAATAGAAAATGTTCGTGTGGGTAAAATCTTATAAATTTGTCTGAAGCGGGCCGAATGAGTAAATTTTAGAAAGTGTTTTTATATTTTCGAATGTAAAATTATTTTTCGTCACAAAATATGATATCAGATCTTTTGTATGTTGAAGGTGCGGTCGTCACTATTTTTTTACCTCGTTAAGAGGTGTTTTTGTTTGATTGATAAACACAACAAAACTGCATTTTTACTTTTCCGAAATATTTAAATTTTTAAAATCGTATATAAGCGATTGTGGGCGTTAGAGGGGGTGTGGCACCCTTTTGAGACAAACTTGCGCTGCGTAGGAACTCCTAGAATCTGCATGCAAAATGACAATCTTATGGTCATACGGACGGACAGACAGACGGACATGTCTATATCGACTCGCCTAGTGACCCTGCTTCCTTCTAGCTGTTACATACTTGTGCACGAATTCAATATACCCTTTTACTCTACGAGTAACGGGTATAATTAATAACTTTCTTAAGTTAAACTGGTGAAATGCTTAAAACATTAGTATTAACCTCTTACTCTCAGAAAAAAAATGTATTCTTCTTTCCGAAACTATTGGGTTGGCAAGAAAGTCATGTCGTTTTTTGCAATATTTTCAAAGATGATTTATTTATTTCAGGACTTATAATTAATCAATTATGTATTGGCCGTTTTGTTCGACCACTAATGACCATCTCTCGGGCAGCTGCATAATTCCGCGCTCGAAGAACTTTTGGTCTTTTCCAGCAAAGAATCGAGACCAGTGGTTTTCGACAGCCTCATCTAAATCAAAGTTTTTACCATTCAAAAAATTTTTAAAGAGAGCGAAACAAATAGTAATCTAAAGGTGCTAAGTCCGGACTATAAAGTGGAGGTAGTCCGGACTTAGCACCTTTAGATTACCGGACTATAAAGTGGAGGTAGTCCGGACCTAGCACCTTTAGATTACCATTTGTTTCGCTCTCTTCAAAACTTTTTGAATGGTAAAAACTTTGATTCACACGTTGTCATGGTGAAAGACTATACCCTTGCGATTAGCTAGTGCCGGCTCCTTTTCTTTAATTTTTTCCGCCAAATTGGATAGCTGGCGACAGTACACATCTGAATTGATGGTTTCATTCCGTCCCAGCAGCTCAAAGTGCACTATACCCTTCCAATTCCACCAAACAGACAGCATAACTTTCCTCTGATGGATATCGGCCTTTGATGTGGCTTGGGCTGGCTCATCTTTCATGCTCCATGATCTTTTTCGTTGGACATTATTGTAAACAACCCACTTTTCGTCGCCAGTAATGATCCGCTTCAAAAACGGATCGTTTTTAATCCGTTGCAGCAGAGAATAGCAGATATAAGTTATGCGGAACCCAAACATTGAGCTTGCTTACGTAGCCAAGTTTCTTCTAATGGTTTTCAACCGTTGTATGCGACACACTGAGCTTCTCTGACATCTCCCGCGTTGAATAACGCCGGTTTTCATGCAGCAAAGCCTGAATTTGTTCGTCAAAAACGGCCGATGGTAGACCAGCGCTGCCATCACTTATGGCATCTTTACCATACACTTCGCATACTTTTCGCGAGCTTCGATCGCTTTTTTTCCTTTAGTAAAAAAGCAAAATATGCCGAAAATGCTCACTTTGATCCTCCATGTTTAATTTGCTATAGCTTCCACAAATGTTATCGAATAATTACCAAATTTTCATCGATAGTACCTAAGACAATGAGCTTTAAAACGATACTAAAAGTGTGACCCTGGTGCTCGATTAGTCGTAAATAAATTAGATTAAAAACGATTACTAAAAAAAAACGACATGACTTTCTTGCCAACCCAATACTAATTTTCGTAAGTTGGAACACTTTAAGCGTGTAAGTTGGGACACCCGTTTTGCACCTCCAACAGAGGTCGCTTTTTGCCGAGTAAATTGCTTTAAAATTAGGGGAAATGCGATCGTTCAAAGGGCCTATTGGTTTTAATTGTTATTTAGTCTAAGTTATTTAAAAACCGGACGGGACACAAGATAAAACGAACTAAAATTGATTAAATTAACATAAACAAATAGTTGATAAAAGTTTGGAGTACGTTTGGTATTAGTTCCAAGTAGATTAACTAGAAATTACATTCCCTTAATTTATATTATTTATTTATTTTTTATAGAACTTTTGGGGATTCGCCCTAAAATAAATTAAAATCACTCACTTAATTTGCTTAATAATTCTATCACTCTGACTTGTATCACTTGTTTTTCCTTACGAGTGATCAAGTGACCCAGCACCACTCACTTAAATCTAACTTGTAAGTGAGTGGACTTGAACTCTAAACACTCTATTTTTATACACGTTACTCGTAGAGTAAAAGTGTATATTGTATTCTTGCAAAAGTATGTAACAGCTAGAAGGAAGCGTTTCCGACCGAATAAAGTATATATATTCTTGATCAGGATCACTAGCCGAGTCGATCTAGCCATGTCTGTCTGTCCGTCTGTCCGTCTGTCTGTCTGTCCGTATGAACGCTGAGATCTCGGAAACTATAAAAGCTAGAGGATTGGTATTTGGCATGAAGATTCTTGGAGCTCCTACGCAGCGCAAGTTTATTTCAAAAAGGTGCCACGCCCCCTCTAACGCCCACAATAGCTTATAAACGATTTTAAAAATTTAAATATTTCGGAAAAGTAAAAATGCAGTTTGTTGTGTTTATCAATACCGATCGAAATGTAGAAGAAATTTTTTAAATCGGACCATTCGTTAAAAAGTTATTGCTGATCAAAGTTCATTTCTCCATCTCCATCGCACTCCCTTAAGCCGAGTGACGGGTATTAGATAGTCGGGACACCAACCCGACTATAGCGTTCTCTCTTGTTAAAAACTGACTTGTTTGTTAATTCAAGTGGACTCATGCAGGGCTCTACTACAGACCTCTTTTTGCCACTTAAAAAATTTTTTTAGAACATGTAGAACATTATACATAAGAGTTGGTGCCGGTCCAATTAGCTTTAAAATAAAAAAAAATTGTTTTTAAGTTTTCTCTAAGAAAACAAATTTTTAAGTTTTCTCTAAGAAAACAAATTTTTAAGTTTTCTCTAAGAAAACAAATTTTTTTTGTGCCGGTCCAATTAGCTTTAAAATAAGAAAAAATTGTTTTTAAGTTTTCTCTAAGAAAAGAAATTTTTAAGTTTTCTCTAAGAAAAGAAATTTTTAAGTTTTCTCTAAGAAAACAATTTTTTTTTATTTTAAAGCTAATTGGACCGGCACAGCTATGTATAACGTTCTAAATGTTCACTTTTATACTTTCACGGCTCTTGCTTCCCAAACCACTAGATACCACGTCTTGGTATGCAATCCTTTTAGTTTTTGCTTTATCTTTCGATTGGTGTATCACTTGTTATGATCGGACCATTACAGCAGATTTTCAATTCTGCGGCTATATAATAGTAGTCGCCTTCGCACACACTCCTGGTGCGCTTTATCACTACGTGGACTGCCGTCCACAGTGATGTCGGAACGAGCCTGTTCGAACCACTATTTCTTATGGCTCCCATAAGAATAATCAAAAAACAATCGAAAAACATAATAATTTTGTTTGTTTTGAAGTATGTACATATGTATGTATTTTGATTTTTGTCAATTTAGGCCTTGGACCCAATGCGTGTCGTGTGCAAAGGGAACTAACGGGACACATTTGGACATTGGACCCGATGAGACGAGCCACTGCTCTTTAAAGGCATTTTTCTAATATGTGATTTTTTTTGTTAGTATTTTTGTGATTTTCGATTGGCAACGCGAACGTGAGGTATTTCCATTGGCAAACGCGTCTGAAAACATCACACGCTCTGCTGCTAAGGGAACTATTGTAAAGGAGAGTTTGGACATACGTAAGCTGGAAAACAAACAAATATCATTATTGTTAAACTCCCATTTATATACATGTGTATGCCTAAAATCGAAATGGGACCTTTTGGTATCATTGGATAAACGAATTTCTGCTGCCCTCTCTGCGCTTGGGTCATCCTCGGAATACAGAACTATTGGCAGATTATTCGACATATCAACCAACATGGTATGCAAAATAGTCAACGAATTCTTTGTCGAAGTGATATCTGTAATGGCTGCCGAATACTTGTCCCCAAAGTTTTTGACCGAAGAAAAGGTTCAAGAATGTGTAGAAGGATTTGAGAAACTGGGTATGGGTAAGGCCTGTATTTTAATTACTTGCAATTTAATGATTGTTTATTTATTTTCAGATGGTTGTCCTTTCGAAATACGGCCGAGACTCAAGGATGCAACCGATTATTAAAATTAAAAAGGATGGCATCCCACTTTTTTATTTGCTCTTGTTGATTATAGGTAGTTTTTATTTTAACTACAGATTTGTATGCTATTACAGGTATCGGTTTCTTTACGTCAATGTTGGATGGCTAAGACGATGACACGACTCACAGATTTACATGCAGAGTAAACTAAAATCAATGTTGGAAGAGACACTATTATTAAGAGACAATGCAAAAACAATATCTGGAACTCTGATACCAATCGTCCTTGGCGACTCGGCATTTAGGTTTCAATAAATCTCGGACATTTAAAAGCTCGTTTTCGCAGAATCGGAAAGGGCATTGACAATAATATCACAAGGACAAATAATTTGATATTATGACGCTCCAACCTTCACAATTTCTTGAATAAAAACCACAGCGATATACAGCAACGTGAATATGTGGTGTAGATGGGAAACCAGAACGAAGAAGCCGAAGCTAACCTGACAACATAATAAGGCATTGCTTAGCTTGTATTGTATTGTTTATATATTTTACAAAATTTTAACCTAATTACATGTAAATCATAAATATTAAACAAAACAACTTATTTACAATGGGTATAACATTAGTCAAATATGGTCTACATATAATACAATGTTTATCACTATAATCAAATGTGGTCTAAACTAACTTAACAAGATTCCCTCATGTTTCGCACAAACAGCTTAGGCACTCATTCTTGAAAGCTCTCGTGTTCTCGTATAAATTCTTCTTGCGTTTGATCCTTTGTAATCCTCTGCACCAAGCATATTTTTTTTCATTTTCTAAAAGATCCTCTTCATCCTCGGCGGTGGGACGATAAATCCAAATTAATGATTTTTTAAACAAATGTCAAACAAGAAAGGAAGCTAGCTTTGGCCACCCGAAGCTTATATACACTTGCAGATAATTCCTATTAATCACTAATTTTCCGATCGTTCCTATGGCAGCTATATGATATAGTAGTTCGATATTTATAAAATTAAAATCGAAATTCGAAAACATTTAAAGCAAGAGAGAACGCTATAGTCGGGTGCCCCGACTATCAGATACCAGTTACTCAGCTAAAGGCAGTGCGAGGGAGATGGAGATAAAATTTCGATCAGGCATAACTTTTTAACGAATGGTCCGATTTAAAAAATTTCTCCTACATTTCGATAGGTATTGATAAACGCAATAGAACTGCATTTTTACTTTTCCAAAATATTAAAATTTTTAAAATCATATATAAGCGATAGTAGGCGTTAGAACGGGACGTGGCACCTTTTTGAAATAAACTTGCGCTTTGTAAGAACTCCTAGAATCTGTATGCAAAATGCCAATCTTCTAGCTTTTATAGTTTCTGAAATCACAGCGTTCATACAGACGGACAGACAGATAGACGGACAGACAGACATGGCTATATCGACACGGCTAGTGACCCTGATCAAGAATATATATACTTTATAGGGTCGGAAATGCTTCCTTCTAGCAGTTACATACTTTTGCACGAATACAATATACCCTTTTACTCTACGAGTAACGGATATAATTAAGGAAATGTAATTTCTAGTTAATCTACTTGGAACTAATACCAAACGTACTCCAAACTTTTATAAACTATTTGTTTATGTTAATTTGATCAATTTTAGTTCGTTTTAACTTGTGTCCCGTCCGGTTTTTAAATAACTTAGACTAAATAACAATTAAAACCAATAGGCCCTTTGAACGATCGCATTTCCCCTAATTTCAAAGCAATTTACTCGGCAAAAAGCGACCTCTGTTGGGGGTGCAAAACGGGTGTCCCAACTTACACGCTTAAAGTGTTCCAACTTACGAAAATTAGTATTGGGTTGGCAAGAAGTCATGTCGTTTTTTTTTAGTAATCGTTTTTAATCTAATTTATTTACGACTAATCGAGCACCAGGGTCACACTTTTATCGTTTTAAAGCTTATTGTCTTAGGTACTATCGATAAAAATTTGGTAATTATTCGATAACATTTGTGGAAGCTATAGCAAATTAAACATGGAGGATCAAAGTGAGCATTTTCGGCATATTTTGCTTTTTTACTTCCGAAAACGAAAATAAGCGGTCGAAGCTCGCGAAAAATTGTGCGAAGTATATGGTAAAGATGCCATAAGTGATCGCCAATGGCAGCGCTGGTTTTCCAAATTCAGGTTTCGAGATTTTGGAGTTAAAGACGCCCCACGTTCTGGTCGACCATCGCGATGCATCGGCCGTTTTTGACGAACAAATTCAGGCTTTGCTGGATGAAAACCGGCGTTATTCAACGCGGGAGATGTCAGAGAAGCTCAGTGTGTCGCATACAACGGTTGAAAACCATTTGAAGAAACTTGGCTACGTAAGCAAGCTCGATGTTTGGGTTCCGCATAACTAAAAGGAAATTCACCTAACTAAGCGTATTAATATCTGCTATTCTCTGCTGCAACGGATTAAAAACGATCCTTTTTTGAAGCGGATCATTTCTGGCGACGAAAAGTGGGTTGTTTACAATAATGTCCAACGAAAAAGCTCATGGAGCAAGAAAGATGAGCCAGCCCAAGCCACATCAAAGGCCGATATCCATCAGAGGAAAGTTATGCTGTCTGTTTGGTGGAATTGGAAGGGTGTAGTGCACTTTGAGCTGCTGGGACGGAATGAAACCATCAATTCAGATGTGTACTGTCGCCAGCTATCCAATTTGGCGGAAAAAATTAAAGAAAAGGAGCCGGCACTAGCTAATCGCAAGGGTATAGTCTTTCACCATGACAACGTGTGAATCAAAGTTTTTACCATTCAAAAAGTTTTGAAGAGAGCGAAACAAATGGTAATCTAAAGGTGCTAGGTCCGGACTACCTCCACTTTATAGTCCGGTAATCTAAAGGTGCTAAGTCCGGACTACCTCCACTTTATAGTCCGGACTTAGCACCTTTAGATTACTATTTGTTTCGCTCTCTTTAAAAATTTTTTGAATGGTAAAAACTTTGATTCAGATGAGGCTGTCGAAAACCACTTGTCTGGATTCTTTGCTGGAAAAGACCAAAAGTTCTTCGAGCGCGGAATTATGCAGCTGCCCGAAAGATGGTCATTAGTGGTCGAACAAAACGGCCAATACATAATTGATTAATTATAAGTCCTGAAATAAATAAATCATCTTTGAAAATATTGCAAAAAACGACATGACTTTCTTGCCAACCCAATAGTTTCGGAAAGAAGAATACATTTTTTTTCTGAGAGTAAGAGGTTAATTACTAATGTTTTAAGCATTTCACCAGTTTAACTTAAGAACGTTATTAATTATACCCGTTACTCGTAGAGTAAAAGGGTATATTGAATTCGTGCACAAGTATGTAACAGCTAGAAGGAAGCAGGGTCACTAGGCGAGTCGATATAGACATGTCCGTCTGTCTGTCCGTCCGTATGACCATAAGATTGTCATTTTGCATGCAGATTCTAGGAGTTCCTACGCAGCGCAAGTTTGTCTCAAAAGGGTGCCACACCCCCTCTAACGCCCACAATCGCTTATATACGATTTTAAAAATTTAAATATTTCGGAAAAGTAAAAATGCAGTTTTGTTGTGTTTATCAATCAAACAAAAACACCTCTTAACGAGGTAAAAAAATAGTGACGACCGCACCTTCAACATACAAAAGATCTGATATCATATTTTGTGACGAAAAATAATTTTACATTCGAAAATATAAAAACACTTTCTAAAATTTACTCATTCGGCCCGCTTCAACAATTTTGATTTTACCCACACGAACATTTTCTATTGTAGCGTGCCGAAAAAGTAAATTTTAGAAAGTGTTTTTATATTTTCGAATGTAAAATTATTTTTCGTCACAAAATAATATCAGATCTTTTGTATGTTGAAGGTGCGGTCGTCCTATTTTTTTACCTCGTTAAGAGGTGTTTTTGTTTGATATCAGAAGTTTTTAAAGGGACAATTTATACCCTGGGTTTAATTTACATATTAGTATACCTCATACCATGACCAAAAGTCATCCCCATATAACTTAGTTATTAATTTATTTATTTATTTATTTATTCATTTTTTATTTATTAAAGTTAATAATTGTATAATGGAACGGTTTAAAACAATTTTACCGATTCCTTGACCCTAAAATACAGTTTGGATATGCACATACAAAATTTAATGCTTCTAAGCACGTTAGATAATAATTGTAATTTTTTTAAAGATTAAAAAATTACTTTTTGTCATTCAATAATTGTTAAAACACTTAAAACTTAACTTTTAATCATTAAAAATTGTTAAAGGACTAGTAAACGATGAGAAAACATGAATTCCATAAGGATCCGATAAGAGTGAGTGAGTAGCCCTACTTGCTGCAACGTGCTTTCATAAAAAAAAGCAGAGGCCATTTAAAAAAAAATACGATATTTTAAAAACTAAAAATGGCTCCAACGGTTTACAAAAATCGATTGTAACTAACAATATGGCGCATATATTGATTTATAAAAAAAAATGTAAATACAAAATTTTATAGAATCTTAATTTGTTTTTATTTTTAAGAAAATAAAAACTTATTTTTTATAACATTTTTTTTTAAAGAAGAGGTTTTAGAAGAATTAAATCAAAACACATGAAGTCACGCGGATTCATATAACCGGAGATAAAGATTTTCAATGAGAGGGTACTTTTTCAAATTTGTCAATTTTTGGAAAACTTTAAAAAATTCTAACTAAAAAAATAATTTTTTTTCGGACAAATCCTGATACACGTGATTGCTCATTTTCCGAATAGAACATGTAAAAAAAATTTTCAGGCAAATCAAAAATGTAAAAATTTTTTTGGCCCAAATCTGTTTGGCTCGTAAATGAACGGCCCTTAGGCAGCATTAATTGTTATGAGCTGGCAAAAGTGGCGATTTTCGTTTCAGAATAACTTTTAAACGTGACTTTTTACAGTAATGTGTTATATACCAAAATTTAAGGAATCTCAAGGGCTATACAGTTTAAAGTTTTAAGGAAAATCGTTAGAGCCGTTTTTGAGAAAATAAAAAAAAGATAAAAAAAAGTTTTAAAAAATTTTCTTTTGTTTATATCTTTTTAACTATTATATTTACACAAATTGCATATAGAAGGCGTTTATAGCATTTAAAAATACCTTTCAAACGAGATGCAGCACAAGTCTGTAGCTTTAGTAGTATAGAAGTTACGGCTTTCCGAATTTTAGCTATTTATAGCTGTTTTCCCGCTAAACTAGCGAGTTTTTCCAAAAGTGGTAGAACAAAAGTTTTTTATATCGATGTGATGAACGTCATATCAAATTTTCAAAACTTAAAAAACATGTTTTGGACAAACTGACAAACTGACAAACAGAATTAAATTTTCATTTTGGGAAGACGAAGAAAATCGTATTTTTAGCAATAACTTTTGAACGGAGCGTCGGATTTTATCATATGACCCCTCATTCGACGGGTATTTTCAATAGGAACACAACTAAAACATTGCGAGGGGGCATTTATCCCCACCGGCCCCAACAGATCCAAATTTCTAAATTTTCACTATTACACTTTCACCGCTCTCCCTCCCAAACCAATTGATTTTCTTGAGGTCTTGGTATGCAATCCTTTAAGTTTTAGCAATACCTTTAATTTGGTGTATTACTCATTACGATCGGACTATCACAGCAGATTTTCATTTCTTCGTGTATATATAGTAGTCGCCTTCGCACACTCTCCTGGTGCGCTTCGTCACTACATGGACTGCCGTCCATAGTGATACCTATCGAAATGTAGAAGACATTTTTTATATCGGACCATTCCATACTGGTCCCAATGCCCAATATTTTTGCAAAAACCCATTTTTTTTTTAAGTTAGGAAAAAAAAACATTTTATCTCCTTAGAATAATGTACGTTGCGTTTAAAATCGCAATTTCGTTACTGAAATTGCAGCCCTGTTAAATTTGATGGTCCTGAAAGTCAGCTGTTCGTTGACTAGAAACGTGGACTTTTTGGCACGCTAAATAATATCACATTTTAAAGTTAGATTGCTAAAGTTCTACTCAACATTTTAAAACAAAGAAAAATGGAAAATATTAGGTGATGTATATAGTATTTAAGTGTTTAATGCAATATTTGTTTAATGTGATGTGTCTTTGTGTATATGTGCTTTTGTAAAGTTGTATATTAAACAATTTTAGCTTAGCATTTTTCGTGTTTCGTGGAATAATAGTAGGTTGGATTGTGCCGGATTATAAAAACTAATAACGCAGTTTTGTCCCTAAATTTATTAACAATACGATGACATTAACCTTTTTTGCTCGTTTTTGCTCCATTTTATAAAAACCAAGTTTTCGCTAGACAACATAGACCTAAGTTATGCAGAAATAGGGGAAAATGCATCCGAAGCTCGGAAGAAAATTTATAAAAATTATAGACGTTCCCATGGAAGACAAAATAGTCGCTTAAACACCATGACTGACGTTTTTTATAGAGCACTTGATTCATCAGATCCTATGGTTTCTAGCATCCACATCAACAAAAGAGTACATCAAAACAAAAACGCAGTTACCCATTATAAGTTATTGATCTTTTAACACCACCAAATGTCGATTTCCTAAATAGTTATTTACTTGGACTTGGATACATTTAAATGTACCGATGCCTTTTCCTTTGATTTAGATGTTGAAAGTAATTGCGAATTAATAAGGTAAATATATTATAATTGTTCAAGATGCATTATTTAGTTTGGAAGTTGAAGATTGGTAGAGCGGGAGGGGATTGGGGATTGAGGGAATGTTTACCAAAGTTATTTTATATATATTTAAAATTTATTGGATATATTGGCCCAATTTTCATGAATATTTTGTAAATTGTTGTCCCAGGGTGCATTGGTTTCTAAGGGGCGGAAAGGAAGGCGTGGCCCGATCGCCACCAAATTTTGTCCAGACTTTGCATATATAATAACTATATAGTGTGCCAAGTTTCGAGTCTGTAGCTTCATTTTTCTAGTTTATGCAAAAATATTGGGAAATGGGACCAGTGTGCATTCGTTAAAATGTTATGCCTGATCAAATTTTTATATCTCCACCTCCCCCGGACTCCCTTTAGCTGAGTAACGGGTATCTGATGGGATACTTTTGCTAAAATTGTGGATAGAAAGATCGGTCAACAACTTCCTAGGCAAAGGCATAGCAAAACTTTGATATTTAGATTAAAGTCTCGATTCTATGAAATTTTGTATGCAAATCGTGCTTTAAGTTAAAGTTGTAATATTCTTATTTAAAACTTTAAGCCTTTGCATAGGAAGTTGTTGACCGATCTTAATGATATATACCTCATTTTTTTTGTCTTTTAATTGGCTAAAAAATATGTGGTCCGGAGATTTTTAGACCATTTGAAAGGACTTGAAAATCAGGATCTGCTGAAATGCTATGCAATGTGGAGTCACTTTATCAGGTCCCAGCACTATGTTTTCGGCCGCATTATCTTTTAATTGTTTAATTTTAAGGATAACAAGTAAATAAAGTTGATGGGGATCCATTTGGACACTTATCCTGCCTAAAAACAGGATATTTTGACACCTTTGGTTTTTTATGTTCCAGGGTCCTTGTGATATATCTATAAACATCGTTTCTTCAATTTCTTACCTTATTTAGGTTCACTAACCAGAATACGAAGTAAAAAGTCAAGGAAAATAATCAGAAGTGTGAAAAGGATATAAATTTCCTAAAGTGTGCTAAACTCGTGTCCAGCTCATTTCAGAGGTTGATCCACTTAAATGATTGCCAAAGATCAATGGTAAATGCGACGATATTTACAGTGGAAGTTGTTCTATTTATAGCACGAAGGTGGGTGAAAACAGGAAGTCAAAAACTCTAACGGGAAAGGAGATATGGCGAAAATACGATGGGCGAGCAAAGTGTGCTAAACTCTTGACCACCACTGTTGAGCGTTATGCTCACTTTCTGATTTTTATTTTCTGATTGAAAAATAAAACTTATTCCTTGAGTTTTATTTTTTGATCACAACATAAAACTCGAAGTCCCATTTCTTTGAATTCAAGAGGTTTGGCTTTAGAAGTGGTTAGCAAATATACTAAGTAGACCACGGCCAACACATTAAAAATATTTTTAAGTTGTACAATTACCGGTACAAATTATAAATAAACTCAAAAAATAATCATTTAAAATTGAGTTTTTGGATAAGACTTATAATCATTACGGTCCCTGGATTTAACGGCACTTACAAATCATCTTGCTCTATTTGAAAAGTGTTCAAAAAAATGAAGGGTAATACCTATCCCACCATGAACCTTTCTATACTTTACATTAAGAATTTACAAAAGTTATCCAATACTAATGTGAATGATGTCGAAGTGGTGAATTCGATACAAAATTGTATGCAATCTGCGTTTGAACCAAATTTAACAAAGTTTCATAACATTGCATTATTTTTATTTCCGCCAACTAACATATTATCGCAGTTCAATGAATAAAAAAAAGCAGTGTTTAAAATCTAACAACGTGTTTCAAAGATTTGGATTTTGCTTTTGATTTTTGTTTGTAGATTTTTCAAGTCAAATCAAAGGTAACTTATTGCTTTTGAAATTTGTCAAACTAAAACAGCAGCCAGATTTTTGCTTTTGAATTTGATAAAGCTGAAACAGCAGCCAGATTTTTGCTTTTGAATTTTTAGCTGGCTGAAACAGCAGCCGAACTTACGACTTTTGTAGATTTTCAAATCCAAGCAGCAGCTGCTTTAAAGTTTACGATCAGTTTCTTTTAACCTGGTTGAAAATAAATAAAATAATCGAAAAAAAAACAACAAATCATCATATGGCTGAGAACACAAAGGAATTGTGGGATCAATTTTTAAATAAGACCATGATCAGAATTTTCACAGGTCATCGACCCGTCGTGAATTCTTAAGGCCAAGATGGTTATTTGTGTATAATATTTAAAATTAAAGGATACGATATATTGAAATTTGTTTCAAATTCTTCCGCCCATGCGAATTCGTGTGGTCTTTAAATATTACAAATGTATGATCCACAAAAACATATTCTCTTGTTCTAAAGAATTCGCGGTCTTTGAAAAATGGATATAGAATATATCATTAGGTTTATTTAGTTAAGTTATGTATGATCCACACAAATATATCCTCTTAGTCCTAAGAACTCGCGGTTTTTGAAGAATCAATAATTATAGAGCCAAGTATAAGCAATAGTGCCTTAGCTAAGAAGAAGACGGTCCAACCAATCTGAAGATCCTCCTGTTCTTAAGAATTCGCGGATTGGACAAATTAATATAAAATCTTTAGAAGTTCTCAATATTAATCAATTATATTTCGCGAAGAAATTTTGGGGATGTTGACGCCCATAAAAATTTTATCCGTAAGAAATTGAAATGCCTTCGAGTCAAATAGTTTTTGTGGGCAGACGTCGATTCGTTAGTTATATTCCTGATTTCAAAATCTACAAAAGCAGAAATTTGGCTGCTGTCTCAGCTAGCTTGAAATACATAACCAAAAATCCGGCTGCTGTTTCAGCTAGCTGGCAATCCAAAAATCCAGCATTTTGCCTGTTCGGGCTTTGCTTTTACTGTTGGCTGTAAGTTTATCAAAAAGCCAAATCCAAAGTAAATTATTTTTGTAAGGCTTTCAAATAGTCAAAGCACCCCAAAGCTAAAATTTCACAGATTTTGCTGCTTATATCTCAGCATGTCAAACACTGAAAAAAAGAACAAAGCATTGATGACTGTAAAGAAATGATAACAAATTCGTATTACAATAGCCCATCAGTAGACGAAGACTCCATAACTCAATCCAATCCACAAATCGATTCCATTTTTGAAGGCTACCCTCAATTAGTCCAAAGCAATAGCCTTTATTATATAATTAATGATGAAATTGAAACATATAAATACGTTAAAATCACGTACAGTAACGACTTTGATGTCTTGCAATGGTGGTTTAATAATAAGAAACTATTTACATTAGTATACAAACTTGGCCTAAAAATCTTATCGGTCCCAGCAAGTAGTGCTCCTTGGCGTTTTCTATTGCAAAAAAACGAATTTCCGAAAATCGTTCAAAAATTCCTTCGACTGAAGACATGGTCAATAAAATAATGTTTTTCAACTCCAACATAGACAGCATTCTTCGTTTCTTGTATTAAGTTTTAAGTTATTCTGCTAGTGGATAGATTCACTCATATTTAAAATATTGAGTACAGAAAAAGTTATACAAGTTTTAAGATTGAGTTATTCATTTGTCAGTTTGAATGCATTCATGCAGACCTCTAATATGTATCTTAAAGCAAGAGAGAACGCTATAGTCGGGTGCCCCGACTATCAGATTCCCGTTGTCGGGTGCCCCGACTATCAGATACCCGTTACTCAGCTAAAGGGAGTGCGAGGGAGATGAAGATATAAAACTTTGATCGGGCATATCTTTTTAACGAATGGTTCGATTTAAAAAATTTCTTCTACATTTCGATAGGTATTGACAAACACAATAAAACTGCATTTTTACTGCATTTACTGCATTTAAAATTTTTAAAATCGTTTTAAAGCGATTGTGGGTGTTGGAGGGGGCGTGGCACAAACTTGCGCTGCGTAGGAAGCCCAAGAATCTACATTACTAATACCACCTTTCTAGCTTATATAGATTCCGAGATCTTAGCGTTCATATGGACGGACAGACAGACATGGCTAGATCGACTAGGCTAGAGATCCTGATGAAGAATATATATACTTAATAGAGTCCGAAAAGCTTCCTTCTACCTGTTACATACATTTGCACGAATAGTATGGTTTTGTCAATAAATGGAAATATTACAATTAAGTATTAAGCAGACCACCTTCCAATGAATAAATAGTAATGCAGATTTAGACTGTATGAACCGCACGCTCTCGATGCCAGAAAAGAAGTGAACGAGAATATCGAGAGAGCAAAAGAACGACGAAAAGATAAGAAGAAGAAGCACGATTGTCTCGTTACTTTTAGCGGTTTCCTTCCCTGCAGTTCCCGAATTCAGACCGAGCGCTTAATAGCACTGCGTCGGCTGCGACGCCGGCAGCGCAGTGGCAGAATCGACTCTCTCACCAACCCCCTCTCTCAAAATCTATCTCTTTACGAAATTAAGGGGGGAGATACAAATAGAACTGCAATTTTTTCATGTTTTTTTGTGATTTTGTAACCAATAAGGGATTGTGCAGGGTTTTCGTAACTTGGCATGTTGATTACATTGTTCCTATATAATTTTAACCAATTTTTATTTTTTTTTTTATCTTTCAAAATGGCGGCCGTGGGAATTTTTTTGTCAGGCTCTATTAAAAAAAGTAGCTCAGCTGCGGATCGTCCACAGGTCGCTGTGTAGATCCGATTTTTACGAAACTAAGTTTATTTTGTTAAGAAATAACGTAGAAACTGTCTGAACCTAACTTACACAGACTACCTCAAAAACTCTGATTGTGGCACTCTTTCAAAGTCAAAAATAATTTTTTTTCATATTTTTGTTGTTGTTTTTGCTTAACAAAAAATACTTAAACGTACAAATGTTTACATAAAGTAGGTTCAGACAGTCGGCAATTTCATTACAAACATTTCTGTAAAAGCAGCATGATGATCGAAGCATTACTTTTTGAGAAACACGATCCGCAGCTGAGGAAAACATGGTTTTGAGAAACGCATTTAAAGTAATGAATTATATCTACTGCACAAGGAAGGTGGGTGCCGTCATTCTAGTATAAGTTCCAAAATAGTTTGATTAGTTTCTTCGTGAAACTTTCATGACATATTCTTAAAGAATTATTTTACCAATTTAAATAATAAAAAAAAAATTGAATTTTTATATTTTCTATATGTATCTCCCCAAGGTGCTGAACAGGCAGTGAATGAGCACCTAAAAATAGTGAGGAACAGGTGATGAATTTCATCACAACATCATCACTAGGCCGACAGTGTCGCCGACGGAGCCGACCAAAACGGCGCCAGAGACGACGCTCTCCCAAATTTCTCTCTCTCAATCTGTCTCTCTGCGCAGGGGTAGAGACAAGTTAGGACAGCGCGATCGTGACAAAGGGAAAAGAACAACAAGAGAAATTGCAGATGTTGTTTTTCTCGCTCAGTATTCTTTTTATATTTCTCAAAGGCAGACGCCGTTGTTCCGCGTTTTCAATTGCGTTCTAGCTGTGACAAGTTGTTTTCGAGTTCAAACAAAAGTGCTATTAATCAAGAATACATTTTTAGGTAAGTCACCGTAGTTTGTAAAAATCTATTAATTTAATGTAAAAGTATGAAAATAATTTATAAAAAATGATGTAGTAAAAATGAATTGAAGAGAAATAAACCTAATGATAAAATTCAACATATTTTTAATGAAAATGGGCGGTGAACAGGTGATGTAAATGGGCAGTGAATAGGTGATGATTTTGGGTGATAATTAGGCGCTAAAAAAGCGCCGAATTTAGTGATGAATTAGGCGCTGAAAAATGGTGATGAACAGGTACTAAAAAAGCGCTAGTTTCTGGCAGTGATGAGCCCCTAGGACATGCCCATGTTAAAATCACCGCTATTTTTCATACAAATTCAGCAGTGATTGAGCGCTTAGTGCTCAGTTTTTAGCAGTGATTCACTGCTAAAAAAGCGCTGAATGGAACTGCAGAGTTGAGACATCGGAATGTGCGTCTACTTCTCGTACACATGCATTTATGCAGACATGAATGTATGCGTGTACATCCATGTGACTTTTGTACATTTGAACATTCAAATTCCAACAAATAGAATATACCCTTCTATTCTACGAGTACCGGGTATAAAAAGTTTTTGGTCAATCCACTATGGACAAAAAACCCGTTTTTGGTGCATAAACTCTAGTTTCAAAGATATTGACTAAAATTTTGTTGTTGTGGTCTTTTAAATAAAACAAAATTTCGAATTTTTTTTTTTAAATTTGTCCCCGCACAATGCTTAAAATTTTTTTTTTTTCATTAAGTATTTATTGAAAATTATAAATACAATAGCATTTGGTATAACATTGTAAAAAAATTAATCTGAAATGTATTACATTTTTAGGATCCATTATAAAACAAGAAAGGAAGCATGCTTCGGCCAGCCGAATCTTATATACCCTTGCAGATTATTCCTATTAATCTAAAAATCGCAAAAATGTTAAATTTCGTATTATAATACTTTGACAATATTTTTTCTATCCTTCCTATGGCAGCTATAAAGTATAGTCGTCCGATTTTGGTTAAATTTAATTCGGAAATATTAAAAATGAGTCATGTCCTAGAGTAGAAGAGAATACAATAAAAACTAAAGAGCCTATAATTTATTTCCCATTTATTCCTATTATTTTCCCATTATTTTCCTATGATCGTTCCTATGGCAGCTATATGATATAGTAGTCCGATCTTTTTATAAATTAATCCGAAATTCAGAAATATATAAAAAATAATATTCCGAAGAAATGAATGTAAAATGTCAAATAACACCGAAGTTATAATATGTTTCTATTATTTTTCCGATTATTCCTATGGGAGCTATAGGATATAGTTGTCTGATCCGGCTGGTTCCGAGGTATATACTACCTGCAATAGAAAGAAAACTTTTGGGAAAGTTTTAACCCGATAACTTCCAAACTGAGAGATTAGTTTGCGTAGAAACGGGCAGACAGTTATAGTAAAATTTTCTTTAAAAAAAATAAAAATTTAATATTGAACAGTTAAAAAATAAAAACAAAAACTTCCCAGGGGGCGGGTTTATTTATTAAAGATTATTCCGCTTGACAGAGAAAAACAAGTGCGACCTGGTTGAGTAAATATGCGTAAGTAATGGAACTTTATTTGATAACGTTAATAATGGTACGTGATACTATATCGTGATATAAAGTATAATGTTAAGAGATTACAGTGCTGTTTCAATACTATTCTTAAAGAAAATGTAAAAGCAGCATATAAATCCGTCAAGTTTTGGAGGAGATACAGTGATCACCTCAAAACGCCTTTTTTTAAAGTGCTCTGTGTGTTTTACATGTGACATGTTTAAGTGCGTTTTTCTCGAAACCACGTTTTAAAAGTCCGTGATCATCGGCATTTCTAAACGGCTCAACCGAAACATTTTTTGAATTCTTAAGCGAAATGTAAAAGCAGCATTTAAATCCGATAATTTTTGGCGGAGATACAGTAATCACCGCAAAACGCCTTTTATACCCGTTACTCGTAGAGTAAAAGGGTATATTGTATTCGATCTAGCCATGTCTGTCCGTCTGTCTGTCTGTCTGTATGAGCGCTGAGATTTCGAAAACTATAAAAGCTAGAAGATTGGCATTTTGCATGCAGATATTTCGCAGCGCAAGTTTGTTTCAGCCGAGGACCACGCCCCCTTTAACGCCCACAATCGCTTATAGCGATTTTACAAAATTTAAATATTTCGGAAAATTCAGTTTTATTGTGTATAGGTTAGGTTAGGTTAACCCGGACGGCTCTCACAGGGCCACGCATAGGCCAATATGGCCCTTAGTTGTCCGGTTGATGCGTATAAACCTTAAGATAAGTTAAGAGGTTTTTATGTCCATAAGGATCGAGGTGTTTTTGGCGAAGGCAAGAAGTTCTCCTGGTTCTCTGCTGGAGGCGTCTCCTAGTGATGCCAGTACTGGGGCACCGAGGTATCTTCTTCTCGCTCGTGAGAGAGCCGGGCAATTGCAGATAAGATGTTCCAGGGTTTCAATAGCCCCCGATTCATCGCATTTCCTGCAGGTGCGGGTGTTGAGTATTCCGAGTGTGGTTGCGTGTGATGCGGCCAGACAGTGGCCTGTAAGGATTCCCACTAACAGTCTTTCCGTGGTAGACGCAGTACATACTGGCTGAGTTTGTCGTTGCGCTCTTTGCACATAGTTCTTGAGATTCGGCCATTCTTGGTATTCCTCCACCTCCTTTTTGCTCGCGTGTCCGCCTGTTTTTCCAAGGCGCTTTGGAGCGTTCGGAGGGAAACACAGGCACGTTATCCGTTCTGTCGTTCGTCAGGTCTACGCCCTCCTTCGCAAGAACGTCAGCCGTCTCGTTGCCATCGATGCCCTGGTGGCTGGTAACCCAATGATCCGCACTGACTTTGTCGTGCTTAGGTTATCTAGTGCCTCCCTGCTCGCCATTACATTTTTGGAACTGACCGTTGACAACTGCATGGATCTTATCGCCGCTTGGCTGTCCACGAACATTATATTTTGAGCCACTTCAGCTGCTTTCCTTATGGCCTGGCATATGCTGCAGTCGTTGGGTAGCTTAAAAGACAGCCTTATTTCAGGGTCCGTACTGTATAAGCCCGATCCTACTCCTCCTTCCATCTTGGAGTCGTCCTTGTATATATTGAGGTGTTGAGTCTGGTCGCGACCCGTTTTCCAGTCATCTGGGCCCATGAACCAGGTTGTTTTAACCTCTGGGCACGTTCTGGGGGTCATATGGTCCGTTTTGTTGATCATGCTTCGGCCGGCCATGTTACCCGATGCAACTAGACGTTGTGCTGCCTTTCCTGCAGTCAGTTGTGCTTGGATGTCTATGGGGTCAATTTTGGGTCTTAATTATACCCGCTTGTAGAGTTAAAGTGTATATTGAATTCGTTCAAAAGTTTGTAATAGGCAGTGTAGGGACATACCTAGATACTTTTACCTATCATAGATAAACCGAAGGGAGTGGAAATTCAAATTTAGTTGGCCTGAAAATTGCAATTTGAACGTTAGCATGAGAGATGATTTTAGCGGGAAATGTGTTGTTTATTGTTATTAGCAAATTGTCCAAGAATGAGAATTCTATCCAGGCAAGCGTATTGAAAACTGTTTGTGGACCAACAGTAACGCACGAGAATTTTCACAAACTAAAAACGTGTTGACCCTTGGGAGAGGTCTGTAAGCTGGGACTTTCTCAAAAATTTTCCATTAAAATTTTTATACTCGTTACTCGTAGAGTGTATATTGTATTCGTGCAAAACAATGTAACAGCTAGAAGAAAGCATTTCCGACCCTATAAATATATCACTAGCCGAGTCGATATAGCCATGTCCGTCTGTCTATCTGTCCGTCTGTCTGTCTGTATGAACGCTGAGATCTCGGAAACTATAAAAGCTAGAAGATCGGAATTTTCCATGCAGATTCTTGAAGTTCCTACGCAAGCCTAACGCCCACAATCGCCTTATACCATTTTTTGAAAGGTGTCGGGCGCCCACACCTTTAAAGATTTCGGAAAAGTATGTAGGGGAGTGTAGTGTAATGTGACAAGTACCTATTCCTATTCAATTTATTTGTAATGTGACGAACTAGTCGAATCTGACATATGACGTCATGACAAAAATTTCAAATAAATGTAGTCGTCTTCTCTTATCGTGTCGACAATGCAGTAATACAGTATTACAGTAATATTAATAAGAAGTCCCGTAATTTGTTCGTGAGGTAGTTTTTCTAAAAAGGTGGTGCGCAAATTAGCAAACCTATTCAATTTATTTGTATTTCAGCAGTGCCAGAGCAAAGATGAGTGGAAAATAAAATCAGGCAAATATATGCACGTAAACATGAGATCTTTATCAACAGTTTTTGGTACCTCGCGTTTTTTTTTTTTCGCCGTTTAAGAGTGACACCTTTTTTGGAAGCTAGCTTCGGCCAGCCGAAGCTTATATACCCTTGCAGATAATTGCTATTAATCACTAATTTTCCGATCGTTCCTATGGCAGCTATATGATATAGTAGTTCGATATTGATAAAATTAAAATCGAAATTCGAAAACATTTAAAAAGAGCCATATCCCAGAGTAGAAGAGAATACAATAAAAATCAACGAAGCAATAATTTATTTCCTTGTTGTTGTTGTCTGATTTTGATAAAATTTTATTCGAAATTCAGAATTAGATACAAAATGGTATGACGTTATATGTTCAAAAACAACCAAGATATAATTTTTTTAAAGAAAGCAGATATTGCGTTGAGACCACCTTAGACATATATATATAAAATTTCAAATAAGTCGAGGCATCCTATAGAATTCGAGTAAACATGTATGTTTGTCTATGTACATATGTTCAGTGAACGTTTTTAATTTCTTAGTTCTAGAGGTTGCCATGACTTATTCAAAATTTTACAACATTTAGGAGTAGAAATTAAAATAAAAAAAACGGTTTTATTGGTATAGAAAATCCAATATAATATCTTAATGAAAACGTTTTAAACCGAAATTAAAGCATACAATGAACAATAGATTCATAACAATTGGTATAGAAAATCCAATATAATATCTTAATGAAAACGCTTTAAACCGAAATTAAAGCATACAATGAACAATAGATTCAATGAATAGTTAAAATAAGTTCCATTTAAGATTTAATTCTCTGAATGGTTTTTCCATCTGAGAAATCTTTAAAATTTTGGGATTTTCAACTTTGGCGTCGAATTCCAAAGACATGGACAATGGTTCACGATGGGGACTATTTATACCCGTTACTCGTAGAGTAAAAGCTAGAAGGAAGCGTTTCCGACCCCATAAAGTATATATATTCTTGATCAGGATCACTAGCCGAGTCGATCTAGCCATGTCCGTCTGTCCGTCTCTCCGTCTGTCCGTCTGTCTGTATGAACGCTGTGATCTCGGAAACTACAAAAGCTAGAAAGTTGGGATTACCAACACATATTCTTGGGCTTCCTACGCAGCGCAAGTTTATTTCAGCCGAGCGCCACGCCCCCTCTAACGCCCACAATCACCCATAATCGCCCACAAACTATACTAAAATGTGTCTGGCGCCCACATTTTTAATGATTTTGGATAAGTATAAATGCAATTCTGTTGTGTTTAGTTATACCTATCGAAATGTAGAATAAATTTTTTAAATCGGACCATTCGTTAAAAAGTTATACCTGATCAAAGTTTATATGTCCATCTCCTTCGCACTCCCTTTAGCCGAGTGACGGGTATTAGATAGTCGGGACAACAACCCGACTATAGCGTTCTCTCTTGTTTTTAGTAGTGCCGTGATGTATTGAGAGTAAGTCCTAGCGAAAATAATAAAGGTAAGTCCAATTATATAGGCCACGTAATTCAAAATGTCGGCAAACATCGGTTTTTTGTATTCTTAGCTATACCGCGGAACCTGTTGGTGATGGAAAATAATTTTGTATGGGACTTTTACTCAGGAGCACTCAAATATCATGGAAAACTTGAAATGGTTCGTGGAAATTTCACAAAGTTTAATTTTGTGTTCCTGTGATATTAATTGAATATGTGAATGTAACAAAAAAAATTGTATTTATTTGAACCATCGTCCCTAAGAAATCTAATCGATACCGTGTCATCAATATACGGTTCTTTGTTATCGATGGGTGACGTCACCAAGATTTCGAATGCAATGTTAATCTTTCTTTCCTTGAACAAAGTCGCCCCAGTGACCAAATAAAAATGGGAAGAACATTTAGATTATAAAAGGTTACTGCTGTGGTCCGATTTTAAAAAAATGTTAAATCGCCGATATTACCATTTATCCGCTGAAGAATCGACAAAACCAAAGCATGATATAGCTACGTCCAGCAAGCCATATAATCGTAGCTCATTTTTGTGTTCTTCGTCCAACAGTAAATCCCAGAAAGATTGTAGTTATTGCAATGCGGAAGACCATATCCTAGCGAACTGTGGTCCTTATGGTGGTCTTTCAGTTAGTTTTTAAGGGAACAGTTTAGCGTTGCCACCACTTTAAATCAAGATCAGACATCGAACAGGGTGATTTTGGTCTCGTCGATCGTAGGTGTACGAACAAAAAACGGTGAATATCTTGTGGCCCGAGCACTTCTTGACTCTGGGTAACAAACTAACTTTATAACAGAGGACCTTGTTCACCGCTTACAGATCCGTAAAGAGAAGTCATGTATCAACTTACTTGGTATTGGCGAGTCCAATTCTCAAGTTAAGAAAAAGGTACATGCAGTGGTGAATTCGTAGTGGTAGTGCGTTCTCGTTCGATTTTTGGATTTTAAAATCATGACCAGTCTGTTAATATCAGTGACTGGAAAATTCCAAAGAACCTACCTTTAGCGAACCCATATTTTTACAAGCCACCAATAATAGATATGTTAATGGGCGCAGAATCATTTTTCGAATGTTAGCTGTTGGACAAATTAGTCAAAGTCCTGACTTTCCAACTCTGCAGAAAACCCTCTTAGGCTGGTTTGTATCGGGAAGATCTAAGGCATCATCCCCTACACAAGTTGTAAAAAGTTTTAGTCGGCGTTTAAAAAGCTACGCTACTCTAGTATTGTTTCGTTTTGCTATTGCTTTCGCTCTCTTTTTGTCGAGAGCCGTAGCAGAGCCATAGCAGAACAACGAAAAAGTATGTGCTCTGCTCTGCTCGCAGTGTTGTCGCTTGAGAAACTGTAGCAATAGCGATTAGAGCCCTGCACGAGTTCACTTAAACTAACAAACAAATCATGTTAACAAAATAAAGTGCGAGTTCACTCACTTAGAAACTTCGAACAAGGAAGTGGTAGGCCTTGTACATAAAAACTCGAGCACTCGATCAAAACAAAGGAGCAAGTGAGTGCGAGTAATCCAAAATTCGAGTCAATGGAGTTGTTAAGCAAAGAATGTTTGATGTGGTCATACTATTTTTAATTTAAGTGTTTACATAAGATTTGGTTTCCGAAAATACGAGTTCAAAAACAAATTTGTATAAATTTTGATGCTAGAAGATGCAGTTCCAGTCCACTCCCCCAAAACTCTCCCACAGCATTCCCAAACAAACTCTGCAAGCCACAACTTTTGCGATTATATTCTTCTTGTCATCCCGTACCATTCCGACAGTGTCCCAAACTTTGCTGCGTCCACGCCTATTTATGATTTCATAGTCACCTTGCTTCAACTTTTCGTGTATATCATCATTTTCTTTTCTCTTTATAACTATTGTATATTATTATTATTATAAAACAAGAGAGAACGCTATAGTCGGGTGCCCCGACTATCAGATACCAGTTACTCAGCTAAAGGGAGTGCGAGCGAGATGGAGATATAAAACTTTGACCGGGCATAACTTTTTAACGAACGGTCCGATTTCGATTTCGATTTCGATTTCGATAGGTATAACTAAACACAGCAAAATTGCATTTATACTTTTCCAAAATCTTTAAAAATGTGGGCGCCAGACACATTTTAGTATCGTTTATGGGCGATTGTGGGCGTTAGGGGGGGCGTGGCGCTCGGCTGAAATAAACTTGCGCTGCGTAGGAACCCTAAGAATATGTGTTGGTAGTCCCAACTTTCAAGCTTTTATAGAAATCTCTGCGTTCATACGGACGGACAGATGGACATGACTAGATCGACTCGGCTAGTGATCCTGATCAAGAATACATATACTTTATAGGGTCGGAAACGCTTCCTTCTCCCTGTTACGTACTTTTGTACGAATACAATATACCCTTTTACTCTACGAGTAACGGGTATAAAAATAACTATACCAGTTAACTTTTTAAGCACCATAGTTTCAATATCCGGTTTAATTTTTATTTTTCAATTTTTATTTAAAACTCGAAGGATAATCGTTATTTTTTGAGTTTTTTATAAAACTCTAAAAGAAATGATTATTTTTTGAGTTTTATTTCAGATCTAGAAATAATGATTATTTTTTGAGTTTTATTTTCCGCTTCACAAATACGCTTACTTTCTGATTTTTATTTACTGATTGAAAAATAAATCTTATTCCTTGAGTTTTATTTTTTGATCATAAAATAAAACAAGAGAGATCATAAAATAATCCGTTCGATGCCGGATGGAACGGTGCTGTGGTTATGTGCTTTATTCCATGATGGTTGCAGAATTCCTCAAAGTCGTCAGCCGTAAGCTTTGGACCGTTGTCTCTGACCATGGTTTTTGGGTATCCCTCAATGGCGAATATCGATGATAGTGCAGCGATCGTGTTAGCGGTTGTAGTGGACGACATTAGAACTACAAATGGAAACTGCGAGTAAACGTCTACGCAGATTAGCCACATAGAGTCTAATATTGGGCCGGCGAAGTCGATATGAATTCGCTCCCACGCTGTTGTTGCTGCAGGCCAACTTTGGTACTCTTTTGGAGGTGCAGGATTGTTGCACTGGCATATGCTGCATGACTGAGCAAGATTTTTAATGTCTGCGTCGATTGTAGGCCACCAAACATGTTGTCTAGCTAACTGCTTCATTCGAACAATGCCCCAATGTCCTTCGTGTAACAGCTTCAGGATATGCGCTTGAAGAGATACTGGAATTACTACACGATTGGCATCTGTGTGTAGGCAAAGCAATTTTTTGTTGATCGTGAGCGCAAATTTTCGATTAAAGTATGGTGATAATGCTTCCTCGCCTTGCTGAAGTTTTTCTGGCCATCCTACTGTAACGTACCGTAAGACTTGTTTGAGAAGTTTGTCCTTGTCGATGTGGTTGCGAATGATCTCAGAATTGATCGGTGGTGACAATTTCATTACGATGTGGCAGGCTTCTTCTTCTCTGTCGAAGTCCGGATCCATGCCCACGGGGAGGCGCGATAGGGAATCTGCGTTGCCATGAGCAGATGTAGATCGATACTGAATGTCAAAGTTGTAGGCCATGAGAATGATGGCCCAGCGCTGTAGCCTGTTTGACGTCATTAAAGGAAGATGCTTGCCTGGATTGAAAATCGTTACAAGCGGCTTGTGATCCGTTATAAGAGTAAACTTTCGGCCGCACAGTGTAAGATTTTGCCAATCTAGGGGGACTTAAATCAGTAGGAGTCGTATTTTTAAAGATATCGGCTTCAAATTTGGAGTGAATATTCTAGTAAGCCCAACGATTATGTTGGACATAAAAAAATGGGCGTGGCACTTTTGGGGGCGTTAAAAATGGAAAAAAAACTGCTTTTTTTAAGATAAAAACTTTAAAAAAAATATTTAAAAAAAATTTTCGACATTTTTAACTATTTTCGTATTTTTTGTTATAATTTTCGCCAACTTAAAAAATTTTGTTTTTAATTTTTGGAGACCACTTTTTTTTTTTTTTTTGGAAAATGTTGAATTTTGGGTATATGCTCATGTTTTTAGCTGTAACTTCGATGTTATAAGCTGAGCAGCTGCAAATAAGGTTTTATATTAAAGATAATTCATAACAAAAACAAAAAAAACTTTTGTTTATATTTTTAAGATTTTTTTTTATTAAATGGTAACAATTCAAACTTCATAGAAAAATTGTACTACTTTTTTTTGGGCAAGCTAGTCAGACTCCGAATTCGAGTCACAGCTGTCGTCAGTGTTTTCACCTTTTGATACAAGTTGAGACACATCTTCTGGGAGCTTTAAGTGTCTAGTTTTTGTTGGTGCTCTCAAACTTGCTATAAATGGATCGGATGATATCAGTAATTTTAGTATGCTGCCGCAAGGTATTGTACTGGTGCATTGATAATTTACTGTCTATCATAAGGGCAAGTGCTTGATCTGCTGAAAGGCGTTTTGCAGTGCTATTAGAAGATAATTTAGCTTTCTTAATTATAGTCCCCGTCGACGCGGGAGCATTTGATAATTCATTCATTAATTTAGCTGAATCCCGTTTACCTTCCGCCCGCAAAGCCTGTTCTGCGGCTGATAGCAATTGATCCTCATCTATCGTTGACAACAATTCTTGGCTTTTCCTCTTTTGTGTTTTAGGACAACACTCAGAATAGGCTTTTTGTGCCCTCCCTCTTGTACTTGAGGTGGAAGCAATGACATCAATGCGATAGTCTTCGCCATTTAATGTGACCTAAAGCCAACTTGCATTATGAGCAAAAAACCTGGCCTTGTCTCTCCTAGATTTCTCAAATCTGTTTTGAAACTCAAAAGACAGTTTACTCATGTGTAATTTCAATTTGGAGTGATCAATTTCATTGCCAAACACCCACTGCGTGCTTTACAAGAGCGTCTCGCTGAGCGGTTTTTATGTTTTTCAACCAAACCTCGAAAAATGCATCACGGCTTATTTCAGTCATTTCTAAATAGAAGGTCTTTGGGCAAAATATGGGCAAGATTTTATTTTAGATTCTGAATCAGAATGAATGCATGCGAATGATGTATGTTCTGGTTGGATAGAATGCGATAGAATAATATATGTTTTTTTCTACCAAAAAACAGAAATATGAAAAAACACACTTACTTTTTAGCACTTTTTTCAAAATATAAAAAAAAAAATTTTTGGTCCCAAAAAAATTTTTTTGGTTTTAAAAGTAGATTAAGAATTGTCCAAAGTTTCTGGGAAAAATAACTTTTGGCTGCTCCCATTGATCACGCGATGCAATTGATAAGACTAAACTTTGTCAACTGTTGCTCGCTTCCCAGTCCAATTTTGCATGCATTTCTAAAGTCCAACTTTAAAAACCGTTATCTTCCAAAAAAAAATTATTTGTTTTGTTTTGTGCCTGTTTTCGTAATAGTTGAACATTTCTAAAAGTGCTGCTAAAAGCTCATCGACCTCAAAAATAGTTCAACTTTTGCTAAAAGTCCCGCTAGATTGGCAAAATCTTACACTGTGGGCCGTACAAATATTGGTGAAAACGTTTCACACCGACTATTATAGAAAGTCCTTCTTTTTCGATTTGGCTGTATTTAACCTGATGTTTGTCAAGCGTTTTTGATGCGAAAACAATAGGTCTCTCCTTGCCATCTTGTTGGATATGCGAAAGGACTACACCGATACCAAAAGATGATGCATCCGTCGCTAGGACTAGTGGTAAGTTTTCATCGAAATGAGCTAACTGAGTCGCGTTGATAATATGGGACATCAGGGCTGTAAAAGATTGCCGTTGTTGCGGCCCGAAAAGGTATGCTACATTTTTTCTGCGAAGTTGATTCAAAGGAGCGGCCAACTGAGAATAATTCGGTATAAAGCTGCAATAGTAATTAACTTTACCCATGAAGGCTTCCAGTTGCTGTAGATTAGAAGGCGGACGCAACAATTTAACAGCCTCCAAGCCTGAGCTGTCTGGAAGAATCCCTTGAGCGCTGATTCTTCGTCCTAAGTACTCTATTTCGTCCTTGAAAAAGAAGCATTTCTCCTTTTTGCATCTGATACCAATCTCAAGAAGAAGACTGAGAACTTGGTCGATTCGCTTTAGATGTTGCTCGCTTGTTGGTGCTGAGATGATGATGTCATCTAAGTAGTTGCCACAGCCTTCTACTCCTTTTAGAAGCTGCTCCAAATACCTTTGGAAGATCGCTGGTGCACTGGCAATCCCGTAGGGAAGGCGCTGGTATTAAAATAGGCCAAGGGGTGTTTTGACGACCATGATTGATTTTGAATCCTCATCCAGTTCCATTTGAAGATAGGCGTCCTTTAAATCGATTTTGCTAAACTGCTTGCCGTGACGTATTATGTGAAACAGAGACTCTTTTGTCGGTAGCGGGTACTGTTCAACATCGATCTGTGCGTTGACTGCTTGCTTGAAATCGCCACAAATGCGAATAGCGCCACCTGGTTTTGGTGCAAGCACGATTGGGGATACCCAATTGCTGAATTTGATCGGCTTCCAAATTCCGGCTTGTGTAAGTCTGTCTGCCTCAGCTCTGAATTTGTCCATCTGTGCGAATGGAATTTGACGGCTCTTGAAAAACTTTAGTGTTCCTGACGGTTTTAAAAAGACGCTTGCTTTGAGCAAGTCTTTTATGACACCCATGGCTGGTTCGAACACCTCGTTGTACGTGCTGCAAAGGTCACCTAATTCGTCTTCGTGCACCTCTTGAACGTTTGATACTTGCATGATATCAAAGCCGAAAATGTTAAATAAATCCATGCCAAATAGATTGTTTGATGTCTCAATGTTCGCAACGATTATGACCACTTGCTTCTCTTTTTCACCGCACTTTGCAATGGTGTGCAACTCCCCAAGCAATGGTATTGGTGTATGACCAAACGCATGTAATATTCGGGAACACTTGAGTAATTTTGGCTTATTTAACAGCGCGTATGTAGTGGCGTTGATTACGGACGCTGTGGCTCCGGAATCCATTTGAAATGATATCACTTTGCCGTGTATTTCAAGATCTATAAGAACCTTGTTCTGCTGACATTTGACTTGACCTGTAACACTGTTTACAGCTTCAATCGTTTCGATTTCGTTGGCTTCGAATTTGCGACTTCTTTGCGTTTGCCATTTACTTTTGTCTTGCTTCGACATGCATACAACAGCTATATGTCCTTTTCTACCGCACTTGTGACATACGGCATCGCGAAACTTGCATTTCTCTCTGGCATGATGGTGTCCACAACCAGAGCATGATTTTAGCGAACTTTTGTTTGCTTTGGCATCACTTTCACCACCACCAAGGAATGGTTTCTTAGTATAGGTGTAAACTGCGTTTATTGGGTCTTGCTTTGAAACTGATTCTTTGGGGGCTGCCTCGGTTTTTGTAGTTGTCTCATAGGTTTCTGCTACTAGTTGGCTGGAGTTGGCTGGGATTTCTGAAGAGCAGATGCTCGGATGGCATCGTATGGCGTATGTACTATGATCTGATCTCGAATCATTTCATCTACATAGTTAAAAGAACAACCGTTGGCATTACAGATGAATTGACATTCCCGAGCGATCCCGCGTAAGTCGGCTACCCACTCTCTGTGCGTTTGCGAATGTTTCATCTCCCTCTTAAAGAACTCATAGCGAGCAGCAACAACATGTCGTTTTGTTGCGAAATGTTCCGTTAACTTGTCTGTGAGTTGCATGTATGTATACGTGTTCAAATTGTTGCTCCCGAACAGATTTTTCAATAGTTCGAATATGTTTATGCCACACCACGAAAGAAAATAAGCCTTTTGCTTTATTTCTGCACTAACCGAATACGCGTTAAAATGCTGGGTTAACTGTTCAAGGTAAGACTCCCAGTTTTTATTGTCTTTGTCGAGTTTGTGGAACGGAGGACACAAAGATAATTCACCCGCGTGACTGCTTTATTCTATGCGATACTTACAGAGTTGCCATATTCTTAAAGTACTACAAAGATGGTGTATAAAAGGGAGGAATACAAATACATGTGTGATAGTTGACAATATATAACATTATATATATGGACGTTGATGCACTACGAGAAGTACAAACAAGTGGCCCAACGACACCAAGCACGTGCTTGTTACGCGTGGGGCCCTATTATCAGTTTGGGCAGAAATACGATTTCGCGAGGAAGAATACATAAAGCAAAACTAATGACGGGATACATAATGAAAATTAAGATACAATTAGGAGTGAAGCAAATGAGTTAAAATATTAGTTTTTAATACCGGGATAGACGTTGAAATGCAAATTAAATGATAAAGGTTGTTATAATTATTACATAGGATGCGAAAGGGCTCGTGCAGACTAAAATTCGATGTACATCGTGGCAAATTAAGAGGATTATAATTACGTGTTAGTTTAACGGGAACATTAAAAGTTAGGCGGCTTACAAGTTCTACAGAATTAATATCACCTCTTATAAGATTATGCATAAAAATAGTACCAAGCATTTTTCTACGATTTGCAAGTGTCGGTAAATTAAGCAATAATAATCTACTCTGATAGGAAGGTAGCCTTACGTTTTGATCCCAGTTCAAACTACGAAGGTCAAAAAGAAGAAATTTTTTTTGTACCGACTCTATACGGTCAATGTGCACTTGGTATTGTGGGCTCCAAACCGAAGAACAATATTCCAATATAGGACGGACAAGGGAGGTAAATAATAATTTGGTTATATAAGGGTCGTCAAATTCTTTTGACCAACGCTTTATAAACCCAAGAACACTCATAGCTTTGTTGACCGTCAGCATTATGTGGTAGTCAAATTTAAGCTTCGGGTCCAGAAAAACGCCTAAATCATTTACTGAATATATACGGTCAAGTGGCAAGTTCTGAAGCAAATAACTTATAAACGTAGGAGTACCCCTATGAAAGGTCATTACGTTACATTTCAGGCAGTTCAAATTTAAGAGGTTATACTCACACCATACTTGAAAATTATCAATGTCTGATTGTAAGCCGAAACCAGGTTCTATATTGTTGAATGTCAAACAAAGCTTAACATCATCAGCATACATTAGTACACGAGAATTTCTTATGATAGAGGGAAGATCGTTAATAAACAAAGTGAACAGCAAAGGTCCCAAATGACTGCCCTGGGGCACTCCAGATGTCACGTGGATCATTTTAGAAACAGCGTTCTTAAATATAACCCTCTGAGTCTTTCCATTCAAATAACTCGAAATCCAAGTTAAAAGATTACATGGAAACCCAAGCAAGTCTAGTTTGAATAAAATAAGAGAGTGGTTAACAGAGTCAAAGGCTTTACTGAAATCTGTATATATAACGTCGGCTTGCATTTTATTGTTAAATCCATTTATTACAATAGATGACAATTCAAGTAGGTTGGTAGTAGTCGATCTTCGCTTAACGAAACCATGCTGACACGGTGATAATACGCTCAAAGGCTTTTGGAATTGCCGATAATTTAGAAATACCTCTATAATTTTGGGCATCCGCCCTCGCACCCTTTTTGTGAAGTGGAATAATAAATGAGTCTTTCCAGATAGTTGGAAAAACTGATGATGAAATAGACAAATGAAAGAGTTTAAGAATAGGTTTGCAAATGGTTGATGCACAAAACTTAAGGACACACCCAGGAAGTCCATCAGGTCCGGGAGAATAAGTTGGCGTTGTTGTTGTTAAATCTCTTAAAAGAGAACTTTCGGTAATTACAGGGGAAAAAATACAATTTGCCCTATTTAAGGGATTAGGGTAAGGAGATTTTGACCAAGAAGAGGAGCTATAAGTAGTTTGGAAGAAGTCGGCAAATCAATCAGCAATTTCAAAATCTGTCGATGCCTCCATCGAGTTAAAACGAACCGATGAAGGCAAAGCCGATGACTTACGCTTAGCGTTTACAAAGTTATAAAACTGCTTCGGATCGTTTGAAAATTCAAATTTACATCGATTTAAATACATAGAATAGCAATGACTGTTAAGAACGTTAAAATCAGATCGAGCCACCACATATTTCGAAAAATCAGATGGCTTACCCGATATTTTATACTTTTTATAAGTGTTTGATTTAAGATTTTTAAGTCTTTGAAGCCCATTTGTAAACCAGGGGGGCCTGTTCGGCTTTGGAGGAAGCCTTTCAGGAACGCATTCATTAAAAAAATTGTTTAGAACGCTACAGAACAGTTCAGTGGCACTTTCGATGTCCATACAATTATAAAAGTCAGTCCAATTATATTGGGAAATCATTAAGTTAAGTTTATTATAGTCACATTTACGAAAACATCTCATTTTAGTTGGAGAAACTAAAGAAGGGAGGGTATCAAGGTAGGGGAGGCAAATTGTCAATTCCATTGTTGGGTGGTAACGGTCTTCTGGTACCACAAGAGCGTCAATTCTAGATACTGTGACTTCAGACGGTTCTGAAACAAACACAAGATCTAATTGTCTATTTAATGAATTTCGTATAAAGCTAACTTGCTGTAACGATAATTCTAAAAGACCATCCAAAAAATCATGGGAGGATAAAGGCAGAGCGACAAGAGAGTCAGTAGGAGGGGTCCAAGAAATATCCGGGAGATTAAAGTCACCCAAAACAATTAAAAGGTCCCTATTAGAAAGAAAGGATGGAATAGATTTAATAGCAGATAGATGTTGCTCATAAATTATTAGGTCAGAGCCAGGTGGAATATAAGAACATGTAATAAAGATAGACAAGGATTGCAGGGAAACTTTCACACAAACAAATTCAATGTCATTAGGGACATGAGAGTGATGGCAATTAGAACGCCGCCCCCCTACGGGAAAGGCGATCGGTTCTGTAAATATTAAAGTTGTTTGACAGAATTTCAGAGTCGTTTATCTCTGGCTTCAGCCAAGTTTCAGTAAAAGCTAGGATATCGTCCGTAAATGCCGAGGAGTCAGCATAAAGCTTAAGTAGCTTCATGTTAAGTCCTCTAACATTTTTGTAAGCCAAAAATAAACTTTTCAGTTTTTTGGCGCCATGGAAGGTCTTTTATTTGTTCTCGGTCTATTAGGAACAAATTCTTTTATAACTAAATCATCATTAAGCCAAAAGTAGTACTTTTTGAACGACGATATCCTACGGGCGTAAGAAAATCGAAATTGTTCAACCGCAATATCCTCGGATGGGAATTTTTCTCTAATAAATTCCAAAACATCCTCAGATGTGGTATCAGGCGTGAATCTTGAAACAAACAATTGCTTCCTTTGTGGAACAACTGAGAGTATCTTACGCCCATCATTAGCAGTCTGAACTTTACTCAGCTGTGAGCCAGAAACGGCACCTTTGGGTACAACTGGGAGTTTCTTACGCCCCCCAACAGCAGTCTGAACATCACTCGGCTGAGAGACAGATACGGCGCCTACTGTACCTAAGGTCGGCACCGAATTGGTTGACTCCGCCGGCTCAGATCCAGGGACTACACCAGAACTAGCTGTGTCCGTTTGCACAGGCGGTTCACTTACCCCTGTGTCAGCAGGAACAGCTGCAGCTACCATTCGCATTTACTGTCGTTGAGCTAGCTTTTTTGCGTTTGGGCGACTCGGTTAATAGTTTTTTTATACCCTTGCAGAGGGTATTATGATTTCAGTCAGAAGTTTGCAACGCAGTGAAGGAGACGTTTCAGACCCCATAAAGTATATATATTCTTGATCAGCATGACTAGACGAGTCGATCTAGCCATGTCCGTCTGTCCGTCTGTCCGTCCGTCTGTCCGTCCGTCTGTCCGTCCGTCTGTCCGTCCGTCTGTCCGTCCGTCTGTCCGTCTGTCCGTCCGTCTGTCCGTCTGTCCGTCCGTTTCTACGCAAACTAGTCTCTCAGTTTTGAAGCTATCGGGCTAAAACTTTCCCAAAAGTCTTATATCTATTGCAGGTAGTATATAAGTCGGAACGAGCCGGATCGGACAACTATATCATATAGCTCCCATAGGAATAATCGGGAAAAAAAATGTAAAAAAATTATCTCTTGGGTGTTTTTGAACCTAAAACCTCCTACTTTTGGAATTGCAATTTTTTATCTAATTCTGAATTTCGAATAAAATTTTTTCAAAATCGGACGACTATATCATATAGCTGCCATAGGAACGATCGAAAAATTAGTAATTAATAGGAATGATCTGCAAGGGTATATAAGCTTCGGCTGGCCGAAGCTAGCTTCCTTTCTTGTTTTTTATTAAATTGGTCACAAAAGTCTTTACTCTGCCGGTAAAGCCTGCACATTTAGCGTGCATCATCCCTTCGCAGAGCCAACAGAAAATGAAAGGGTCTTTAGATGTGGTTGAAAGAGTACAATTATCCTTAGAACAGACGAGAGCCATTATAAGAAACTAAGTTAATTAAAATGAGTAAAAATGCAAAATAAAACAAGAGAGAACGCTATAGTCGGGTTGGTGTCTAGAGTAAAAGGGTATATTGTATTCGTGCAAAAGTATGTAACAGCTAGAAGGAAGCGTTTCCGACCCCATAAAGTATATATATTCTTGATTAGGATCACTAGCGGAGTCGATCTAGCCATGTCTGTCTGTCCGTCTGTCTGTCTGTCTGTCTGTATGAGCGCTGAGATTTCGGAAACTATAAAAGCAAGAAGATTGGCATTTTGCATGCACATTCTAGGAGTTCGACCTATCGTCACAACAACTAAATACAACCCACCAAAGAACAACCTTTTCAAACGCGCGCCCAAAACGATAACTGGCCACTCTAAAATATTGGGAGTCAAATACCATACCTGGCCACACTAATCCCACCGATACATCGGTAACCTACTACCATCGCTATATTCGTGACCCGATAACGAATTATCGATATCGGGATTCTCAACATCGACCGCTCTGGGCACACTCAACGGGCCTATATAAGCAGAAGCAAGACCCCAGATGAGTCACTGCAGCGTCAACGCGACCACGAATTATCGATATCGGGATTCTCAACATCGACCGCTCTGGGCACACTCAACGGGCCTATATAAGCAGAGGCAAGACCCCAGATGAGTCACTGCAGCGTCAACGCGACCACTCGGCCCATCTGCAGCGTCAACTCGATCACTCGGCCCATCCCGCAGCGCCAACGCGATCTCATGGCTCTTCCGTAGTGTCACGTACATACCACAAGCAGTTCATCACATACGCTTCCGTAGCATCGGACCCACAACGGCAAGCAGTTCATCACACTCGCTTCCGTAGCATCGGATCCACGACGGCAAGCAGTTTATCACACTCGCTTCCGTAGCATCGGACCCACGACGGCAAGCGGTTCATCACACACACTTCCGGAGCATCGGACCCACGACGGCAAGCAGTTCATCACACACGCTCCCGTAGCATCGGATCCCGACCGCAAGTAGTTCATCACTCGGCCCCCCCGGAGCGCCAAACCGACAGCAAGCAGTCCATCCTTCGGCCCTCCCGTAGCGCCGAACCAACGAAGCAAGCAGTCTCAACTAACGTATACGTCATCACCCGACAAGACACCATTTTTTACAATTACTACGAAATACACGCCTACTTTATAGTTCTATCCCTCTGTGTCATTATTGGGGAAAGGGAGGTAAATCGATCTATAGAGGAAAATATAAATATCTGTCGCGAACCCTGACCACGGCCAGCTATACCGCCTACCAGAAAAGGGTCATTATACTACGCAGCGCAAGTTTATTTCAAGAAGGTGCCACGCCCCCAACGCCCACAATCGCTTATAATTAATTTAAAAATTTTAATATTTCGGAAAAGTAAAAATGCAGTTTTGTTGTGTGTTCGAAATGTAGAAGAAATTTTTTAAATCGGACCATTCGTTAAAAAGTTATGGCTGATCAAAGTTTTATATCTCCATCTCCCTCGCACTCCCTTTAGCTGAGTAACGGGTATCTGATAGTCGGGGCACCCGACTACAGCGTTCTCTCTTGTTTTTAAATAGTTTTATTTGACAAATAACGCTTACTTTCTGATTTTTATTTTCTGATTGAAAAATAAAACTTATTCCTTGATTTTATTATCTACTCCTAAATGTTGTCAAATGTTGAATAACTCATGGCAACCTCTAGAACTAAGAAATTAAATACGTTTACTGAACATTCACAGAAAAACATAAATGTTTACTCGCATTCTATAGGATGCCTTGACTTATTTAAAATTTGACATACATTTTCAAAATTGCAAACAATTCCTTGAGAAACTTTCATGTATATTTCCTCCTTCAACGTACCATTAAGAAAGGCAGTTTTAACATCCATGTGATGTATTTTAAAATTGTATTGGTTTGCGATGGATAAAATAAGTCGGAAACTGGAAATTCTAAACCCGCGTGCAACTAATTTCCCATTCCATCATGCTTTAAAGTAAATACCCACTTACAATCTACAATATTCTTATTTTCAGGCTTTTTAACAATAGTCCAGGTGTTATTTAGTTTATGAACGCATTTTCAGGAAAAAAAATGTCTGTCTGTCTGTCTGTCTGTCTGTCTGTCTGTCTGTCTGTCTGTCTGTCTGTCAAACCCCATACTTAGAATAATTTTAGGATTTTTATTAACGGAGAAACAAATTTTAGAAAACATAGTCAAAAAAACATAAAAGCATACAGCTGCGGTCAAAATGATAGTAGTAGTGTTGCCGCCCTGTGTTTTTAAAAGTTTGTTGTTGTCACTTTTCTTATCCAATTAGTCTAATAGTACACTTATAATCAATGCAAAATGTCTAGGAGAAGATAAATTACAACAAGAAACCTTTAAAAACACCGGGCGGCAACACTACTACTAATTTGACCGCAGCTGTATGCTTTTATGATTTTTGACTATGTTTTCTAAAATTTGTTTCTCCGTTAATAAAAATCCTAAAATTATTCTAAGTATGGGGTTTGAAAGATAAAGAGTGCATCTTTTAAAAAACTTTAACATCGAATCAAACCATGAATCCGTTTGCCTCAGAGAGCTCCGGAAAGTTGGCCAATTTCAGCTTTTTTCGAACTTTGAGGTCCTTTTGCTAAGAATCCTTGCGTCGGGGAACTTTTTGGAAAACGCAGTTTAACTTAGGAATTCGTAACGAATCCAAAAATATATCATCCATCGAGGTAAATTTGAAAAGCATTAAAAATGCTGCACAGTGTTATTAGGTCAGAGCCAGGTGGAATATAAGAACATGTAATAAAGATAGACAAGGATTGCAGGGAAACTTTCACACAAACAAATTCAATGTCATTAGGGACATGAGACTGATGGCAATTAGAACGCCGCCCCCCCTACGGGAAAGGCGATCGGTTCTGTAAATATTAAAGTTGTTTGACAGAATTTCAGAGTCGTTTATCTCTGGCTTCAGCCAAGTTTCAGTAAAAGCTAGGATATCGTCCGTAAATGCCGAGGAGTCAGCATAAAGCTTAGGTAGCTTCATGTTAAGTCCTCTAACATTTTTGTAAGCCAAAAATAAACTTTTCAGTTTTTTGGCGCCATGGAAGGTCTGTTATTTGTTCTCGGTCTATTAGGAACAAATTATTTTATAACTAAATCATCATTAAGCCAAAAGTACTTTGAACGACGATATCCTACGGGCGTAAGAAAATCGAAATTGTTCAACCGCAATATCCTCGGATGGGAATTTTTCTCTAATAAATTCCAAAACATCCTCAGATGTGGTATCAGGCGTGAATCTTGAAACAAACAATTGCTTCCTTTGTGGAACAACTGAGAGTATCTTACGCCCACCATAAGCAGTCTGAACTTTACTCAGCTGTGAGCCAGAAACGGCACCTTTGGGTACAACTGGGAGTTTCTTACGCCCCCCAACAGCAGTCTGAACATCACTCGGCTGAGAGACAGATACGGCGCCTACTGTACCTATGGGTATGGTCGGCACCGAATTGGTTGACTCCGCCGGCTCAGATCCAGGGACTATACCGGAACTAGCTGTGTCAGCAGAAACTGCTGCAGCTACCAGGTTGGGATTTAAGGTGGATCCTACATTCGCATTTACTGTCGTTGAGCTAGCTTTTTTGCGTTTAAGCGGCTCGGTTAATAGTTTTATTAAATTGGTCACAAACGGAATTGAACCCGTCATTGAGCTGTTTGAAAACTCGTGAAAGGTTCAATAGACCGTCTCGAGTCTGCCTCATAAAGCTGCCCATCTCAACTGCCAAATCCCTACAGGACTCACATGTCCACACACAGAAAAAAAAATGACAAAATATCAAATTGATAATTTTTGGTTAATTTGACTTTTTTTAGGATCAAGTTTTGTCATATCGTTCTACAATGAATAAATATAGGTTTTATCTTATTTCATATTAATTTTTGAAAAAAAAATGTATATTTATAATTTACATGAAATCATATATGTCTGATATGATATAATATCAAATGTCAACCTTTCGCGATATATCGTCACGAAATTAGTTCGATAGTGTTCCACAGTTTACAACACTGTGAATGTGAGACTGTGCAGCACTGCAACTCGAGCCAACAGCTGGAAATCTGCGACGTTAAAATTTCGAGAATAAGGTGAGTTTGTTTTATAAAATTACATTAATTGGTTTTCTTATTGAGTGCTAAGTCGAAACATTACAAAGTGGTAGTGATTTTAACTTTGCCGTCGAGTTAGCACACAATTTAAAGACATTTCTGTTCTGAATGTGCGTGTGTGTGTGTTCAGGCCGCAGTTTTATGTTGTGTGTGTCACAGGCATTCGGCAAAACTAAAATAATAGCATTTAAGTTTTAGTTGACAAAGAATTAATTATTAACCAACAATTGCAATCATATTGCTGTAAACCTGTGTAGACACTCATAAAATAAAACCGCTATGTATGTTTGTATGGGCTCCGTGAAAAATGGCCGCGGGAAATAAGGCCGCGGCAAGAAAATGAAATTAGACCGCGCGGTCTTAATTCCTTTTTAAAACTGAAATAAAGCCGCTACTCAAAAATGAAATTAGACCGCGCGGTCTTAATTCTTCTTGGGAAGTGAAATAGATCCGCGTCTCAAAAATGAAAATAGGCCGCGCGGTCCTTTTTCATTTTCTAATATAAATAGGGCCGTGACACAAAGATGAAATTAGGCTGCGCTAAAGTACACGAGGTGATGCGGTTATTCATTAAAGCAATTTTTCTCAGTAGCTGCGAGCAAGCCATACATATGTAAGCTGTAATGAGCAATTAATGAGCAAACTTGTAATGCGGTTATTCCACTACATTGTTCAACTCATTCATTAGAGCATTCATTAGAGGCTTAGAAAGGGACATGTACTATGATTTTTTAGGGATTTGTTTGGAACAGATGGCATGGTCACTTAGAATTTAGACGTTAAATTTAAATTTTATTATTCAAATAACTTTAACTGGTTAAAACATTACGGTTGAATGCTGTAAAATTAATAGTGTGTATTGCCATGAAATCAGATATTTTTACCACGTTTTTAAAATGTTTTGGGCTGTTCAAAGTACATAAGTAATTATACCCGTTACTCGTAGAGTAAAAGGGTATATTGTATTCGTGCAAAAGTATGTAACAGCTAGAAGGAAGCGTTTCCGACCCTATAAAGTATATATATTCTTGATCAGGGTCACTAGCCGAGTCGATATAGCCATGTCCGTCTGTCCGTCTGTCCGTCTGTCTGTCTGTCTGTATGAACGCTGAGATCTCGGAAACTATAAAAGCTAGAGGATTGGTATTTGGCATGAAGATTCTTGGAGTTCCTACGCAGCGCAAGTTTGTTTCAGGAAGGTGCCACGCCCCCTCTAACGCCGTTAAAAAGCTGATCAAAGTTTATATCTCCATCTCCCTCGCACTCCTTTTAGCCGAGTGACGGGTATTAGATAGTCGGGACACCAACCCGACTATAGCGTTCTCTCTTGTTGTTTTTAATTTTATCATATCCGGCAGTAATTTTTAGAAAGGCAGGTTTTAAATAAATTTATAGACGCAGTTGGCAACGAGTAATTAGGCCTATAAAATAATTTTTGTATTGTTCTTATTTGTTTATAGCACCTAATTGGTCGCAAAAGGTTTGACAATTCCACCAAAAAGCATTAAATCAATTTTTAATTTTGATCCCATTTTACAATAGCTCTAATGAATGAGCAAAATTGTACTTTTTATATTCAATTTTGCTCATTGCTCATCGGTCTAGGTAGTACCGTATTGTGGCATTTTAAAATACCAAAAAAATACCAAAAGTGCCCATCGCTTTTTTCAATTTTACTCATTGATTGCTCATTGCAGCCGACATATATCTGTCTTGCTCGCACCTACGTAAAATCGTATAGGCTAAGAAAAAATTGCTCGAATGAATGAGCCGAACAATGTAGTGGAATAACCGCATAAATAAATTCTGGTATTTCTTTGCGCCCAGTCTAAGCACACTGATCTATTTTACCATCGAAGGCAGCAAGATTCTGATTTGAACTTTAACAAACATCGTCGTAATCTACTACAGATCAGAAATGCAAATATGCCTAAGCCTCCAAAAAATGTGAATGAGGTGATAATGGCTTATAAAAATAAGACTGTCTTGGAAAATTATAGCTATACCAAACATGAAAATTCATTTTTCGAGTTTTACAAAGGATCTTATGAATGTGCTGATTTTTCGTACAGTTATTTTGCTTCTGATCATTTAATGAATAGCATCCGAAAAAATATTCCGGAGATCAACCGTAATTTTCTAATGGACGCAACATTTAAAATATGCCCTTTTGGAGAGTTCTATCAGTTTCTTATAATTTATGTGGCCTTCTGTGACCAGGTATTCATACAGATTTATAATAAGTCAACTATTTTTTAATCAATTGTAAATACATTTTTTATAGGCTATATCATTTATTTATGTGTTGATGTCAAGAAAATCGGAAAAGTGCTATCTTCATTTATTCCAAACATTGAAGGAAATCTTTCCATTGAGTGGGAATTCGGTGATGACTGACTATGAAATAGCAATGCGAAGTGCTTTTCGTCAAGTTTATCCCAGTATTAAATCGTATGGATGTTGGTTTCATTTTTGTCAGGCGGCTAAACGCAAAGCGAGTCAGTTAATGAATCTTCCGCACCTTATAAAAACTAATGCAAACATTAAAGTCGCATATTATAAATTGTTATGCCTTCCGTTATTACCAGCTTCGGAGATAATTCCCTGCTTTGAAATGGTAAAATCAGAGGCGGGTTATGTTACAGATTTTCATAACTTTCTCAAGTACTTTGAAAAGCAATGGATTCAAAAGGTATTTCCCTTCCTCTTTTAATAATGCTAAATTTAATACATTTTTCTTAAATCTAAGGAGAGACCGGAAAATATTTCTGTCTTTAAATTGTCTACAAGAAAAACAGGATCGCTTGAGGCCCAGAATGGAGTGCTGGGAAAAAGATTAATGAAACACGGACATTTTTTTAAGTTTATTGGGTACCTTTTAACCTATGAGTTTACAAAATCCCGAGAGTTTGACTTGCTGCTAAAAAGTGGTGGCTTAACTGCACCACCAAAAAAACGTGGTTATAAGGTATTTTTTAATGTCACACATTTAAATACAATTGCTCAATTAACATTTTTTTTTTAGGATCGCGCTGAGAAAATTGCTAATGCAAGCGAAGAGCTAGACAGGGGAAAAATTACTGCATCCATCTTTTTAAGTCGCTTGTCGTATCCGAAATCACAAATATGCTAAGGAATGGGCGATTTTTTTACTGATAACTATGGACCTGAAAACGAAAATTTCGACTTTTCTGATAACGATACAAAGATGGCGAATGTATTCTCAGCCTTAAAGCTAATGCCTTGTTGTATTTGTATGGATGTTCCAAGCCAAGTAAGAATTTATCCATGTGGGCATATCAAAATGCTGGGAAAAGTTGCATTCGAATTTTGTGGAAAAGCTGGCCAAGTTTGAAGAGCCAAAACTAAAGTGTCCCTACTGCAACGGTCCTGTTGAAAATTTTTGTATGAAGACAAATTCCTAACTTTTCTAATACCATTTTTATACCTACTTAATATTAATTTTTAATTAAATTTTTTTAAATAAAACTTTTGTTGATAATATGAAATTGTCAGCAAAGACACAAAATCCACCTTAAACGGTTTTTTAAATTGATCAAAGTTTAATAAAAAGTTTAAGTCCAATTACATAAAATACATTTTCCATTGCCGCCACAGATTTTTCGGATTTATAAACGATAGAAAGGTAGTGATACTCGGCGGAATCTGCATGCTCAATCCGAACTACATATGTATCTATCAAGACCGCGATTGAAAAGTGAAATTATACCGTGCGGTCTTAATTCATTTTCAAATTGAATAATGGCCACGATATTCAAATGCATTAAGATCGCGCGGCCTGAATTCAGTTACTAAAATAAATTATGGCCGCGATACTAAAATGAAATAAGGCCGCGCGGCCTTAATTCACTTTAGTATCGCGGCCATAATTTATTTTAGTAACTGAATTTAGGCCGCCGAAGAAAATTGTCCGCGGCCTTAATTCCCGCGGTCAAATTTCCATCC
>JBAMCJ010002527.1:0-28967 GCA_037075205.1 Drosophila prostipennis | reverse complement strand
CAAAATAATATTTATTCGTGGTAAAATGATATGATAAAACTTGATCCTAAAAAGATAATATTAACCAGCACTTATCAATTTGACATTTTGTCATATTTTTTTCTGTGTGGTTTACATTGTTCAGAATAGGTAGGAACTGAGCGCACTTACAATTTTTGTTTCCCAAAAAATCTTTTGGTGTTGCAAATGGGGCAAGCTTGGAATGATTTCGTATTTGTTAGTGCATTAAGTACTTTGCCATCAATCACAGTTTGGTACAGACTAAACCTTACATAGATTATTTGATTGTCATTAAGGACTACTTTGCAATGTATTAAATTTTTGATTTTATCTTGTATAAGCAAGTTTTCTCTTATTATCTCTTATTATCTTATGACGTTATTATGTCATTTGACTCCATTAAAAATTCTATTTTTAAGGGCCGACATACTTTTGCACGAATACAATATACCCTTTAACTCTACGAGTAACGGGTATAAAAATATATATATATATATGTATATATATAAATATTTTTGTATTCGTGCAAAAGTATGTAACAGCTAGAAGGAAGCGTTTCCGACCCCATAAAGTATATATATTCTTGATCAGGATCACTAGCCGAGTCGATCTAGCCATGTCTATCTGTCCGTCGGTCCGTCTCTCCGTCTGTCCGTCCGTATGAACGCTGAGATCTCGGGAACTATTAAAGCTAGAGGATTGGTATTTGGCATGAAGATTCTTGGAGTTCCTACGCAGCGCAAGTTTATTTCAAGAAGATGCCACGCCCCCTCTAACGCCCACAATAGTTTATACACGATTTTAAAAATTTTAATATTTCGAAAAAGGAAAAATGCAGTTTTTTTGTGCTTATCAATACCTATCGAAATGTAGTAGAAATTTTTTAAATCGGACCATTCATTAAAAAGTTATGGCTCATCAAAGTTTATATATCCATCTCCCTCCCTTTAGCCGAGTGACGGGTATTAGATAGTCGGGACACCAACCCGACTATAGCGTTTTTTCTTGTTTTATATATAGGTATTGTAATTAACGGAAAAGTTGTTTTCTATACGGAAAAGAAAGAAGTAATAAGATAATGCAAAAAATTACTAAAAAAAAAAATGTATCAAAGTGCTATTTTTTTTTTAATTTAATTAACCTGACGTCACTATTAAAAAATATACAAAACAACAATAAAACTGTAGCAGTAAATGTTATTTGGTATTATTATACTTTTTTTTAAATTCTTGAATAAAAAAAGTTCGTCACAATATCCTACAAAAAGTTCGTCACGATACCCTACTTGGAGCAAAAACGGTGCCACTCTCAAACGGCGCAAAAGAAAAAAACGCAAAGTACCAAAAACTGTTGATAAAGAACTCATGTATACGTGCATATATTTGCCTGATTTTATTTTCCACTCATCTTCGCTCTGGCACTGCTGAAACACAAGTAAATTGAATAGGTTTGCTAGTTTACCACATTTTTAGCGAAAATTACCTCACGAACAAATTACAGGACTTCTTATTAATATTACTAAAAAAACATTGTCGACACGATAAGGGGAGACGACTTCATTTATTTCGAATTTTTGTCGTGACGTCATATATGAGATTCGACGAGTTCGTCACATTACTCTACACTCCCCTACATTAAGGGCCGTTTTCTCGTCCGTCCTGCAAAGTAAAATTTAGCTAATGGAAGGATAAATTTATCCAGGCGGTAAATCGGGTTTGGTTTTCTCGCCCGTCATTTAAAACTCCAAATAAAAGGCGAACTAATTTGAGACAAGGTGGTAACCCCACAACAGAAGAGTTAACTAATTGTCAAAAATTAGTCGAAAAACTATCGAAAAATACCATAAAACAGTCCCACTAACAGCTGATAATATAAACAAAATTTCAAACTAATAAATAACCAAGGTCGGCAGAAAAAAAACTCGCGGTAAAAATTTACCGATAAACAGGAGACAATTCATGTAGAACAGTTATAAGAAAACTGCCGCTTGTATAGAATCTAAGTGCTATTAGAAGCTTAACCCATAGCTGTGTTGTCGTTTCCCTGTAATAATGGTTTTTGATTATATGGAATTAGTTAAACGAAATGAATGAATGCACTCACTTCTTTACTTTTTAGAATAAATTGGATTACTTTTACTTTAACAATTTTGATTTATATTTAACTGTAAATTGAATAAGCTGTTTTCGAATGAAGAGTGGAGCCAGATTGACAACGCTCGAATGTCTGGCAACACTTGCAAATGTCCGCACAAATCCACCTGCACAAATTTGAAAGGATGGAAGAAGTACCCCGACAAAATTTGTCGCTACCTGCGCTAACACAAGGACGAGTAAACCATTTCTTATTTATCGCTCCGTTGTCCCGGCAGGCAAATTGAAGTATGGACGAGAAAACGGCCCTAAATTGCATATTGTCCTCCCTACTAAACCGATATACGAGCGAATAAATTGATTTTTATTTAATTTTACCTTTATACTCTGGGTTATTATGTAAAACTCCATTTTTACCCCTCCATCTTTGATTTTAATTGGTTCGTCTTCGATTTCGTGTACTTTCCACAGGTGGCTTTTTAAATTGTACGTCCGGTCTTTTTTCATAAAAACTTTGCACAATGTGCAAATGGCTTTATCCAGGGTTTTAAAAACTGTGAGCTGAGAAGCAAAAGCACCTATATTTATGCTTTGCTGTTACTGTGAGATCAACAGACTTTTTACAGGAAAGCAAAGCAAAAGCAAAAATATGAAATGTCAAAATAGTTTAACATTTGCTTTGCTTTGGCTTTTGGAAGCACAGCAACATTAACAGTACTACAGCCTTCCGAAAGCAAAAAGCATTGCTTTCGTGTTGCTGTCAGCACTCTGAAAGCAACTTTAACATTCAAAAATATCTCCTGATCGAAATGGCTGCCAGAAATAAAAATTTTTTTGTCTGGAAATACTTTGTAAATACAAGTGACCCTGACAAAGCCATTTGCACATTGTGCAAAGTTTTGATGAAGAATGACCAGACTTACAATTTAAAAAGCCACCTATGGAAAGTCCACGGAATCGAAGAGGAGGCAATTAAAATCGAAGATGGAGGGGTGGAAAAGCCGTATTCATGCCATTCAGTCAGTTCAGTTCAACTCGCCGTAAAGGACTTTTTTCAACGCCTCGAATCGGATGAGTTTATTTCCCTTTTTGTATCAGCTGGCCAAGGTCGTCCATTCAGTTCCCGCTACGCAAGTGAGCGTGGAAAGATCTTTTTCGGCCCTCAAAATGGTACTGACCGATCAAAGGTGTAACCTTGCTAATGAGGCTTTATCGAAATTATTATTCGTAAAATTAAATAATAAATAAATATGTTTGGAGGTTCTTTAAATAAATATGTTTATGGAGGTAGCTTTGATAATTCTTTAAATCAGATTGGCGAAAAGTCTTACAGGACGGCCGCGAGGCTGTGATGAGTTTTATTTTGATTGGAATAAAATAAAAATCATAGGATAAGCCATTTTTTAAAAGTGGTTAAAATAATTTGTTAAGAATCGTGGGGGTAGTTTAACGGCTGTGAAATTAGATTGGAGAAAAGTCTTACAGGACGGCTCCGAGGATCTGATGAGTTTTATTTTGAGCAAAAAAAATACAAATCATCAGTAATCATTATTTTTGAGTCTTATTTTTGTTGATCAAAAATAATTAATATGCTCTAAGAAAAATATAAAAATTGAATTTTAATCATTACAAAGTAATTTTTGTTATTTAACTTATAATGATTACGGTCCCTGCTTTCAAATGTAAATTGCTGCTTTCAAATGTAAACTGCTGCTTTCAAATGTAAAATGCTGCTATAACATTGCTTCCGACGAAATTTTAACAGTCGACTGTGGCTGTCGTTGATTTTGCTTCGGCTTTGCTTCCGACTTCCAAAAACTTTCATAGCAGTAGCACAGTAAAAGCAAAACATAGGAAGCATTCACAGCATTTTCAAACCCTGGCTTTATCACGGTCACTTGTGTACTCAAAGTATTTCCAGACAAAAGAAAATATTTTTTTTTTGGTGCTAATGTTGCTGTGCTGCCAAAAGCCAAAGCAAAGCAAATGTTAAACTATTTTGAAATTTCATATTTTTGCTTTTCCTGTAAAAAGTCTGTTAATCTCAAAGTAACAGCAAAACATATTGTTTCTCAGCTCACAGATTTTGACCGGTTACCAGTGCTCTAAGTCAAGCGAAATGAATAATTTGGAAAAAAGTAGAAGAACATTTTGAGTTTGTGTTTTTTGAATATTTCTTGCATTTGACATATAGATTGCAAGTGAAAACTTGTCGGAAAAATTCGGATACTCGCACTTGACACCCCTTGAATGCTGTTCCCTTATACCACCAGTTCAATAGGTTTTATTCCACGGCTGCGAGATTATAAGTCTTGCGCTTGGTTAATTTATGGATATGGATATTACTAAATTTATAGAGTATGACATCACAACGGGAAACTGTCAAGAATTGACAGAGCTGAGACCATTTTATAACGGGCAAAGAAACTTACCACGCACAAAAAAAAACTAAATAAATAAAATTTGTGATTGGTTTTACTTTTGGGGACTAACGATCACATTAATCAAATGTTTAATATTAACAAGAGAGATCCGATTTAAAAAATGCCTTCTACATTTCGATAGGTATTGATAAACACAATAAAACTGCATTTTACTTTTCCGAAATCTTTAAAGATGTGGGCGCCGGACACCTTTCAAAAAATGGTTTAAGGCGATTGTGGGCGTTAGAGGGGGATTGGCCTTCGGCTGAAACAAACTGGCGCTACGCAGGAAGCCAAAGAATTTGTGTGGGTAATCCCAACTTCTTAGCTTTTGTAGTTTTCGATATCTCAGTGTTCATCCAGACAGACAGACGGACAGTCGGACATGGCAAGATCGACTAGGCTATAGACCCTGATCAAGAATATATATATACTTTATGGGGTCGGAAATGTTTTCTTCTACCTGTTACATACTTTTGCACGAATACAATATACCATTTTACTCTACGAGTAACGGGAATAAAAAATATTAATCGTACGGGAGAACTTTACCGCAACAGGGTAAATCTACTTGAAATTTCTTTGCATACTGTATTTAGTATCAAACACTATGGACAATACAGAAGTTTCAGAGGCAGAAAAATAAGTCTTAAATACGGATTATGAACCAACTTCAAGCGATTGCGGTTCTGAACCGACTCTGAAGGCAGTTCGAAGTAAAAATGGAAAAAAGCGAAAATACGAAACTCCAAAGAATTAAAACCGTTAACCGTACACTGGGATGGAAAGCTTGTTCCTGCGAATAGTGAGTATTTTAGATAGAATATTTATCTTCCAAGTATTCTTAATGGCTTAACTACTCAGATGCAAATGATGAGCCAGTCGAACGTCTTCCAATTATAGTTACCAAACTTGGTAAAGAACAACTTTTGGATAAGCCGAAAATTCCTAACTCCTCCGGTAAAGAGTAGGCAATGGCCGTTGTAGAAGCTCTAACAAACTGGGAATTTAAATAAAAAATCGAAGCAATATGCTGCGATACGACGGCTTCCAACGCAGGCAGGTTAAAAGGTGCATGCGTCCTTTTAGAACAACAGCTGGATAGAGATCTTCTCTATTTCCCTTGCCGTCAGCATATTTACGAGCTAGTGTTAAGAGTAGGGATGTCAAAAATATATCAAAATATCAATATATCGATATTTTTTGCAAAAAAAAATATATTTATATCGTGATATTTTGTAGCCAAATATCACAATATCGATATTTTATTTTTCGATATTATTTGATATTTGCATATCTTTCTCTCATCTCTGTCTCTCATCAGTGCACAAAAAACAAGAGAGAACGCTATAGTCGGGCGCACCAACTATTAGATACCCGCTACTCAGCTAAGGGGAGTGCGAGGGAGATGGAGATATAAAACTTTGATCACGCTCAGCCATCAACAACAATCGCAATTTGCTGTTGTCTGAGTCATTTGTTGGTGTTTATCCACTCAATTTGAAGGGAATTGTAGTTATAGCTGATCGACGCACTGGAGATGGAAACATTTGCATGAGAAATCTTTGGAAATCAGTCTGTGCGTTATTAAACGAATTACATATAAATCCCATCATAGTTCTGCTAAAAAAACATTGTATTATATAGGTGTTTAAAAATAGTAAAACTTTTTATACCCTTGCAGAGGGTATTATAAATTCAGTCAGAAGTTTGCAACGCAGTGAAGGAGACGTTTCCGAACCTATAAAGTATATATATTCCACCAGTTTACAAAAAAAAATTGATGAAATATACCATGAAGGAAACCTTTGTTTTCCGGTAAGGTACGTCTTTCTGATTCAGAAAAGGGCACTTCCAATTTTTTTTATGGATAAATTTTTTTTTTAAGTGTAAAAAACGTTTTTTACACTTTTGTAATTTCTAACTCGAGTTCTGGCTAACCGATTTGGGCCATCAAAGACTCATTTAACAGGTAATAGAATGCCCTCTAACTTTCTTATACACAGCATTGAGATCCATTCATTAGATTAGTAGCTACATTTCGTCAAAGTTGAAAAAGTTGGAAAAAATGCAAAAATGCTGGCATAAATGGCTTCGTTAAAAATACACGCCTAAAAACCGAAATTAGTTTTATAGTTTTCTCTGGTAGAAGGTTCTTAGACGAAGAAAACAAGATATTGATCATTGCAATCCACTAGCAAATTAATTTGATATCCATTTTTTAAGCTTCCGAAAACGGTGATTTTTTGGCCGTTTACAGCTGTTAACTGGCTCAACAGGGCTCTAACAGGGCTGTAATACCCGTTTTCCCCATCGTAAAAAATCGATATAAAATCGAAACCTTGGTTGTTTTTTGAGTTGATGGTCTTATTAGTTAAGTAGAAGTTATAAAACTAATTTCGGTTTTTAGGCGTGTATTTTTAGCGAAGCCATTTATGCCAGCATTTTTGCATTTTTTCCAACTTTTTCAACTTTGACGAAATGTAGCTACTAATCTAATGAATGGATCTCAATGCTGTGTATAAGAAAGTTAGAGGGCATTCTATTACCTGTTAAATGAGACTTTGATGGCCCAAATCGGTTAGCCAGAACTCGAGTTAGAAATTACAAAAGTGTAAAAAACGTTTTTTACACTTAAAAAAAAATTTATCCATAAAAAAAATTGGAAGTGCCCTTTTCTGAATCAGAAAGACGTACCTTACCGGAAAACAAAGGTTTCCTTCATGGTATATTTCATCAATTTTTTTTTGTAAACTGGTGTTCTTGATCAGCACCAACCAGTGGCGGATCTAGGATTTTGTTGTGGAGGGTGATATCAGAACAAATTTTGTTTTGCATCCTTTTTGAATACCGAAATTCCTTTCATTTTTCACCCGAGTGGGGGGTGATATATCACCCATATCACCCCCCGTGGATCCGCGCATGGCACCAACAGCCGAGTCCATTTAGCCATGCCCGTCTGTCCGTCTGTCCGTTTCTATGCGAACTAGTCTCTCAGTTTTAAAGCTATCGCGATGAAACTTTTCCAAAAGTCTTCTTTCTATTGAAGGTAGTACATATATCGGAACGAGCCGGATCGAACCACTATATTTTATGGCTCCCATAGGAATAATCAAAAAATTAATAGAAAAAACTTTGTGAGAAGAAGGCGTTTTGGTTTTTGACAATTTAAAAACAAAATTTTAAATAGGCATATCTGCAAGGGTATATTAACTTCGGCTGGCCGAAGTTAACTTCCTTTCTTATTTCGATTATTTTGAGACCGAAACAGTGAACGAAAAAACGATAAACTGTTATTTACTTTTATTTAAATTTTTGGTTTTTTTAATGTTCAGAAAATAATTTTTTTTTAATTTTATAATTTTACATAAACAATTTTGAAAAAAATATCTAATTAAATAAAACGTTTTCTTCATTCAGCGGATTAAAAAGAAAGTCGAAATCCGTACCAGAGCTTGTTTCGCTATCTGTATTTTCTTCGAGTTGATCGTTATAAATTTGCTGATATAATTCAGTACGACTTTTTAGACCCGTTTGTACTCTTAATTCTTGCTTTTCCTGATAACTCATCTTGCGCCAAATGGAGGCTTATAATTGTATGCAGGACAAAAGCTTGATTCGCTATATGTTCTTTCTTCGAGTTGATCGTTATAAGTTTGCCGATATGGATTAATACGAAATATTTGCTTTTCCTGATAACTCATCTTGCGCCAAATAGAGGCTGCCTCCACTGCTAATGATCCTGGACATAATTTTTTGAATTCGCGAAGGAAATTATTGTATGCACTATTGGGTCGGCGTCTTAGTGAAGAAGTGATCCCCGCCCCAAATTCTTCTCCCTTTCCCTGAATACTGAATTCGAGAATTAATTTTTTTAGGTTGTTGCGATTTCCCAATGGATCACCTCCCTTTTTGGAAGAATTTGTCGGTACCACCGACACGCGAACCTTAGCATTGAGCCGCTTGACAGGCTTACGCACTCCTTAGGTCGATTTATCCTGCATTTCAAGCTTTGGGTTTCTCATTGCAACGAAGAAATAGGGTGCTGTGCAGGTCCCGCGAATCGATCTAGATAAGTGTGCGACTCTTTTTGCTTTGCAATATCTCAAATTAAAGAAAACAAATATTTACCTTAATTTACAATGTGTGCCTGGGGTTTGTTACTGAATCTGAATGAATGAACTAGACAAAAGTAAAGGCCAGGGTAACTGGGTCTTGAGCCTGAATACACAGCCAAAATACAATACACCAAGACTCCTAGATCAAATAAAAAGGCGAAAAAATTTTTTTTAAATACATTTTTTTATAGAAAAAATCGCATATTTTCGAAAAAAAAAAAACCGTTTTTTGGCTGAAACAATCTATGTATTGATCCAAATTTGGATGGTCATACCTTTCTGAACTCGTTATTAAATTTCCAATCGATTGCCATTTAAAATTGGACATTTTAATTTTTTTCCATTTTTCGTAAAAATTTGTGACAAAATTTGTACAAAAAATGTGAAAATTGGTGAAAATTTTATTTTTTCAAAATCACACGGAAAGTGTCATAGATTTATTTATTATTTTGTTATCTGTTCAAAACAGTATGCATTTTTGGTGTATATAGATGGAATCGAACTCGAGCTATCGGATAAGGCTAAGTATCTAGGAGTGATACTAGACCCGAAGCTCTCGTGGAAACTGAACATCACGGAACGAGTAAGAAAGGCCAGCATAGCATTCTACTCGTGCAGGAAAATGTTTGGCAAAAACTGGGGTATACACCCTAAGATAATATTATGGCTTTACACAGCAGTGGTAAGGCCAATTCTCACATACGGGGCACTAGTCTGGTGGCCAGCCCTGACAAGAGCATACAATATTGCCAAGCTGACAAGAATACAAAGATCAGCTTGCGCAGGAGCTACAGGGGCATTAAGATCATGCCCGGCTGCCGCGTTGAACACTATTCTGGATATAATGCCGATAGAACTTTTCATAAAGGATACGGCAGCGCAGAGTGCGGCCAGACTGAAGGCAAGTAATTGCTGGAAAGGCTACCACACAGGGCACTGCCGTATCTTAGAGGACAACAACTATCTGGCAAAGAACAAGACGGATTATATGACAGCGGAGATAAGATTTGGAAACGGATTTACGACTACCTTTCCAACAAGGGAAGACTGGGAGAATGACAGAGTAACCGGACAAGATGAGGTATCACTCTACACTGACGGCTCCAAGATGGACTGTGGTGTAGGGGCTGGAATTTTCGCTGAAAGCTGGGGGATAGAATCGAAATTCCACCTCCCAGAATCAGCGACAGTTTTTCAGGCTGAGGTACTTGCTATTTTAGAAGCAGCCAAGCTTTCGATTCAGCAATGCCTCAGGAATACCAAGGTACGGATATACTCGGATAGCCAAGCGGCTATCAAATCTCTCGCAGCAGCAAGAACCAACTCGACACTAGTAGCCGATTGCAAGTCGGCTCTCAACATACTAGCAACAAACAACCATGTACAGATAACATGGGTGCCAGGGCACAATGATATACCAGGAAACGAAAAGGCGGATGAACTTGCACGAAAGGGGACGGCAGACGACTCCTATACAACTAGTCTACCTGAATCCCTTAATACAGTCCAAGCAAGGATTCACGAACACTACGAAACACTAGCTAGTAAAAGTTGGTCAGAAAAGCAGGGTCTCAGGAGATCAAAGCTCTGCTGGCCAACCATCAATAGCAAGAGAACTCGAGAACTAATAACCAAAAGCAAAAGGGATATTAGAAGGATCACGGCACTCATCACAGGCCATTGGGCCATTGGCACGCAAGCCATGAAGATGGGGCTTCCGTACAATGCTAATTGCAGGAGCTGCAAAGAAACAGACACACAGGAGACACCTGAGCACATGATGTGTCATTGCCCAGCACTAAACCATATCAGGGCGAGATACTTCGGGGCGTATCAGCTGGAATCATTGGGAGAAATAGGAAAGCAGAGGATAACTGCAATCCTAGGTTTTCTAAATGACGCAGGCTGGTACTGAAGAGAACGCGGAGACAACAATTTACGAGGGTGTGGATCAAAACGGAGCTCAGCTCTACTTGGAGGCTCTCAGAGAGGACCTCACCACTTCTACCTACCTACCTACCTTGGTGTAAGACCATTTTTGGCCAAGTTAGAGCAAAAAAACAATAAGGAAAAATTGCTGTTTTTACCAAAAACCCAGATCCTGAATTTTCCGCGCAAAAATAATTTGTTTTTTTGCATGAAATGATAAATGCATTGGTCCAAAATTGGATTGTCATACCTTTCTGTGCTCGTTATTAAATTTCCAATCGATTGCCATTTAAACCTGGACATTTTTATTATTTTCCATTTTTCGTAAAAATTGTGATGTAACCAGGGAATAAAACCAGAACCGGAACCGATAACCGAAATAAACCGATTCCTAATAAAGAACCGGAACCGGTAAATTAAAATTAAAACTGATTACCGTATTGCTGGTACCGGTACGTTTTGGTACTTTACTAGATCCGAAAAAAAATCCATAAAAATACTGCAATCTGCATATGAGGTCCCACTTTCCGCCGTGACGATTTTTTCCTGTCTCTTTCTAGCACATGTGATTCTTAAGAAAGAAAATGTCTGAGCAGGTTGTAAATACGGAATTTTTGGCGCATTTCTAGGAGGTTTTTTTTTATACATGGAGAAAAGAGACAACTAGACCTAACGAATACTTCAGCCGTCTCCTTTCATCAAGCTTCATTCTAGAAGTTATAAAGAATTTTATGTGAAGAATCTAAGAAAAGTGAAGAAAAGTAAAAAAGTGAAGAAAAGTGAAAAATGCCTCGACCAAAAACTAATCCTTACCGAAAGTATTTCTCCTTTGACATTTTGTCAAACACGAGCCTAATCAAAATAGATGATGAGAATTGTGGGCATCAAATTAAAGTAAGTATACAAAAAAATTGCTTAATTACTTACATATGTATGTATGTAATTCGAATGGAACTAATTTGTCAAAGCACATAAAGCGATCTCATAACACATTGGTAATTGAAACTGAGGAGCAAAGGAGTAGCAACCAAACAATTACTAAGAAAAATAGTGTGCCTACTAAAACGATTCAGGATTTTATAAAACCAAATGTCCGTGTGTCCATTACAAGGGAGGATATTCAAAATGTATGTGCTTTGCTGTGCACAGTTGATGGAAGACCATTTTCTTTGATGAACGACATCGGATTTAGGCGGATTCTGAATCCGGTAATTGAAGGATTGGGATGTGAAAACTTTATAAATCCTCAAAACGTCCGTGATGATGTTGTAGCCAAGTCAGAGAAGCTCATCGAAGAAATAAAAGAAGAAACTAAAGGAAAAATGATTGCACTTAAAATCGACGGCTTGACTCATCTGAATCGATCGTTTATTGGTGTGTATGCCTAAAGAAATCTTACGCAAATATGTATAATGCTTTAACAAATTATTTTCCAATTTAGGAGTAAACATACAATTTATTTCCAATGGACATCTTGTCCTGAGCACATTGGCAACTGAAGAAATGTTTGCCTGCCATACTGCTGCAAATTTAAAAGACACCATCCTTTTTGTTTTAAATCGATTTAAGATTAGTTCCCAGCAAATTTATTCTTGCACCACTGATAATGGACGGAATATGGTCAAGATTGTGGAACTTCTAAGTAATAAAAACATTCCGGAGGAGTTATGCGACGACTCTTTGCACCACGAAAAAGAAACCGATGTCGACAACGATTTGTCTTTTATGAATAACGTTGTTATTGAAAATAAGTGCATAAGTAAGAAGCTAAAAAGTATTTATAAATGGTTATATATTTCACATTTTATTATTTACCTAATTTTATGTGTTCGTTGTGCAGCTCATACTCTTCAGTTGGCGGTCAATGCAGTACTTAAAGACAAAAATTGTTCGAAAACAATTGGTTTCGCCAGGAACTTGGTCAAAAAATTGCGAACACCAACCATGTCTTACATTATGAAGGAGAAACATCTAAGAAAACCGCCCATTGATTGTCCTACGCATTGGAGCTCGTCCTTCAAAATGCTAGCGTATTTATTAGAAGATGCAGTATATCATTTTTGCTCAACCTATGCAGTGGCTAATTCCGGTTTATATCTGGATCAAAAAGTTTGGCAGTCAATTCTCGAAATTGTAAGCCTATTAGAACCAGTTGAGGTTGGAAAAAAAAGAGCAAGTGAACATGTTCACCCAAATGAGCAGATTTTACCCAACACTAATATGTATGTAAATGGGCTGAAAACAAACGAAGGCGCTAAGTCCATTTTTGGCGTTTTTTTTGTTCTATGCTACACACATTCATTCTTTCGCGTTTGCTTTGATCAACGACTCTTCTTCTTCGGCTCTGCACGACGCGTGCCATTCAAAAGTTGCAGCCGAAGAAAACGGACGTGTTGGGCCTTCACGTGACTAGCACATTAATATATAAGTTTAACTTGTAGTGCTAGGAATTTAAATAAATATTTATTTAATTTATTTAAAAATTAAAAAAATTAAAAAAAAAAAAAAAAAAAAATACATATGTAAGTGTGTACAGCAACATTCAAAGCACAATTTTCGCGACCTGTCTTTCTTTTGAAGTGTATTCGGCCATAATTTTGGCAGCACCACGCGTGTCGGACTTTTGTTAAAGTGAAAAGCTAAATTGATCGAGTTAATTATCTAATTATATTTCCAGTACCGCGTGTTTGTGCAATCAAAAAAAAAAACCGCGTGCCGTTACACACATACATTTACATACATTTGCGCGTAGTGTATAAACAGAAATCTACCCAAAGTGAAGTTTATATTAACTATTAAGTTGATTAAATTTTCGGTTCCCACTAACGTAGTGCACCTACACACACATACATATATCACGGTGTGCGTTTACCGTTGCACTATGGGGAATTTGACCACTTTTTTTTGCCAAAAACCCATTTTCTAAAAGTCAGAAAATTCAAAAAAGTTTCAGTGTAATGCATTCACAATAGACCAATCTTCAGTGTTGCATACCAGAAATTTTTATAGAGGGAGCCACAACAAAGGAATCAGCTGATAAACACATCTGTTGCATTTGCAAAGCACAGGCGCCTGCAATATAAAGTTTTCTTAGCAAACTTTAAGTGGTCGAAAGTGAAAAACTAAACATTATTATTAAATTTTTTGAAATGAATTCCAATCTGTGTGGTTTGTATTATGTGTTTGTGAACGTCGTTTGTAGAAAAAAATCGTGTTGTCCCCTTAATAGAGCATAAATGTAAGTAGCCCTGCAATTGCATATTTTGGATAAAGTCTCATGTTCCATTAGAGATTTAAAGTGAGTCCAGAAGAGTCCATCCACGAGATATATTGCATTTTGTAGAGTGTTGAATTCTTGTTCAAATAAATGTTATTAAAAATATCACTTTTTACGATTTTGCGAGAAATTTCAATTTTTAGGACATAACCTCAAATTGGCAAATGAAGATTTGTTTGGAAAGTGGTACGAAGCAAGGGGAAAAGTCGCAAAGGAGAATGCTGTGGTTGGTTTTATGAAAGATGCGATATCAGGAGTCGATTTTGATCAGTACAGCGATATTGTAGACCAAGCAAATGTGGAAGAGTTCCTTTGGTAATTTAAATCAGTTGCGCCGGAAGCATGCAGTTTGGCTGGACTCCAAAACTGTAATCAATTTTCCGGAAACCAAGAAGCCAGTAGGTCGGCCCACACTGCCTTATAACAAGAAGGGCTACAGATCTCGCAAAAGCCGCGCTGCAGATCTGGCAAAATCGGAAAAAGAAAATGTAAGTTTGCTTATTCTTGCAGCAAGCGTGGCCGCACGAAAAAAAAAGCAAGGTGATCTTTCCAGTATTCTCAAGCTTCTTTCGCTTTGCCCCGAAAAGGCTAAATATATGCGCCAAGCAATGACGGCACCGAAGCCAAAAGCGTTGTCCCCTAATGAGGCATTAGCTCTTCTTCTGGACCAAAATTTTACAAAAGAGCAATACATAGCTGTACGGGACCAATCAAAAAAAAACCAATGCGATATATATCCATTATACAAAACGGTTGCTGACCTAAAAAAAATGTGCCGACCTGATGACTTTTCAGTAAGTGAAACCAAAGCTGAAGTTACGCTGCAGAGTCTTGTTGTCCACACAGCAAGACGACTCGTTAATTTGCAAGTTGACGTGGTCGAGAGCATTATGGAGGATCAAGGTACAGAGTTTTTATCGGCGGAACTGATTTTTAGCTACGGCTTTGATGGAAGCTCTGGGCAAACCAATTACAATCAAAAGCACTCGGGAGGACTATACTTTGGCTCGAATATATTTGCTACAACAGTCACACCCTTACGGCTTATAGATGCTTCGAAAAATGTTATTTGGAATAACCGAACCCCACAATCAATTCGATTTTGCAGGCCGTTGAAATTAGAATTTGTAAAAGAGAGCAAGGAGGGCATTTTAAAGGAAAACGAGTACGTTATAAATCAAATATCCAAGTTAATACCTTGTAAAATTATCTTGGAAAGCGGAAAGTCTGTATACATCAAGTTTAACTTATATTTAACAGTTATTGATGGCAAAGTGTTAAATGCGCTGACGAGCACCAACTCTACTCAAGCTTGCCCAATTTGTGGAGCCACACCATCCGATTTTCTGAACAACAGACATTTCAAGTGTGCCAAATTCCTTCCTATCGTCAGCCATTTGAAATTCGGATTGAGCCCTCTTCATGCCTGGATTCGAACATTCGAATTCATTTTGCATGCAGGATATAAAAGTCATGTGAAGAAATGGAGAATATATGAGGCAAAAGACAAGGAAGAGGTTCTTAAGAGAAAGAAGGCAATGCAAGAACAATTTTGGGAACACCTTTCCTTGAAAGTCGATCAACCGAAAGTGGGAGGATTTGGAAGTACAAACGATGGGAACACTGCTCGGCGAGCATTCTCCAATCCTCAAGTTTTTTCACACATTACTGGCATCGACGAGCAGCTCATTTCGAATCTTCACACAGTTTTGATTTGCCTTTCATGCCAACTGCCAATTGCGGTGCAAAAATTCCAAGCTTTTTGTTTCAGAACTGCCGAAATAATCATAGATAAATACCCCTGGTTGCCAATGACTGCAAGTGTTCACAAAATTCTTATTCACGGAAGTGATATAATCGAGAACACGGTGCTTCCTATTGGATACTTCGGCGAAGAAGGAGCGGAGTCTCGCAATAAATTTTATAAATCAGATCGTTTGCATCACGCCAGGAAATGTGGTAGGGTGGAAAATCTAACAGACGTGTTTCACCGAGCCACAGATACTTCTGATCCGATCATTTCATCAGTAAATTTGAATAGAAGAATTCAGCGACAGAAAAGAATGTGTCTTCCATTAGATGTTTTGGACCTATTGGAATGCTCGTCAAATCCCGATGACACCACGGCGGGTGAGGATGAAGGTATTAATGTTTTGGACTTAGAATGTGAATACAATCTCGAGTTGGAAAACGAAGAGCAGGAGTTTTTCTAAGAGGTTTGTAGGAGAAATATATGTCTAACTATACATTATTAACTTCCTTTCGTTATAGGGCCAACAAATGCTTCAGATGCGTTTTATATCACATTCTGCCTTTATACGGTTTTACCTTGCTAAAGGCGTGCCACGCCCACTATTTTCCAATAAATATAACCTGATACTGTCACAGAACTTGTTTTTACTTGTTAATTAGTACTCTAAGAATTTTAAGAAATTTGGATAAGCTACAAAAAAATAATGGGCGGGGCCACGCCCTCTATTTTTCTATAGATAATAGATATTGGTCAACTTAACCCGATGCTGAAAACAGAAGTCGAATATCTTGCTCCGTTCTTGAGTTATTAATTTTTGTCAAAAAAAGTGGTCAAATTCCCATAGTGCGTTGCTTGGCCGCCAAAAAAATTGAGCGTGCCCCTACGAATACACATATGCATATGTACATGTGCTGCAACACATCGATCTACATGCAGCTGACAAAACGGAATTGATGAGGGAGATCTCAGATTGGAATATCGTCATCGAAAAATGGAATAAAACCCATCTTACTCGCCGTAAGGATGTAAAAACTCTCGATGGAGCTGAGTTTTTGAAAGCGTGGCCGAAGTATGCTGATTCGCGGGCGCCGGAATTGGTAATTACAGATTACATTCAGTTTTAGTATTTTTATTTATTTTCTTGTTTTCTTATATTCCTTTTTGTTCAGATTCAAATTGATTTCAAAATTTTGTTCCCCGGTATTGAGAACGCATTATCCGGTAAATGGGAACATTTTAAGGAAAAAACGAGAAAGGAAGCTAGCTTCGGCCACCCGAAGCTTATATACCCTTGCAGATAATTCCTATTAATCACTAATTTTCCGATCGTTCCTATGGCAGCTATATGATATAGTAGTTCGATATTGATAAAATTAAAATCGAAATTCGAAAACATTTAAAAAGACTCATATCCCAGAGTAGAAGAGAATACAATAAAAGTCAACGAAGCAATAATTTATTTCCTATTATATTCCCATTAATTTTTCGATCGTCCGATTTTAAAAAAATTTTATTCGAAATTCAGAATTAGATCAAAAATGGCATTTCCAAAAGTAGGAGGTTCTAGGTTCAAAAACACCCAAGATAAATTTTTTTTACATTTTTTCCCCCGATTATTCCTATGGGAGCTATATGATATAGTTGTCCGATCCGGCTCGTTCCGACTTATATACTACCTGCAATAGATATAAGACTTTTGGGAAAGTTTTAGCCCGATAGCTTTAAAACTGAGAGACTAGTTTGCGTAGAAACAGACGGACAGACGGACGGACAGACGGACAGACGGACAGACGGACAGACGGACAGACGGACAGACGGACATGGCTATATCGACTCGTCTAGTGATGCTGATCAAGAATATATATACTTTATGGGGTCGGAAACGTCTCCTTCACTGCGTTGCAAACTTCTGACTGAAATCATAATACCCTCTGCAAGGGTATAATAACTCTCTACTATGAATCAAATTCATAGTCCCAGCAGCAAGGAACTGTTAAAGACTTTAACTAAAGCAGAGACTATTGGTAATTATATATTTTGTTTGAACTTTTTAAAATTAAAAATTCTAATTTTCTTTTCTATCTTACTGTTTATTTCACAGATTCTTCAGATTTTATATTGACAATTCTGTTACCGTCCGTGCTACCATCGAATACATGGGTTTCATCAAAAACATCAAGGGTCAGGACAAAATACACATTGCTGGATTCTCACGAAAGTTTAGTCCTCCGCATCAACTCTATCGCAGACTATAGTCTGATAGCTATCAGCAAAGAATTGCTGATATAATAAGTAAAAATTATTCAAATTTGGAAACGGTTCAACCTTTTGTGTTCGTAGAAGGCCAAAGTGCAACCACTTTAAAATCTTTCTTTGTATACTTTGATAAAACTATTTATAGATTTGATTCATTTATTCAATCCTTAGATATTTGTTTCAAAATATTTAACACGCTGGATTTAAAGTATCCTCCGGCCTCTGAATTGCCATGGATTTTTATTCAGCAGTATTTTTTCAACATATACACTGAATACGATAAAAAATCAGCCAATTTGTCATCCTTGCTAAATTTCTTAAAAAGTTAAGTTATTGTTTAGCTACTAAGATGGGTAATACTCTAAGACTGTTTAAAGTACTTTTTATCGTTTGACAACTGTGTATGTAGCCTGTAATCCTATAGAAGTTAAAACATTCTGCAACCATATGCAGGCATATGAATGCGGAATAATTCAAAATGTATTAGTTCTTAAAAACATTGAAGAGTTTTCCAGCCAACCAATGCACATGTATGATGTAAATGCTAAACCATATGTTGTATACAGACCCTTCAGTTCCAGATGTCACTTTTCCCTCAGTAATCCCCAAGGGAAAACCCGAGGACAGGTCACTTGTACCTCAGGACGCACCGAGGAATCTCCATAGAGAAAATTGTATGGCAGTTCCGCTTTTTCCCTCAGTACAACTCAAAGGAAATTTTTTCGAAGTCCCCGGGGAATTACCAAGTGCCTTATACGAATTTTTCCTTTGAGATGTCCTTTACCGGGGACATGTCCTGTACGATTTCACGAAGGACATTCAGAATTTGTCCTTTGGGTTGTCACTTAGGAAAATTCTTTCCTTGCATTATATAAAATAAAATACATACAAATTTATTTTTTACTTTTATTTATTAATTTATTTTTGTTTTAATTGTCGGTTTTGTCTCGGTTTTTCTGTTTGCTTAATTTATTTTTTATGTTAAGTATAGCCTTCCTAATGCATTTTTCTGGTTCTCGGTTGTTCTTGGCCAATGCTCCAAAAAAATTAAAGAGATACATACATATGTTAAAAAAATTACTTTAATTGTATATTTTAATATTTACCTTTTAATACTTCGAAGTTCGAACAACCCTTGGCGTGATTTTAGCGACTTTTTGCCCATTGACCCGTCTAAATTATACGAACATTATTTATTTAATACAAAACCCTCTTTCTCTTCCAAGAACTCGAAAAGAATGCGAATGCACCAAGTCTTCTTCTCACCCCTTTGCCCGATTTCTTTTGTTTCATTTTCGCTTTGACGCGTGCCAATGCTCCTATACCCTTTCTAAAGCGATATATATCCGACTATATAAGTTTTATATTTTCAGTAAAAAAAGCTGTTAACAGTATAATATTTAAATAAATATTAATGGACCATTTTTCAAAAATAAACTAAAAAATTAAATTTAAAAATAAACTTAATTAACAAATGTAATTAGTTAAATGTACTTTTTTAAGTAAATTCCAATTATCTTTTTTTTTATAATCAAGTTATTTAAGTTTATAAAACGAAAAAAATGTTTTTATTTCGGAATACAAAAATGGTCCGGCAGAAATTTGTCACTGCCTAGCCTCGATTGCAGGCAAATTATAAGACAAGGAAAGAGACCGCAATATATAAATATCGGCTTCTCTTTCTTTCATGTCGACGCTGCGCCGACTGCTCTGCTGACGTCGACAGCGGCCGAGCGTTTGACCTAAGGAATTGTCCCCGACATGGGACACCAGAACTGAAGGGGATCTCTGTAAAATAAATATAAGTGTAACCTTCCAGCAAGCCGTTATGAAGAAGAAATACTTAAATAAAATCGAAAAAAAACCGAAATAAAATTTGTGTACTGATTTTTTTTTAGGTCTACAAAATATATTTAAATACTTATCATATTTAATAATACAATTGGCATATTTTGAATAAATATGTATTCTATTAAGCCCTAATACGACTTATATTGAATTTTAATATTTCGGTTATTCATTTGATTATTAAAATATAAGAATCTAATATGGTTTCTGCTTATATTGAACACGTTTATATTAAATCCTAATACGACTTATATTGAATTGAACACGTGTACTATTTAATTCAAATTTTTAAAATTTGAAATCAAATAGTCATTGTATTTAATAGAAATATGCATTGCATTTAATTTAAACATGGCTTATATTTAATTTAAATATGTAAAATATTAAAATCTATTCCGAAAATATTTAAATTTAATATTGAAAAAAAGTTAATATGCACATATTTAAATTTAATAAAAACCGCAATGGATGAAAATCAAAGCGAAAAATATTTGGATTGAATATGAAATCGTTGGATTTACTACGTTTTTTTTATCAGTGAAGGAAAAAAGGGAACAAATGTGAGATGGAATGATTCCGAAAAATTGTTCGCTCAGAGCATTTATTACAGGTCTACATCGACATATATGTTTCTAAGAGACTCATTACAATTAAATCTTCCCAGTCCATCGTCTTTACAAAAGTGGAACAGCACTAAAAAATTACAGCCGGGAGACAAGGAATGTCTGTATTCAGCCCTTAAAGACACTATTAAGGAAATGACTAATCCGGATAAAGAATGTGATGAAGTTTCAATAAAGAAAAACATAACATATAATGCGTTTGTTGATATACAGTCATGTGAAAAATAATAGGGACACCTGCAGCAAAAATGTTCCAGCTTACGTATCTCTATAAAGAAAACAAGAGAGAACGCTATAGTCGGGTGCCCCGACTATTAGATACCCGTTACTCAGCTAATGGGAGTGCGAGGGAGATGGAGGATACAAAACTCTGATCAGGCTTAACTTTTAAACGAATGGTCCGATTTAAAAAATTTCTTCTACATTTCGATAGGTATTGATAAACACAACAATACTGCATTTTTACTTTTCCGAAATATTTAAATTTTTAAAATCGTATATTAAGTATTGTGGGCGTTAGAGGGGGCGTGGCACCTTCTTGAAACAAACTTGCGCTGCGTAGGAACTCCAAGAATCTTCATGCCAAATACCAATCCTGTAGCTTTTATAGTTTCCGAGATCTCAGCGTTCATACGGACGGACAGACAGACAGACGGACAGACAGACATTCTAGCTGTTACATACTTTTGCACGAATACAATATACCCTTTTACTCTACGAGTAACGGGTATAAAAATGATCAAAAAATGTCTCACTAGATATCTTCAATAAATGTTTAAACTTAAAAAAACAATGACTGCAGAAAAAAAATTTTACTCGGTTTGGGAGATTTTGATTATTTTGCGTGACTGCATCAGTTTAACATGTGAAAAATAATAGGGACACTTGCCCACAATATGTTGTAGTTTTTTCAATTAGGTATTTTTAAATAATTTGTTGATTCAAAAGTAATCGCAGTAAGTTCTTTTAACAATTTAAACTGTAAACTTGTATTCAATAATATTTTTTATTCAAAATTAAAAGAAAACTGACTTGCAACGGCTAATTTAAAATGTACTCAAAAACAAGAGAGAACGCTATAGTCGGGTTGGTGTCCCGACTATCTAATACCCGTCACTCGGCTAAAGGGAGTGCGATGGAGATATGAACTTTGATCAGCAATAACTTTTTAACGAATGGTCCGATTTAAAAAATTTCTTCTACATTTCGATAGGTATTGATAAGCACAACAAAACTGCATTTTTACTTTTCCTAAATATTTAAATTTTTAAAATCGTTTATAAACTATTGTGGGCGTTAGAGGGGGCGTGGCACCTTTTTGGAATAAACTTGCGCTGCGTAGGAGCTCCAAGAATCTTCATGCCAAATACCATTCCTCTAGCTTTTATAGTTTCCGAGATCTCAGCGTTCATACGGACAGACAGACAGACGGACAGACGGACAGACGGACAGACAGACATGGCTAGATCGACTCGGCTAGTGATCCTGATCAAGAATATATATACTTTATGGGGTCGGAAACGCTTCCTTCTAGCTGTTACATACTTTTGCACGAATACAATATACCCTTTTACTCTACGAGTAACGGGTATAAAAATTCCAAAATAATGGTCTATCCTTTCGTAAAGTGATGCAAAAAGTCAGAATTTTATCCAAAAGTAACTAAACGTTGTAAAAAGTTCACCGCAGGAGGTGAAGAATCTTAATTGTCCAAAACATTGGAGCGCAATATTAAACAAAAACTGTAGGCAAGATGCGTTTGTATTTCCTAATCGTCAAAAGTCGATTTTTTTTAATGAAAACTTATTTAAAATGCTTTTAAAACTTAAAGCAAAAAATGTAAAGCATAGGCAACCATATATAGTTAATATTTTAGACGATACAGAACCTGTCAAAAATGATGTCATGTGCTCAGAATTCTATGGCACGGCCTATGATGAAATGGCTCAATAGCCAAGGGTCCGATGGCACACAAATAGATATGTTTAGCCTTTCTTGCTTAAGTTCTCTCTTAAAAAGACCGATAGTCACCGCCTTAATGGTAAAGCTCACAGTTAGAACCATTTTCAACGAAGAATGATCAGCTATGGTATGTGGCTTAACCTCCTACAACTTTGTGTGGTCCCGTCTATCGTATTTAAGACATGAATGACAGCAGAGTCTTACTAACAACATTCATTGAATTATTTTTGTTCTAGATAAAAAGCAATATGCCCCTTAAAGTGATGTTTCAGTAGGTAAACAATACAAAACACACATTGAATGATGCAAAAATGTAGTTTTCGAATACAAATGTCGACAGGTTATGTTAATATGCTCAGTCCTTGTACCTTATTCTGATCAAATATGTATAGTACAACCTAAAAAAAACCTTAAAGAAAAAAAAACCTTTAACAAAGATAACATATTATCCAAAGTTAAGCAAACAAGGATATTATATTACAAAATTTCAACGCATGTATAAAAAACGTTCTGAGAGAAAACATTCAACCAATTAAAATGATTCAAAAGTCTGAAAAGAGGTTAAAAAAATTAAATGTTTATTACTTTGTCCATAATTATTAACAATATCATGAAACTTCTGAGTATGTCCCTATTATTTTTGGTAATAGTCTAGAAGAGCGGCCTAAGCACCAAAAACCGCGAAAAAATTACCCTCGATGGACCGCGATTTCTTAGGAATTTACGTGCAGAAGATTATTTGCGGAAATGCATGGTTCTCTTGTAATTGCATTTCAAAGTTGCGTGATTTGCTATAAAAACAAAGTAGGATTTTGAGGTGTTTTGTGTCATTTTGCTATAAAAACAATGTAGCATTTTCTAGGAATTTATGGGTTTGCTATAAAAAACAAGTAGGCTTTTGTTGCTTAATCAGAAATTGCACTTTTGATTTTTGTTTACTATGGACTTTCTTGCCATGGACGAAGAAGAAGTGTGATCTAAAGGAGAACATTCCCCACTATGGCCGGAAAGCGGAGCACTACCAAGGGTACCTAGCGCGATTCACTTTTTTGAAAAGGCACCCAAACCACACCTCAAGATTCCATGCAAATTTCTCAGCAATGGGCGAATTGTTTAATCCTGAACGCGATGTTAGTATTTAAAAAGAGATGGGAAATGCTAAAAAAGCGCTAAAAGAGGCAAAAAAATTAAAAAAAAAAAATCGCGCGATTGGCTTTGATAAAGACTAAGGTTGATCCTCCTCGGATTGCGATTTCTTAAGATTCATCTTAAAAATGTATATGTTGGTCATTCATGGTCGCCCAAGCTCTTAAGGAATCACGGTCCATCGAGGATATTAATTCGCGGTTGTGGGGTCTGGCCTGCTATAAAAACAATTTCACATTTTTGTCGAATTTTTTCGAACGCTTATTATTTTGACAACAAACGGAAAGCCCATATGTTTTTTATAGCAAAATGACACAAAACACCTCAAAATCCTAGAAAATCCTACTTTGTTTTTTTAGCAAAACACGCAACTTTGAAATGCAATTACAAGAGAACAATGCATTTCCGCAAATAATCTTCTGCACGTAAATTCCGAAGAAATCGCGGTACATCGAGGGTAATTTTTTCGCGATTTTTGGTGCTCAGGCCGCTCTTCTAGACTATTACCTTATTTTTCACACCCAAAATGGGATATATCACTTATATTATTTTCCCTTATTTTTTTAAGCATTATTCTTAAGATTTTTTCTTTATATTTATGTAGTGCAAATATCAACCAACTAAAAAAAATGTAGATACCAGCAGAATTACTAAAAATAGTAACTTTATAGATATTTTCCTCAGACGTTACAAGGTGTCCCTATTATTTTTCTCATGCCTGTAATTGATGGCTTAGAGCACTTACTTGAACGCTCTAATAAAATGGGAAGCCACATTTGCGTATTTGTTTTACGGTGTATTTAAAAAAAATGGAAGTTTATATTAAACTATTTCGTACCCGAAACAAATATAAAAGGCAATTGTTTAAAAAGCCTTATTTATAAAAATATTAATATTGCTGAAAATATTGGGTTCAAAGTTAGGGGTGTTGTTTATAATCAAGGAGGTAACAATAGAAAATGTACCTCATCACTTCAAGTCACTAATGAGAAGCCCTACTTAAGTTTCAATAATAAAAAATATTATATGTTTTATGACATTCCGCATCTTTTTAAATCTATAAGGAATAATTTCCTGAAAGCTCAATTTAAAACCCCTGACGGACTAGTTGACTTTGATGTCATACGGGAGGTATACAATTTAGAACAGGGCTCTGTTACCAGAATGACTAAATTAACAAGAAGTCACGTTAACCCAACTAGATTTGAGCAAATGCGGGTATGTTTGGCAACCCAGACATTTAGTCACACTGTTGCAGCGGCAATTAAAACTTGTAACCAAAACAAGCAATTCCACCGAAATAGTCCCGAAGTGGCAGCCTCTACTGCTGCATTTGTCCAAAAAATTAATGATTACTTTGATTGCCTTAATAGCAGAGTACTAACTGACAAAAACCCCATGAAAAGCGCACTTCAATTTAACAATATTGTTTGGAATAAACTGAAGGAAATGCAAGAATACCTACGGAACATTAAATACCATGGAAATAACATATATTGTCTTGATGGCTCGCTCCAAACTACAGAGGCTATGTTTGGACTCGTCGAAGATATATTTAAGGACCACAAGGACCACTTTTTCTTTTTAACTAGTCGAGATAACCAGGATCCCCTGGAAAACATATTTGCGTGCGTTCGCGCAAAAGGCGGTAACTGTAGAAACCCTTCAGTTAATGAATTTAATATAATAATTGCCAAACTGATATCTTTGCACATTTTTAAATTCTCACAATAGTCGAATTGCGAAGCCGATGATGACGTTATGTTGCCAGTAGAGTTTGATTCAATTATTTATCAGCCTTGCATTGAAAAAAATGAAATGCAACAGCAAAAATATTCTGTATCACTTTCAGAAATTGTACACACAAAAAAAAAAATTGTCAAAAAGACCACAACTGCAAAAAATTGTCAATTTTGTCAAGGATTTAGGTGTGTGTCTTTGCTAATTGTGTGTATTTGTTGTTGTGAAAGTAACTATTTACTTAGTAGAATTGACTATTTTTTGCAGTTGGGGACTGATTGACAATTATTACAGTTGATTTTACCAAGTTTTTTTTTGTGTGTACAAGGCAATGAGAGGTACTTTGACAAAAATATGGATACTTTTTTGTGCAATGATGTACCCATTGAATTAACCTCAAGCAGATATTTTGTTGGATATATTGCAAAGGGATCCAGTTGCGATAAATGCAGATCGTTCCTTATAAAGGAGACCGAGGATTTAACAGCTCCATCTGAGCTCTTTATACATGAAAAAACTATTCGAGTGACTCTGACTTTGGAAAATTAAAAGCTCCATCAGATCTTTTCTTTAATGTCTGCAAAATACATATAAAAGTCTTTGAAAATATATTTAAAAATAATAAAAAAACAAGAGAGAACGCTATAGTCGGGTTGGTGTCCCGACTATCTAATACCCGTCACTCGGCTAAAGGGAGTGCGAGGGAGATGGAGATGTAAACTTTGATCAGGCCTAACTTTTTAACGAATGGTCCGATTTAAAAAATTTCTTCTACATTTCGATAGGTATAACTAAACATAACAGAATTGCATTTATACTTATCCAAAATCTTTAAAAATGTGGGCGCCAGACACATTTTAGTATAGTTTGTGGGCGATTATGGGTGATTGTGGGCGTTAGAGGGGGCGTGGCGCTCGGCTGAAATAAACTTGCGCTGCCTAGGAAGCCCAAGAATATGTGTTGGTAATCCCAACTTTCTAGCTTTTGTAGTTTCCGAGATCACAGCGTTCATACAGACAGACAGACAGACAGACGGACAGACGGACAGACGGACAGACGGACATGGCTAGATCGACTCGGCTAGTGATCCTGATCAAGAATATAGATACTTTATGGGGTCGGAAACGCTTCCTTCTAGCTGTTACATACTTTTGCACGAATACAATATACCCTTTTACTCTACGAGTAACGGGTATAACAACTGTGTATAAAAAAATGTATTGTGGAGCAATGCATTAAGTGCACAAATGAAAGTAGCAATTACTCATCATGGTTTGATACGAATAATGAATGTTATGTGCATAAGATAGATCTCCTAAACAAACTTATTAAAGTTTACTATTTAAGCATTGCAAATGGACTGTGATAGCTGACAGACAAAAAAAGCAAGCTAAACTCAGTATTTAATCTCTCGACTTGCCCGTTCACGCGTGGAAGACCCTTCGTTCACTGATCCCCGGCGAGCTCCCAAATGTGGGATTTTTAGGTTTATTATTTATTTGTGGTTAAGATATTTTTAAGTATAAAATTAAGTATCAAATTTCAAATAAGTCAAGGCATCCTATGCCTCGCATCCATGCGAGTAAACATGTATGTATGTTTCTCTATGTATGTTCAGTGTACGTTTTTAATTTCTTAGTTCTAGAGGTTGCCATGACTTATTCAAAATTTGACAACACATAGGAGTAGATAATAAAATAATAAAAACGGTTTTATTGGTATTAGAAATCCAATAAAATATCTTCATGAAAACGCTTTAAACCGAAATTTAAGCATACAATAAACAATAGATTCAATGAATAATTAAAATTAGTTCCATTTAAGATTTAATTCTTAGAATTGTTTTTCTATCAGAGAAATCTTTAAAATTTTGGGATTTTCAACTTTGGCGTCGAATTCCAAATACATGGACAATGGTTCACAATGGGGACTATTTTTTAGAAGTGCTGTGATGTATTGAGAGAAAGTCCTAGCGAAAATAATAAAGGTAAGTCCAATTATATAGGCCACGTAATTCAAAATGTCAGTAAACATCGGTTTTTTGTATTCTTAGCTATACCGCGGAACATGTATGTACATAGGTGATGGAAAATAATTATGTATGGGACTTTTACTCAGGAGCACCCAAATATCATGGAAAACTTGAAATGGTTCGTGGAAATTTCACAAAGTTTAATTTTGTGTTCCTGTGAAATCGTCTCGTCAATTAAGTACGCACACATACGCACTATGTTATGACCCTGCAGTTCCCGAATTCAGCCCGAGCGCTAAAATAGTACTGAGTCGACTGCGACGCCGGCAGAGCCTTGGCAGAATCGACTCTCTCACCAACCCTCTCTCTCTCAATTTCTCTCTTTACGAAATTAAGGTGTGTAATAGCAGTAAATAAGCGCCTAAAAATAGTGAGGAACAGGTGATGAATTTTGGTACAAATTCATCACAACATCATCACTAGGCCGACAGTGTCGCCGACGGAGCCGACCGAATCGGCGCCAGAGACGACGCTCTCCCAAATTTCTTTCTCTCAATATCTCTCTCTGCGCAGGGGTAGAGACATGATGGAACTATACAAGGTGATCTCGTCGCGAGAGCTGCCCTCTTTTGAGGACGTTATTTGGGCCAGTCTCTATCTACCTATCTCATTCTATCGCTTAAGAGAGACAGAGAGGTAAACATATTTAACGTTCTCAGCAGAGCTGACGAGACCACCTTGTATAGTTCCATCATGGGCAAGCGCGATCGTGACAAAGGGAAAAGAACAACAAGAGAGATTGAAATTGCAGATGTTGTTTTTCTCGCTCATTTTATATTTCTCAAAGGCAGACGCCGTTGTTCCGCGTTTTTCAATTGCGTTCTAACTGTGACAAGTTGTTTTCGAGTTCAAACAAAAGTGCTATTATCAAGAATACATTTTTAGGTAAGTAATTTTTAAGAGTATTAAAACTTTGTCTTGTCTTAATTATTATAGCTTCTCATTTTTAGAATATGTATGTATTATAGTTTAATATTTTTAGGTCAAGCTGACGGAACAAGGTGCATAAACAATATCGTTTCAGATTAAATCATTTTGTCCTACAGCCCAGAAGAATGTTATTCTTGCACTGCTAAGTAAGTTTTACCGTTCTTGTCTCTTTTTATAATATTATAAAAAAATACCTTTTCCAAATTCAGATCCCATTGGTCAGATGAAGCCTACAGTGCCTCCGGAGAGGATGCGGAGATGACTGAAAAATCTTCATGCGCGAAAATGCAGCTCACCAAGACTCCGGAAGCTAAGAACGTGCCGAAGAGCCCTACAAGTCACCGTAGTTTGTAAAAATCTATTAATTTAATGTAAAAGTATAAAAATAATTTATAAAAAATTATGTAGTAAAAATTAATTGAAGAGAAATAAACCTAATGAAAAAGGCGATGAAATTCAACATTTTTTTAATGAAAATGGGCGGTGAACAGGTGATGAAAATGGGCAGTGAATAGGTGATGATTTTGGGTGATAATTTGGCGCTGAAAAAGCGCCGAATTTAGTGATGAATTAGGATCTAAAAAAGCGCCGAATTTAGTGATGAATTAGGCGATGAAAAATGGTGATGAACAGGTGCTAAAAAAGCGCCAGTTTCTGGCAGTGATGAGCCCCTAGGACATGCCCATGTTAAAATCATCGCTATTTTTCATACAAATTCATTAGTGATTGAGCGCTTGGTGTTCAATTTTTTGCAGTGATTCACTGCCAAAAAAGCGCTGAATGGAAATTACTCACACAAATATAAAACAAAATGTCATTGTATGTGTGTGCCGACCG
>JBAMCJ010002526.1:0-12183 GCA_037075205.1 Drosophila prostipennis | reverse complement strand
AAAGAGGTATTAAAGACACGGTTGAATTAATACTTCTCGCGACTATAGAGTACAACAAAAGCATTCATTCAGTAACGAATAAGAGACCCATCGACGTAATACACTCGCCAACCATAGAGCTTAACACAGAAATTAGGGATAAAGTTTTAAATGCACAAAATAATCAACTAGAAAGATTAAATAAAACAAGACAGGATAGAAACTTTCAGGTAGGAGACAGAGTCCTTGTAAAGTCTAATAAGCGATTGGGGAATAAACTTTCAGATTTGTATTCTGAAGAAATTGTAGAATCAGACTTGGGGACCACAGTCTTAATAAAAGGGAGGGTGGTCCATAAGGATAATTTGAGGTAAACTTTCCCCAGTCTCATATGAGACAAATATTAGATTCAGACTTAAGACACATTAGGACTCTTATAGGTACAGTAAACATTCACCATAGACATGCAAGAAGTATCAATATATTAGGTACCGCTTTAAAAATTGTTGCCGGTACTCCGGATTTTGATGACTTCGAGAACGTAAAATTTACACAGAAAGAGCTTATTGAATCAGAAAACAGACAAATAAATATAAACACAAAGACCCAAGAGCAAATTAATAGCCTAACAAACGCGGTAAACATTTTGGTAAAAAACGCAAAAACAAAACAAATAAATACAGAAAATTTATATGAAAATTTACTATCAAGAAATAGAATAATTATTTCTGAGCTCGAAGCTTTGATGCTGTCAGTTACACTTGCGAGAATTGGAATAATAAACCCAGCGATTTTAGACTCAAACGATTTACAAAACTTAGTCAATGAACATTCCACAAATATTACTGTTACTGACCTAATGGAAGTCGCTCAAATTAAGGTTTTGTTAGATAATAACTTTTTACACTTTATATTAAAATATCCTAAGCCATACATAGCATGTAAAAAAATTATCTTGCACCCTGTTGAACACAACGGCACTATTCTTAATTTTGCCGATGGCGATATTATAGCTGACTGCGGTAACAAAGTGATGCCGATTGGAAACTGCACCTCTGCCCTTACAACAACATTCTGCAGAGAATTGCCCTACACAACGTGCGCACAACAACTGCACTCAGGGGGCAACGCACACTGTTCGACTCGCACGAGCCACCTCGAGCCGCTAACAATCATCGATGACGGCGTTATTATTCTCAACGACGGAACAGCTACGATCAACGGACAACTTGTAACCGGAACATTTCTCGTTACATTCGACGAAGCGATACATTGGTGAAATGGAAAAGGGACTGGTAAAACGGCCTATAGTATCTGGACTGGCCGCGATCGCTTTTTTGGCCATCTGCTTTTTAATCTCCAAGCTCTATCAGAGACGCCAGCGGGTCCGTCGCCAGCATGATCTTCAAGTTATTATCGACGGTTTCAAAAAGTCCGAGGACGTCCTTCATCTAAGCAAGGGAGGAGTTAACACGGTCACCCAGCAACAGAAAAGTTGCCAGGCTGATCCCGCATAACCGGATGGGAATATGCAAGGCCAGCGTCACCTGCGGATATTGCACAGCGACGGTGCTATGGTCAGCATATTCAGCGGGCAATGCACTGTGACGGAAGCAGCCCACAATCGACGGGCAATGCACTGCAACCCAAGCAGCGGCTGCCCAACTCCATGCACGAGGCGCCGGGTCAGCAGTTTCAGAGCATAGGGCTAGCTTACATTTTAAGAATTTATGTACTTAGTAGTTAGTCGAATTTTGGAAATAAATCGTGACGGACATCGCCTCGCGAACCCAAAGTCTTCTCATTTTAATTTATATATACTTTATAGGGTCGGAAAAGATTCCTTCTACCTGTTACATACTTTTGCACCAATACAATATACCTTTTTACTCTACGAGTAACGGGTATAACTACCTACCAAACAAATTACGGGACTTCTTCTTAATATTACTGTTAATAAATTGAGGCGATTTCCTAAACTGTTGAATTGCTGAATTGTTGAAAATTCAACAGGAAATTTCAGCAATTAAGGGAACGACCCTAAATGGTTCCTGTTGAATTTTCAAACAGCTGTTATTTGTTGAAAAGTGTCATGGAACTTTAAACACCTAAAATTTGTTAGTTACGGTTTAAAATTGTTAGCAAGGTAAGAATAACAATAAATAAGCTGTCTAAATTGATTTTAAAGTAAATATGGCGTACTGGTGATACTAAAACGTGACAGAGTTGCCATGACTTTTGAAAAAAAGGTGACAACTCTGGTTTTCAACGATTCAACAAAATTTTCAACAGCCTCGAGGTTGTTGAATTGCTGAAATTTCTAAAACTTGATTTTGTATGGAACAGCTGATTAACAGCTGACCAAAATTCAACAATTGAACAGTTTAGGGAATCCCCTCATTGTCGACACAATAAGAGGAGACGACTACATTTATTTGGAATTTTTGTCATGACGTCATACAGTGGTCCACAGCTTATTTCAACCAGTGTACACCAAAAACTTTAACATCCCATAAAAAGTAAACAAAACATGTTATCAACATAATTTAAACTCAGAATACATCTATGATGATACACATTAGTGTTTAATAATTGTATGATTTTTTAAATATTTTACAAATATTTTTTATGAATTAATTACAAAAAAAGCCCAAAAAAAAGGCCACAGCTTATTTCAACCAGTTAACAAAAAAATCGAATAAATTAACATAGTGCCAATAACAAATAGCCAATAACTTTTTTTTCTAATTTGGCATGACTACCCTTTTGTTTACCAACAATTTAAAGTTAACTTTATATGGATACAATGCCTTTTGTTGTTGTTGCCAAGTAAAAACTACTCTATTGTGTTTTCGAACATTTTTTCGTTATGTGGACTTCAAATTTTGTTTTGTGGTAATGTTAACACGCCTTTAATTCATAATCATTAGCTCTCGACAGCTCTGGATGAGCTAAATCTGCAAAAAAAATGCACTTCCCATGGGTCATTTCTTTAGTTAAATCAAAAATAATTTTATATTTTAAGATCCTTTGAGTTTTTAATTAATTTATCCTTTAGAATGTGAAGATGAACTCAAATCTTAATCGCGGAGTAAAAAAAAAAATATGGAAGGACCTGCTTGACACTTATAGGCCCAAAAGAATTAGCGTTCGCCGTAAGACTTTAAAATAGCCATTTGACTCTAACAGTTTTTTTCGCTTTGGCCGGGTCAATCAATATTTTTGGAACCGCAGATGGAGAGCTTAGAGCCTTCTCCAGAGCTTGATTAAGTTTTTCTACATGAACATCAATATCGGCTATGTCTAGAGTGTCATGGTTGGGTATTGGCTGCACGTTTCGGAGTACGAGATTATCTAAGATATTTAAGTAATAAAATAACATCGATAGCTCCAACTCCAATAGCATTTAAATTAAAGTGCTGGCAAAAATCTCACTAGCATAATAAACCGTTTAGTTTTCGGTAAGGGCTAGTACTCAACCCAACAAAAAGTCGTCCAAAACCAAAAACTTCATAAAAATTTAAATTTTACGTTTGTTTATGTTTTTGAGCCAGTGTGACCGAAAAATAATGCACGGATATTACCAAATTAATCAACACTGGACCTTCAAGAAATAATTGACTGAAAATAGTATTTTTTTTGGTCAAGTTTTTGTTAGGTTGAGTACTAGCCCTTAGGTGAAAGACACACGTTCCACATTTAAATATGGATTCATATGGAAATGGTTTGTGTCCATATGGAAATGGTTTGTGGAATATGGAATGGTTTGGATCTATATTTAAATATGCATTCATATGGAAATGGTTTGTGTCTATTATTATTTTGGTTTTTATTATTGTTTTATTATAATTATTTGTTGTTATTATTGTCATTATTTTTTATTTATTATAATTGTTTTATTGTCATTATTTTTTATTTATTATTATAATTAATTGTTATTATTATTATTGTTGTTATTATTGTCATTATTATTTGGTTAGCGAACCATCTTCGCCACCGAACTTGCAAACCATGTGCGTAGGCATAAAGTAAACAGATGTACATATGTACATACATAAGTCGTGTGGCCGGAAGAATCCTGATGAAAACCATAACATTTTTTGCAGAAAGTTAAAAGAAACAACGGGGCCAAAAATGAGTACTATTTCTTATTTGGTTTAGATTTTAAATAAGAAATAGTACTCATTTTTGGTCCCTGTTGAAAATGTTATTCACCCGAAGCAATGCATGCTCGTATCTCTACAATCAGTCTTGTATTGTAACATATGTAGTTGTCTATGTTAATGCGAGTCAGTCGCTAATAAACTTTCAAGCTAATTAGATCACTTCGTGTGTTTTTCATTCTCTGCGTGTGTAACGGTCATCCCCTTCAAGAGGTTATGGGCCCAGGTTACCCAGACATGCATATGGAGAAAATTATAGTTTCAGGTGACTCGTTTTGTTTTTTACTGCGGATATCGGAACAGAAAAATGAGTGCGATGTACCAAATTGAAAAGCTGGACGAAAAGAATTACGACTCTTGGTGCGCCCAGATGCGAAGTGTTTTGGTGCACTCTGAGCTGTGGGAAGTCGTATCAGGGCAGTTAAAACAGGAAACTGCTCCAGAGGGAGTGAACTGGCTTGGCTTGGATCAGAAAGCATTGGCGACGCTCATATTAAGTGTAAAGCCCTCACAGTTGGGATATGTTAAGCATTGTTCACATTCCGCCGAGGCCTGGACGAGATTAAGAGAAGTGCATCAGCCTAGCGGACCGGTACGCAAGGTATCGCTTTACAAAAAGCTACTAAGTACCAGGATGGCAGATGGACAGACAATGACCGGATACATAAGTCTTTTTGTCGAAATCCTAGATCAACTTGCAAGTGTTAATATTGATTTAAATGAAGAGCTGCAGCTGCGAGCGATCATTTTACTTTCCAGTCTCCCAAAAGACTACGAGAGTTTTGTTGTTGCCATAGAAACGCGTGACAATTTACCGGCATTCGAAAATCTGTGCATAAAGTTGAAGGAAGAAGGAGAAAAAAGAGACAGTGAGAACACAACGAGTGAACAAGCGTTGGTTGCCAGGCAACGGCCGAGAAAAAGCGAACCAACGGTAAAGTGCTACACAGAAAAAAAAAATGATATGGAATTGCACCAAAATCAACATTATTTCATGTTAATTTCAAGCCGATATGATTTAATGCAGCACCGACATTTCGAAAATACCGAGTTGATATCTTCGAGAATATCAAGCATATATTTTTATACCCGTTACTCGTAGAGTAAAAGGGTATATTGTATTCGTGCAAAAGTATGTAACAGCTACAAGGAAGCGTTTCCGACCCCATAAAGTATATATATTCTTGATCAGGATCACTAGCCGAGTCGATCTAGCCATGTCCGTCTGTCCGTCTGTCCGTCTCTCCGTCTGTCCGTCTGTCTGTCTGTATGAACGCTGTGATCTCGGAAACTACAAAAGCTAGAAAGTTGGGATTACCAACACATATTCTTGGGCTTCCTACGCAGCGCACGTTTATTTCAGCCGAGCGCCACGCCCGCTCTAACGCCCACAATCACCCATAATCGCCCACAAACTATACTAAAATGTGTCTGGCGCCCACATTTTTAAAGATTTTGGATAAGTATAAATGCAATTCTGTTGTGTTTAGTTATACCTATCGAAATCGGACCATTCGTTAAAAAGTTAGGCCTGATCAAAGTTTATATCTCCATCTCCCTCGCACTCCCTTTAGCCGAGTGACGGGTATTAGATAGTCGGGACACCAACCCGACTATAGCGTTTTCTCTTGTTTTTTTATAAATTCGATCTTATAATAGATTCATTTGAAACATGACATTTGAACTTTTTTGTCATCCAACTGGTATTTTTCATATAAAGCCTAGTACTCAGTTCGGCTAAGAGTTTTACTAGTCGAAAAATATTAATCTTTTAGTGTGGCCGAAGTTTTTGGAGTTCATCCGCAATGCCTGCATCATGGTCTTACTGGGTTTGTTGACAAACAGCAAACATCAACTGGCGCCAATTTTAAAATATTACAAAATGTTGGGCCGACCTGGCTCGCAAGCTTTAAATTTGCTGTTGGCATGGCGATATGTATAGCCGCAACTCCTCAAAGTAGTTTTCCATTGGTTTTTAGGGGTTTCCTTCCATTTATAATTTGTTATTGGCACACCGCTTCGGTACAAACACAGTCAAAGATCAAATTTGTTATTCTTTGGTCGGCGGCTAAAGGCGTTCATCGGAATTCATCCGCTAAATCTGGTATTTTTTTTTGGTATTTCCTTACCATTTCCTTAGCTCAACTGAGTACCGCGGTGGAAAAAAGTCCCAGCTAAAGGCGTTAGCTACCTATTTGCCTCTCGCTTACTCCTCTGGTTAGCTAGCAGTTTTCGTCGTACTGAGTACTAGGCTTAAATTTTTGTCATCCAACCGATATTTTTCATATAAATTTTTGTCATTAAAATGTTATTTATTCGTGTATATTAGTACCCTCCCAGTAAAACAAAATTATTATTTTATATTAAAACAATTTATTTCTAATCATTTCACATTTTTTGGAATCGGTATACATATGTATAGATGGGCCACATTCTGGAAAGAATAATAATTAAAAATATTTGAATCATTTAATATCCAAATCATGTTCTTTAATAAACTTCTTAAGTTGTTCATCATCTGCATGAAAGGGACTGCCCTTGATCGTCATCCAGAAGCAGGTCCAGGACATCGTGCACCAGCGCCCGATACGACCAGGTGTGATGCAGTGACCATGTTTCTGTCCAGCAGCACCGGTCGCTGGAAGCTAAACACTCTCCCACCCGCCTGTGTGGCGTCCATGAGGAACAGATTGGCGCGTGCATCCCAGAGGTTCTCGCGCAGCTTCTTCTCCAGCTTGCGGGCCACCATCTCGGCGGCACTGTTCCGCGGACACCGGCTGATGGGCACATTGCCCAGGGTCGGCGGTTTCTCACTGATTGGCGCTCCCGCAGGGTCAGCATTTTGTGTGTGGCTATGGCGGCCGTCTGTATGTGGTTATGTGGTATGTGACAATTGTTCATACAAACATACATAGCGGTTTTATTTTATGAGTGTCTACACAGGTTCACAGCAATATGATTGCAATTGTTGGTTAATAATTAATTCTTTGTCAACTAAATGTTGAATGTTATTATTTTAGTTTTGCCGAATGCATGTGACGAATTGTCTTTAAATTGTGTGCTAACTCGACGGCAAAGTTAAAATCACCACCACTTTGTAATGTTTCGACTTAGCACTCAATAAGAAAACCAATTAATGTAATTTTATAATACAAACTCACCTAATTCTCGATATTTTAACGTCACAGAGTTCCAGCTGTTGGCTCGAGTTGCAGTGCTGCACAGTCTCACATTCACAGTGTTGTAAACTGTGGACCACTATCGAACTAATTTCGAAACGATATATCGCGATAGGTTGACATTTGATATTATATCATATCAGACATATATGAGTTCATGTAAATTATAAATATACATTTCTCATTTTCAAAAATGAATATGAAATAAGATAAAACCAATATTTATTCATTGTAGATCGATATGACAAAACGTGATCCTAAAAAAAGTCAAATTAACCAACAAATGTCAATTTGATATTTTGTCATTTTTTTTTCTGTGTAACATTCGTAGACGACAAGTCGAGGCGCGTGTTCATATATTTCCTGAAGCGCAAAGACGAAGTGTTTGATAAATTCGTTGAATTTAAAAATATGGCTGAGCGACAAACGGGAAAGAAACTTATCTGCATCCGAAGCGACAACGGTCGCGAGTACGTGAATCGGACATTTGATGATTACCTGAGATCAAATGGGATAATACGGCAGCTGACAGTCCCCTACACGCCGCAACAAAACGGAGTTGCTGAGCGTTTAAACCGGACTTTGGTGGAGATGTCCCGGTGTTTACTTGTGCAGTCTGGACTATGCGAGGCACTGTGGGCAGAGGCAGTTTACACTGCGGTATACTTACGCAATCGGTCACCTACAACTGCTCTGGCCGACATGACGCCTATGGAAGCGTGGACTGGTAAGAAGCCATCTGTCAGTCATCTCAAAGTTTTTGGCTCCGTTTCAGTGGCGCTAGACAAGGGCGTACAGAGAAGGAAGTTCCAACCTAAGGGCACGGAGTACCGCGTGGTTGGGTATTCGAGAGCGGCCAAGGCGTACAGGCTTTACGACCCTAAAAAGCGGCAAGTGGTCGAGAAGAGAGATGTTCTTTTTGACGAAAATGACTGTGGACAGCAGCTTTCTGGAGATGAGACGGTTTCGTTTGATTGGGGGCCGCCGGACAAAAATCCTCTGAGCTGGCTGAGGGCATCTCTGATAAACACGGCATCAAAGATGAAGGTGGCGGCGATAGTGAGGGAATGGACTGCGTGGGTAGTGAGGACGAAGGCGGTTTGGAGCTGGAGGTGGATCGAGTCGGGCGTGGCAGGCCAAAGATTTTACGTACGGGCAGACCCGGTCGCCCAAGGAAACAGTATAACACACTTGGAAATTTGGCTGCGAGTGAAATACAAATACCATCGACGTACAATGAAGCGGTCAGCGGTGCACTGTCTACCAGGTGGCGCGAAGCGATGCGTTCTGAATATGATGCTTTGATTACGAATCAGACCTGGGAAGTAGCCGATCCACCTGACAACCAGAAACCCATTGGTTGTAAGTGGGTGTACAGTGTGAAGCGTGACTCAAATGGGAATGTTGAAAGGTTCAAGGCTCGTCTAGTGGCGAAAGGCTGTTTCCAGCGTTATGGTGTAAACTTCAGCAAGACATATTCACCAGTCTGCAGATTGGAAAGCATCCGGTTGATTTTGGCCATGGCAGCTGAAATGGAACTCACCAGATGGATGTATTCACGGCGTACCTCAACAGCGATCTGGATGCGACAGTGTACATGCAACAACCCGAAGGTTATGAAGACGGCAGCAAGACGGGAAAGGTGCTATTGCTGAAAAAGGCAATATACGGACTGAAGCAGGCTGGAAGACAATGGAACATTAAATTGGATGGTGTTCTGAAAAACATTGGGTTTCTCCCAACGGAAAATAAGCCTTGCTTAAATAAACGAGTTGGCGATGGTAATATTGCGTTAATTCTTGTTTACGTTGATGATCTCATTATAGCGTCTAAAAGCAAACCAGATCTGATTGACATCAAGACATCGATTTCGACGGTTTTCGAATGTGTTGATAAAGGCGCAATACGACTGTTCCTCGGCATGGAGATAGAACGCGAGGGTGAACTGGGAGAAATCACTCTTGCGCAGACGCAATTCATTCAGGATTTGTTGCGTCGACATGATCTACAGTGCTGCAGACCTGCATCTACGCCTTTGGACGCAGGGTATCATGTTGCGTGTGACGAAAAATGCGCTAAGGTGGACGAAACAGCGTATCAATCAGCAGTTGGCGAGCTGATGTGGTTGGCACTCACGGCCCGACCCGATATTTTGCATTCCGTTGCGAAATTAGCACAGCGAAACAAGGATCCGCACAGCGAGCACTAAGCATGTCATGCGGTATCTGGCGGCCACGATGAACTACAAGCTGCACTACAAAAGGACAGGACAAGCTTTCGTTGGCTATGTTGACGCCGACTGGGGCGGCGATAGGATTGATCGAAAATCGTTCACTGGCTACGTTTTCTTCCTAGCCGGTGGCCCAATCTCATGGAAATCGGAGAAGCAGCACAGCGTGGCTCTCAGCAGCACCGAAGCTGAGTACATGGCGTTGTCGACGGCGTGTAAGGAGGCAGTTGCTACGAGACGGCTTATTATCGAGCTTGGTTGTGGCGACGCGAATATTCCAACGGTCATGTATGGCGACAACTTAAGTGCCCAAAAATTGGCAAAGAACCCGGTGCATCATGCTAGGACGAAGCATGTACATATAAGATATCACTTTGTACGTCAGATACTAAACGAAGGTCAAATTGTTTTGAAATATGCTTCTACTGAGGTAATGATTGCAGATGTATTGACCAAGAATTTGGCGAAGAAGAAACACAATGAATTTGTAAGAATGTTGAATTTGTACTAGCAATACTTATAACGTGCTTGCATTGAGGAGGAGTGTTGAAAATGTTATTCACCCGAAGCAATGCATGCTCGTATCTCTACAATCAGTCTTGTATTGTAACATAGTTGTCTATGTTAATGCGAGTCAGTCCCTAATAAACACTCAAGCTAATTAGATCACTTCGTGTGTTTTTCATTCTCTGCGTGTGTAACGGTCATCCCCTTCAAGAGTCCCGCTGTTTCTTCGAGCTTTCTGCAAAAAATGATATGTTTTTCATCAGGATTCTTCCGGCCACACGACTTATGTACATCTGTTTACTTTATGCCTACGCACATGATTTGCAAGTCCCGTGGCGAAGATGTCGTAAACTTGCATACCGAGCAAGTAAACTTTTTTGGCATTTCAATGGGCAACTCCAAAAATGTTTTTTATACTGTGTAGGAGTACTAAACTCGTGTTTGCATATTCTGCATACTTTAAAATTATTAATCCCACGTTGTTTTTGCATATTCGACATATCTTGCATATCAAGAACATATCGAACATATTTTACGACATATTATCAAAGCAGGCTTTTGTCAGAATGTTTAAATATTAAAAATCATTTCAAAGAGCGTTTGTTGTGAATAGTTGATTAAAAACAAGAGAGAACGCTATAGTCGGGTGCCCCGACTATCAGATACCCGTTACTCAGCTAAAGGGAGTGCGAGGGAGATGGAGATAAAACTTTGATCAGGCATAACTTTTTAACAAATGGTCCGATTTAAAAAATTTCTTCTACATTTCGATAGGTATTGATAACCACAACAAAACTGCATATTTACTTTTCCGAAATATTAAAATTTTTAAAATCGTATATAGGCGATTGTGGGCGTTAGAGGGGGCGTGGCACCCTTTTGAAATAAACTTGCGCTGCGTAGGAACTCCAAGAATCTTCATGCCAAATACCAATCTTCTAGCTTTTATAGTTTCCGAAATCTCAGTGTTCATACGGACGGACAGACGGAAATGGCTATATTGACTTGGCTAGTGACCCCGATCAAGAATATATATATGTACTTTATAGGGTCGGAAATGCTTCCATCTAGCTGTTACATACTTTTGCACGAATCATGTAACATCAATCGATTAAGCGTCGCTTGTGATCGGTTGTGTTTACCTGTGTGCTCCGACTTTTTGTCTTATTTTGTGACTTTTTCGCCAGTGTTTTGTGTTTGTTTACTAACAAAGTGTAACATAACAATCGTGTTTATTGTTTTGATAGATCTCCCAGTTAATCGGGGACGTTTTTTATTGTTATTATAACATTAACATTAGTTATACCCGTTACTCGTAGAGTAAAAGGGTATATTGTATTCGTGCAAAAGTATGTGACAGCTAGAAGGAAGCGTTTCCGACCCCATTAAGTATATTTATTCTTGATCAGGATCACTAGCCGAGTCGATCTAGCCATGTCCGTCTGTCTGTCTGTATGAACGCTGTGATCTCGGAAACTACAAAAGCTAGAAAGTTGGGATTACCAACACATATTCTTGGGCTTCCTATGCAGCGCAAGTTTATTTCAGCCGAGCGCCACGCCCCCTCTAACGCCCAAAATCACCCATAATCGCCCACAAACTACACTAAAATGTGTCTGGCGCCCACATTTTTAAAGATTTTGGATAAGTATAAATGCAATTCTGTTGTGTTTAGTTATTCCTATCGAAATGTGGAAGAAATTTTTGAAATCGGACCATTCGTTAAAAAGTTAGGCCTGATCAAAGTTTATATCTCCACCTCACTCGCACTCCCTTTAGCCGAGTGACGGGTATTAGATAGTCGGGTTCATGATGGAACTATACAAGGTGGTCTCGTCAGCTCTGCTGAGAACGTTAAATATGTTTACCTCTCTGTCTCTCTTAAGCGATAGAATGAGATAGGGTCGGGACACCAACCCGACCATGATGGAACTATACAAGGTGATCTCGTCGCGAGAGCTGCCCTCTTTTGAGGACGTTATTTGTGCCAGTCTCTATCTACCTATCTCATTCTATGCCTTATGCTGACTCCTCGGCATTTACGGACGATATCCTAGCTTTTACTGAAACTTGGCTGAAGCCAGAGATAAACGACTCTGAAATTCTGTCAAACAACTTTAATATT
>JBAMCJ010002522.1:600000-750366 GCA_037075205.1 Drosophila prostipennis | reverse complement strand
GACTATATAAGTTTTATATTTTCAGTAAAAAAAGCTGTTAACAGTATAATATTTAAATAAATATTAATGGACCATTTTTCAAAAATAAACTAAAAAATTAAATTTAAAAATAAACTTAATTAACAAATGTAATTAGTTAAATGTACTTTTTTAAGTAAATTCCAATTATCTTTTTTTTTATAATCAAGTTATTTAAGTTTATAAAACGAAAAAAATGTTTTTATTTCGGAATACAAAAATGGTCCTAAAATTAAAGGGCATACACATGTCGCTGTGTCACACAAAGTGTACCGGCCAAATTTTGGTTGCTAGCTGAACATAACTGTAAAGCGAAAAAGAGAATGACGGACCGGTAGAAATTTGTCACTGCCTAGCCTCGATTGCAGGCAAATTATAAGACAAGGAAAGAGAGCGCAATATATAAATATCGGCTTCTCTTTCTTTCATGTCGACGCTGCGCCGACTGCTCTGCTGACATCGACAGCGGCCGAGCGTTTGACCTAAGGAATTGTCCCCGACATGGGACGCCAGAACTGAAGGGTGTTTATCAAATAAAGATGTAGGGTCAGGTTTCAACTTACAGTCAGATATTGATTGTTTTCAGGGATGGTGTGAGTACAACCTTTTAAATCTGAACTGCCTTAAATGCAACGTTATGACTTTCTATAGGGGTACTCCTGCGTTTATTAGTTATTCTCTTCAAAATACACCACTTGACCGTATATATTCAATTAACGATTTAGGTGTTCTTCTCGACCCAAAACTTAAATTTGACTGCCACATAATGGCCACTGTCAATAAAGCTATGAGTGTTTTTGGGTTTATAAAGCGTTGGTCAAAAGAATTTGATGACCCTTATACAACCAGATTATTATTTACCTCCCTTGGCCGTCCTATTTTGGAATATTGTTCTTCAGTTTGGAGTCCACAATATCAAGTGCACATCGACCGTATTGAGTCGGTACAAAAAAAATTTCTTCTTTTTGCCCTTCGTAGTGTGAACTGGGATCAAAACGTAAGGCTACCTTCCTACCAGAGTAGATTACTATTGCTTAATTTACCTACACTTGAAAACCGTAGAATAATGCTTGGTACTATTTTTATGCAAAATCTTATAAGAGGTGATATTGATTCTGTAGAACTGGTAAGCCGTTTAACTTTTAATGTTCCCGTTAGACTAACACGAAATTATTACCCTCTTAATTTGCCTCGATGTACATCAAATTTTACTCTGCATGAGCCCTTTCGTGTTCTTTGTAAAAATTATAACAATCTTTATCATTTAATTTGCACTTCAACATCTATCCCTGTACTAAAAACTAAAATTTCATCTCATTTACTTCAAACTTAGTTGTAGCCTTTCTCTATTTATTTCATGTATTTTCCTCGCGAACTCGCATTTTTGCCCTAATTGATAAAGGGTCCCGCGCGTAACAAGCACGTGCTTGGTATTGTTTGTACTGCTCGTAGTGCATCAACGTCCATCAAAAAGTAGTTCACTATTTTCTGAATTTTTATGTATTTTGTTTTTTTTTTTTTTTGGTCATTGACAATTAAAATATTTGAAAACCTCTTTAAGAAATTTGTAGTACTTTGTTGTTTTCTTCATTTGGCAACTATTTTATTTGCCTGCATGTATTTTGTTGTTTTATTTTTTGGGGCATTGAATAGTGACACAACAATTAATATCGTAACACAACAATTTTTTTTTCATCATGTGTTTGGTTGTTTTAAAAATACAATTATAAATTGTAGGTCAACTATTTTTCTGGACTTAGGGTAGTTAGAGTATCCGACTAATAATCTCTGGGGCGTGAGTGCAAATCCCGCTTTTGCAGATGATGTTTTTCCTTTTTTTGTTGTTGTTTAATGTTGATTTCAAGTCTAAAGATTTTCCTCTACGAAAAATATTCTTCTGTGGCCTACTGGTTAGAGTGCTCGACTCCGATGACTGCGGTTCCGGTTCGATTCCCAGTGGAGGCAAGGAACCTGATTTCTAAGTTTAAAAGTATCTGTGAAATGTAAGTGCCTATAAATAACTTCAATATAAATTAAATTAAAAATAAAAATATTAAAAAAAATAAATTTAAAAAAACTAAAATTTTTTTCGGGTAAAATACTATTTTGTAGGGGTTTTGGGTCATTTTCTATTTTGTATGGGTTGGGGCAGTTTTGACTATTAAATAGTTGATTTTACATAGTTTTTTTGTGTCTACTGACGACTTTGAAATAAATAATCTTTTATTAATCCTTTTTCTTTCCCTTCCGTCAGCACCTCTGGAATATAATACTACACTACAAAAAAAACGACTTAAATCGCCTTTGGTTTTAGAAAATCGCCTATGAATTTGCTTTACTGGCAATTTTGTCTATATTCAAAAAAGTAGGTTTTTAAAATCAAAGACGTTTTTTTCTAAAATCCAAAAAAAAAGAACTGTTATTTAGAAATTTTTCTCGAAAAAGTAGAAAAAATATTTCATACAATTTAGAAATAAGGACTTTCTAAATAATAGACAAATTTTTTTCTAAATACAAAAAAATTCCTCAAATCCAGAAAATACAAAAATGATGCTTTGGTAATCGGAATTATGCCGGTTGTTTCTGTGACGCCACCCCCTTCTTGTGTTGTTGTTCTTCGTTCTTGTTTGTTATCTTTTTTTATACCCTTGCAGAGGGTATTATAATTTTGGTCAGAAGTTTGTAACGCAGTGAAGGAGACGTTTCCGACCCCATAAAGTATATATATTCTTGATCAGGATCAATAGGGGAGTCGATATAGCCATGTCCGTCTGTCCGTCTGTATGTCTGTTTCAATACCGTTTGCGAGATCAGTTTGAAAGCTAGCGACTTACAACTTTTACAGTCGTCCTAAAACATGTGTACGCAGATCAAGTTTGAAAATCGGCCCGATCTGACGTCTATATCCTATAGCTCCCATAGGAACAATCGGATATAGCTTTCATAAAATTAAGATATTTCGCGCAGTGTAAAAGCAATTGACTTAAACCTTTCCAAAATCTATTTCTTTTATGCATACCTTGATCAGGGTAAAAGCGCGTGCCGATCGGACTTCTATATCTTATAGCTCCCATAGGAACAATAGGGTGAAATCGGTCAAAATGTGACGTTTTTCAGGATATTTCGCGCAGTATATAAGCTATTGACATGAAACTTTCCAAACCTTATTCTTTTATGCACACCATGATCAGGGTAAAAGCGCGTACCGATCGGACGACTATATCCTATAGCTCCCATAGGAACAATAGGGTGAAAAATGTTAAAATTTTGATTTTTTTCAATTATACAATATTTTGTTGTTTATTAATTCATCTTTCTTTTCTAGTCAAGTTTTCATTCGTGAAATCTGCAAGGGTATTAAAACTTCGGCTTGCCGAAGTTAGCTTCCGTCCTCGTTTTCTTCTTGATATCAACATGAAAGCAGTGTTGATTTTAGTAATCCCAGTCAAAATCAATCTCAGTTTTGATGTTGTTGAAGAGGGACGTGAGGGGAAGAGAACGAAAAAATGAGAGGACAAGGAGAGAGAGGCCGAATTCCTCTCTTGTAGTTATCGGGCAGTCATGGTACAGTTATCGAAGTGTGGTGATTCTGTTCTGCTGCGCTGCAACTCACTTGTTCGTTGTTATGCAAAGTGTTGGTTCGGTTAAATGAGTGACTCGGAAAGTAATGAGAAATTGGAGGATCTTCTACACACATTCAATTTAAGGAAAGCCCTTCCCTATCTGTAACGTACATACATAAGTAAAAAAATTTTTACAATAAGTACATTGTACAGTGGTTGACAGCTTATTTCAACCAGTCTACACCAAAAACTTTAACAAAAAGGCCACAGCTTATTTCAACCAGTTAACAAAAAAATCGAATAAATTAACATAGTGGCCAATAACTTCTTTTTTGTAATTTGGCATGACTACCCTTTTGTTTACCAACAATTTAAAGTTAACTTTACATGGATACAATGCCTTTTGTTGTTGTTGTTTAGTTTTTATGGGATGTTAAAGTTTTTGGTGTAGACTGGTTGAAATAAGCTGTGAACCACTGTATGTTATTTTATTCCCTAAATACTAACTAACTCCTCTTCGCACATACATTTGTACACAAATGTGTATAGGGTCATTCCACGTGAAACGTGACAGGCCAATTTGGGTCAAATCTCAGAATCAAGCGAAACTTTTTTTTTCGATAGAGTATTGAAATATAAGGACCGGTTTTTTTTATTTTTTTTTTATCTCTTACGGTTAATTTTTTAAAATTATTTTCCTAATTAAGCTCCGATTTTTCTGTTATGCAGCACTTGAGACTCGTTTGAGTTATTTTAATATTTGGTATGCAACTTTGTGGCATATCTAATTATCTTTCAGAAAAATATTTTAAATTTAAAATTAAGTATTTTTTAAGAGATTTTAAAATTAGAAAAATTCTGTACGCCGGAATACACGCGGTTTCCGAATAAAAATAATATCCTCATATTGCTTTATCAATTCATAGTAGAGGAAATAGTTAACAACAAAATCTTCGTTCCCACATATGAATTTGGTAAATTGACAGACGAGCTGGTCTCAATTTTTCCATGCGAAGCGCAAAGTCGGGTAATTGTTTAAGCATAATTAGAAACTATTATTACTTTGAGGGGATTCCCTAAACTGTTGAATTGTTGAATTTTGGACAGCTGTTAATCAGCTGTTCCATACAAAATCAACTTTCAGAAATTTCAGCAATTCAACAACCTCGAGGTTGTTGAAAATTTTGATGAATCGTTGAAAACCAGAGTGGTCACCTTTTTTGTTAAAAGTCATGGCAACTCTGTCACATTTTAGTATCACCAGTACGCCATATTTACTTTAAAATAGAGTTAGACAGCTTATTTATAGTTATTCTTACCTTGCTATCAATTTTAAACAGTAACTAACTATAAAAAAAATCAAATTTTAGGTGTTTAATGTTTCATGAAAATAAATAAATAACAAATAACAGCTGTTTGAAAATTCAACAGGAACCATTTAGGGTCGTTCCCTTAATTTCTGAAATTTCCTGTTGAACAATTCAGCAATTCAACAGTTTAGGGAATTCCCTCTTTATTTTTAATCTTTCTGTTTTTACCTTAAGGATTATTATTTTATACCGCGTGGAAAAAATCACACTAATCCTAGTGGTAAATTATTCTCTAAGTATAAAAATAGACGACGTAAAGCGTTCTCTAATAAAGAGGGAGGTGAAAATGTTCCAAGCAACTTTAAAGACAACCATAGTGACCAGGCACTGTTAATAAAATTATCCTTAAAACGAGACTCCTCAGATTGGAGCGAAGTCTGTACAAATTGTGAAAATACTTGCAAAATTCGTCATGATTTAAAGTCCCTCGGCAACTTGGAATTTATGGAAGACTGGCCCAAATTAAGTCATTCTAAAGTAGCTTCATTGGTAATCGTTACATTACTTAATTTTAAAATGTCTGTGTTATTAGCTTATTTAGTTGTGACTGTATTCTTGTACTTGTTTTTATTGTTTCTATTGTTGTTTATTTTAAAATTATAAAAGTTATTTAAGTATTTTATGTTTTTTCTTAGATCGAGATTGATTTCGAATACTTGTACAAAGGAAAATCAAAGCTTCTTTATGAGAAGTGGGACAATTTCAAGACAAAGATTATTTTGTATTTCAATCGGCACACACATAACGACGACTGCAAGCAACAACTGCTCGAAGTAGATAAAGCAAACGTTGGTAAGATTACTGCATAAGCAAATTTGTTTAGCTTAACTCCATAATTATAATATTTTTATAGATGCTCAAGACTATCTCATCTTGATACTGCTTAATGCAGTTTTGCCTCCGACATCTCGAGTTCTAAATCAAAACGGGAAAAGGAACCAAAAACCGACCATAGCAGATGCTCAACTTTCGATGGTACTGCGGCTCTCCAGCTTGAACGATTATGAACGCCGCATAAACAACATAGTTAAAGACAAGTATTCAGACCGTTCAACTATACAACCGTTTATAGTTGTACATGCATCATCAGAGTTGGAGTTCATAGATTTTTTTGTTTATTTCGACAAGTCTCTCGTTAAATGTGAGTCCTTCATTAAAAGCGTAGACTTGTGCTTTAAGTCTTTTATGTGCTACTCACTGAGCTACCCGAAAGCCTCAGAACAAGCTTGGTACGCCATTCAAAAGTTAATTTTCGAAATTGACACCATTTACGACATAAAAACGTCGAATTTACAAAGCCTTTTTGATTTCATGAATAAAAATTAGTTTTTGAACATGTAATTAATGCTTTCGCTGTCATAAATTATTTGCAACGCCGAACAGCTTATTATCCCATTTAAAGGATAATCATCTGCTAGGAACAACATCCTTGAGGCTACCTTGTCAGCAGGATGGCTGCCGACAAATTTTTACAAGTTTCCCAAGTTTTCGACGGCATTTAATTAGAGTACATAGACAATCAATACCAAATCAAAGAAACTCAGGTGAAGAATTCTTATTCTCTGAATACATTCAAACCGTTGAAGAAGTGGAAGAAAAAGATCAGGAAGAAAAAACAAATTTTAGTTTGCAAGCGGAAAGTATACAATCCATCTAAAACAAAAATCCCTTGAGTTTACTTTAAGTTTATATGAACTTACTTTTATGCCAAGAAAACATGTGTTACAAATTCAAAACAATATTTCAAACCTTCTCAGTACTGTTGGTACAGCTATCGAAAAGCAAGTAAATCTGGAAACAATGGATGGAATTTGTCCTATTCTTGGTTTTTGCAAAGATCCATTTGAAGGTTGTAAAACAGAGCACACATTTATTAATAAATTAACCGATTCAAATCTGTATGAGAAGCCAAAAAAAATATCTATTGATTATAAAATAACAGAAATAGTATTAAAAGGAAATCCTACGTTGGGTCCGAAATCAAATGACGTCTTTATAATGCCTTTGGCATTTACAGTAAAAAGAATATTCGAGATACCAAATATTTTGGAGTTAACATTAAACAACATACAAACAAATTTAAAAAGTAATGATTTAACTAATTTAGCGTCTGGAGAAATCTTTAAGTCGATAGCGAAACAATTTGAACCAGACATTGTTGTGCCCTTTGTTTTATACTTGGATGACTTCCAAATTAACAATGCGTTAAGGAGCCATACATTCTCCATATGCGGATGCTACATAAATTTTCCGTTAATGCCGAAATATTTACTTTCTAAAGTTCAATACATTTTTCATGCAGCATTTATAGCAACAGAACAGCTTAAAAAATGCGGAAATGAAAATTCATTTTTCCATTTAGTAGAAGAATTCAAAGTTCTAGAAAGTGGATTGATAATAAGAACAAAAAACGGCTTTCAAAATGTGCGGTTTATATTGTCATTAATAGCACCAGTTTACAAAAAAAAATTGATGAAATATACCATGAAGGAAACCTTTGTTTTCCGGTAAGGTACGTCTTTCTGATTCAGAAAAGGGCACTTCCAATTTTTTTTATGGATAAATTTTTTTTTAAGTGTAAAAAACGTTTTTTACACTTTTGTAATTTCTAACTCGAGTTCTGGCTAACCGAGACTCAAAGACTCATTTAACAGGTAATAGAATGCCCTCTAACTTTCTTATACACAGCATTGAGATCCATTCATTAGATTAGTAGCTACATTTCGTCAAAGTTGAAAAAGTTGGAAAAAATGCAAAAATGCTGGCATAAATGGCTTCGCTAAAAATACACGCCTAAAAACCGAAATTAGTTTTATAGTTTTCTCTGGTAGAAGGTTCTTAGACGAAGAAAACAAGATATTGATCATTGCAATCCACCAGCAAATTAATTTGATATTCATTTTTGAAGCTTCCGAAAACGGTGATTTTGCCGTTTACAGCTGTTAACTGGCTCAACAGGGCTCTAACAGGGCTGTAATACCCGTTTTCCCCAACGTAAAAAATCGATATAAAATCGAAACCTTGGTTGTTTTTGGAGTTGATGGTCTTATTAGATGGCTTAAAGATGTATCTTTAAGTAGAAGTTATAAAACTAATTTCGGTTTTTATGCGTGTATTTTTAACGAAGCCATTTATGCCAGCTTTTTTGCATTTTTTCAAACTTTTTCCACTTTGACGAAGTGTAGCTTCTAAACTAATGAATGGAACTCAATACCATGTATGAGAAAGTTAGAGGACAATCTATTACCTGTAAAATGAGTCTCCGATGGACGCAATCGGTTAATCACAGCTCGAGTTAGAAACTAAAAAAGCGTAAAAAACGTTTTTTACACTTAAAAAAAAAATTTATCCATAAAAAAAATTGGAAGTGCCCTATTCTGAATCAGAAAGACGTACCTTACCGGAAAACAAAGGTTTCCTTCATGGTATATTTCATCAATTTTTTTTTGTAAACTGGTGTAGTAGGCGACAACTTAGCTGTGAACAGCATACTTGGTTATGTCCAATCATTTAATTCAAAACGCTATTGTCGCGTTTGTACAAGAAAGAAACCCGAAATGGAAATAGATTCTTCCGAAAATGTTAAAAGGTTAAGAACTGATCAATCATATCACGACGACTTACAACTAAACAACTTTCAAGAAACCGGGCTAAAACAAGACTGTATTTTCAATGAGTTATTATCGTCTAAAGTTATAAATAACTTTTGTTTCGATATAATGCACGTTATCTTTGAAGGTGTATGCAAATATGATATTTGTCACATTCTTATTTCTTTAATTGATAAAGGAATAATTACTTTAAAGGAAATAAATAGTAGAAAATCGCTTTTCCCATACGGAGAAACCGAAGTTGGTAAAACGTGTAATCTAAAAACGTCAGCAAGCGAAGCAGAATGCCTTACACACTTTTTGCCCTTGATGATTGGTGATAGAGTTCCACACGGTAATGAAGAATGGGAACTGTTATTAACTTTACTCGATATAATAGAATTTTTATTTAAGTCGAATTATAAGAAAGGCGAATTAGATACCCTACGAAACTTGGTGAAAAAACATCACACTATATACGTCAAATTATTCGGTAAATTAAAGCCTAAACACCATTTTATAATCCATTATGCAACTGCCATAGAAAAATATGGATCTCTAAAATATTTGTGGTGTATGAGGTTTGAGGCCAAACACAAGGATTCAAAGATTTATTTTCACAATATCAATTCTAGAATTAATCCTCCGTATACTTTAGCCATTAAGTGTCAATTTAAATTTGCAAAATTTCTGGCGGACCATGCCAAATCTATTGAGCCTATTTTAAGATTAACATCAAAAGAGCAAAGCATTTTAAATAATAGTCTTGCTCTAGAAATAACAGCAAACCATGGAAATGTAAAAAGCTTTAAGTATTAAAACCAACTGGAATATAAGGGTACTACCCACAAAATTAATTATTATTTAGGTTTAAAAAAGAAAAGTTTTCTTTTTAAAATTAAGCAATTTTTAATACCCAATATGGATTTAACAGAAGTTTATGTTTTTTGCGAAAAAATAGAAATTGAATACTATTGTCATTTAAGATCATACATTGCAAAAAATTCATCAGGGAACTACATTTATAAATTATCCGAATTTGTAATACCACCCCTTCATGTATATCAACTAAATAATGAAATGAAAGCCGTTAGGATAAACTATATATATAGCTTAAAAAAATGTTTTATTTGAGAATGGATTATGGCAGCGATGTTGAAATTAGTATTTGAGAATGGATTATGGTTGAAATCAACATCGATTCGATGTTGAAACCGAGAAGACGTCATCTCGATGTCGATAACACATACTAAAAAACCATTCTCAAAACCGAGATGACATCGATGTTGATTTTAGTATTTTAGTATGATTCGATCTTGGCTAGGTATTGACATCGAAAATACTAAAATCAACATCGATGAGAACGGTTTTTTTTCTCGGTGTATATGTTTATTATGTACATGCACTTTAATATTTTAAATCGGACCTGTAATTATAGCTGAAATGAGTATACAAATTGCAAATTATAAATATAAAAACCCAACAACATATGTACACTTTTGAGAAAAACATCTCGGGTCGCCGCACGCGGGAATCAACCGCTTGCCTCACAGTTTGCAGTCAAGCACTCTACCAGCTGCACCACGGAAGCATCACGTGAGGTGCTGAACAAAGTCAATTCACATTTTGTTCTCTTATTTTTAGTCAATTTGATCTGGCTCGCTTCTAGTTATTCTATTTGTTTATTTAATTTTGTTCGTAAATATTTATTGATTCATTTTAATATGTATACACAAATATATTTTACTATGGTTCAATAGTAACAGTATTTGAATGTTTCAAATTTAAAAAACATAGAAATCATTTTTTAAAAAATATAACTATTCAAAAGTTACAAAAAACGCAAAAAATTTTTTTTATTAGGATGTAAATATAGGGTTTGAAAAAAAAAATAAAAAGACATTCTGCATTTTTCGTCTCGCCGTGGGATTGAACTCACACTTGCGGCTATAAGCTTGAATAACATATTCATGCACGCACGCGTTAGACCCATAGGCTACCAAACTTTCTTCGATTAAAGGCGATTTTTTCTTAGGTTTAAAAAAAATGTTCTAAAAAGTGTATTAGAAGGGAAACTGATCAAATGAAGTTGAATTTTTTATTTTTTAGAAAAAAATTTCATAAAAACAGACAATTTTTTCTGAATGTTAGAAAAATTTTAAACATTTTTTCTGTTTTTTAGAAAAACAATATTTCTTTTATATAAGAATTTTTCGAATTTGAAGGGCGATTTTTTTGTTATTTTTAGAAATGTTGAGTCCTTTTTTTCTAAAAGCAATGGCGATTTTAACCCTCAAATAAAGAAAGGCAGATTAGAAAAAAACACCTTATAATTTAGAAAAAAAAGGATTTTTCTCATTTTGAGAAAAAAATTTCTAAAAATATCGTTTAACAGAGAAATTTTCTGAAGTTTAGAAAATTTTTTCTCTTTATTGAATATTTTTTCTAAAGCACAGAAAATTTGTATTTTTCTATATTTAAGAAAAATAATTTTTTGAGTGTATTTTCACTGAATCTATTTTCAAATCAGAAGACGTTAAAAGATTAGGCAATTCTAAATGTGCCTTTAAATGTATAGAATGGTTAAAGGAATTTGAAGATAAAGGTGTTCAAATAAAAGTGGATAGCGAGGAATATACAGAATATTTAAACCTTTGTAGATTTTGCAAAATGTCAAAGCAAGATAGCTATGTTTCGTTTAATGTTTGCACTGAAAGCTTAAGAAATAAAAAAAAAAAATTAAAAATGACTTGAGCCTCTCGGAAATCTCTATGACGGGAATAAAATCAGATTGTCTCTTTAATCAACTTCTAAATTTCTCCGTAACATCTAATTATGCTGTAGACATTTTGCGTGACTTATTTGAAGGCTCTCAGCACGCCTTCAAATATATTGATATTTGTCATATTATGTATTGTATTAAACAAAAAATATTTGACTGGGAATTCTTGAACATAAGAAAAAAAAGATTTTGATTATGGAAAAGCTGAAATAGGAAACATATGTCCAGCCTTTCAGTTAAGTTTATTAAAAGAATTCAATATCAAAGCAGCTGATCCTAAGCTATTGACCTTCATAACATTTTTTCCGCTATTGATTTCCGATCAAATTCCCAAGAAAGATAATGTTTGGCAATTTGGTAAAAACTTTACAATCAGTAATAGAGGGTCATAGCCGTGACTACCAGAAACTATTTGAAGACAATTGAAAACCAATACATAATTTTTTAAACCATTACCCCAAAATAATTGAACAATCAAGTACATTGAAATACTTGTGGAAATTTCCGTATGAAGCTAAACACAAGTCTCTGAAATCATATTGCCAAACACATGTCCAGAAGAAATATTTTATTCTCCCTTTCTATGAAAATTAGTTTTCAGTTTGCTAAGTTACAAAACTTAAAAACTAATGACTTAGTGCTAAGCAAAACAAAGTGCTTTGTAAGTAACTCATTGTTTTACACAGAAATTTCAAAACTTATACCCAATTATCAAAAGATTTGTTGTTATTCGTTTGTCAAGTTACGAAATGTGTTATACAAAAAAGCATTTAACTATACTCATTTCAACTTTTTTTTAAATCTTTTGAGATTAAATAAGTAATGTTGCTGGAAAATGAGATAACATTCTTGTGCATTAAAATTGAAACTATTTTTTGCGGGCATACAACCTACTTCATGAAAACCGGATAATTAAATTAGAAATTAATTAGGCTATCAGACATATGTCACCCAATGTAAAATATAAACTATAAATCATTAAAATAAAAAAAAAATTCTAGTTTTTATGTAGTTATTTAAAAAAAAAATGTACAGCCTTTTAGGAACATAGTATTAAAAATGCGGAATTGTTTTCTAAAACAAAATACATATTTTTCTAGATTTTAGGAATGTCGTTCTTTCTGGGAACAGGTTTCTTAATTTAGGATTTTTTTTTCTTAAAGCAATGAAAAGTTTTTTAAAAAGCATACAACCTTTCCTTTGGATTTAGAAAATATTTATCTATGTAGGTATATATAAAAAAAAAAAACGGTATTATTAAAAAATTTATAAATTGAAGAAATTAAATTAGAAACAAGAGAGAACGCTATAGTCAGGTGCCCGACTATCAGATAATCGTTACTCAGCTAAAAGGAGTGCGAGGGAGATGGATATAAACTTTGATCAGGCATAACTTTTTAACGAATGGTCCGATTAAAAACATTTCTTTTACATTTCGATAGGTATTGATAAACACAGCAAAACTGCATTTTTACTTTTCCGAAAAATTTAAATTTTTAAAATAGGATATAAGCGATTGTGGGCGTTAGTGGGGGCGTGGCACCCTTTTGTCCTGCGTAGGAACTCCTAGAATCTGCATGCAAAATGCCAATCTTCTAGCTTTTATAGTTTCCGAAATCTCAGCGTTCATACAGACAGACATACAGACGGACATGGCTAGATCGACTCGGCTAGTGATCCTGATCAAGAATATATAAACTTTAAGGGGTCGGAAACGCTTCCTTCTAGCTGTTACATACTTTTTGACGAATACAATATACCCTTTTACTCTACGAGTAACGGGTATAAATAGTTTCATTATGTTCGATGCACTTTATTGAACATTGGTCGAAATCGATTTTTTTGCGAAATAAGCTTTATACCCTTGCAGATCAGTCCTATTAATGAACAAATCGCCAAATTGTTGAATTTCGTATTATTTTGGCATTATTTTTTCTATCCTTCTTATGGCAGCTCTATAATATAGTCGCCCGATTTTTGTTAAATTTAATTCGGAAATATAAATGTCATGTCCTAGAGTAGAAGAGAATGCAATAAAAACCAAAGAAACTATAATTTATTTCCTATTATTTTCCCATTAATTTTTCGATCGATCCTATGGCAACTATTTAATAAAGTCGTCGTTTCCATTATTTTTCCGATTATTCCTATGGGAGTGTATAATACTGCTTGATTTAGTGCGTTGATCTCCATCTTGTTGGAAAGTTAATATTTTGCACGAAATAAAATAGACGAAAGAAATAATACTTGTGCTTCGGTTCACGGCTGGCAAAAAAAGTGCCGGTTTTGATAGCCGCCGGAAATGGGATGGCTTTTGGGTGACCGCAGATTCAAAGCGTTAGGGATTCATAAACAATTTAGTATTTTGTTTGATATCAGCAGATATCTGTAGTGTAAAACATGAATAAGCTTAAGGTTATGATTCGTTTTATAGCCTCTTCCCATACAGTCCATCCGTGTGAAACGTTTGGGATTTTTGACGAATGTGAAACTCGTGTTCCCACAGAACTCCATCCACCACCTACCATCCGATGACAACTGACTTATAGCCTCTTCCCATACAGTCCAACCGTGTAAAACGGTTGGGATTTTTGACGAATGTGAAACTCGTGTTCCCACGGAACTCCATCCACCATCTACCATCCGATGACAGCTGACTTAAAAGCAGTTGCTCAACTCAACATTGATAAAGGGGGATTTTAACTCGGCAAAACTGGCGTAAAATTGCGTTTTCCTAAACTTATTGTAGAATTATATAATAAATAGCATAATATAATAGTTTAAAACATATCTGAGCTTTTATAACACATTCTATAACAAGTATGCATACATATTACTGACTGGGGGAGAGCCTAACCTCCCGTACCCCACACTCGGCTCTTACTACGCCTCTGTCTAGCCAATATTAATGTGTAAAATTTGTAAGCAAAACCAAATTTGTGCTGTTTTGGTAATTTATAGCAACTTTGGAGCTTTATAGGAGTACATAGTACACTTTTAATTAATATTTGTTAGTATTTACGAATTGCAGAACATATTCTGAGACTTCGCTGCAAACAATGATGTTTTCGTTTGCAGAACAGCTTAAATTTTGGCCCACACATAGCAACTTGTTGGCGAATGCTTTTCCGCCCATAACAAACTACAAATACTTCAACAATAGCCAAAAAACAATGAACTTGAGCATTATTTAATTTTTTCCCGCCATTGATTTCATTTGTTCTCGTAGTCAACGTTCCATTTTTTACAGTCAAGAGGAAGAATTCAGAGTTGCACCGAAAAAACATCGCCTAACTACCGCATAAAAGAGCCCGTTAAAGTCCGTCAAAATTGCATGGCGGACTAACTGGGAAATTTTCGGAACGGCAAAACCTTAAGGACCATCCGTTCAACGGATGGTAAATGGTGGATGGAGCTCTGTGGGAAGACCCTATTAATTTCATTGTTTATTTGTTTTATCAGCGTGTGAACTAGGTATAAGCTTAATATTTATGTTTAATCTTCATTTGATTCAGTTTCAGTCTTGCCTTACAATTAAGTCTTAATATTATACAAAGGGTGTTTATTTTGTTGGAATGATATTCCAACAGAGAGCTATAGGATATAGTTGGCCGATCCGACTGGTTCTGACTTATATACTACCTGCAATAGATAGAAGACTTTTGGGAAAGCTTTTGCCCGAAACGGACAGACAGACGGACGGACAGACGGACATGGCTAGACCGCCTCGTCCAGAATATATATACTGTATGGTGTTTAAAACGTCCTTCACAAATCATAATACCCTCTGCAAGGGTATAAAAACAACAACAAATGTACTCCATTTTTAAAGGAGTCGATCTAGTCATGTCCGTCTGTCTGTTTCTAGGCAAACTAGTCTCTCAGTTTTAAAGCAATCGGGCTAAAACTTCCTAAAAGTCTTCTTTCTTTTGCAGGTAATAGTTGCGGACAACTATGTATATCATATAGCTCCCATAGGAATAATCGGGGAAAAACGTAAAAAAAATATATCTTGGGTGTTTTTAAACATATAACCTCCAAATTTTGGAAATGCTATTTTTTATCTAATTCTGAATTTCGAATTTTATCAAAATCGGATAACTATATCACATAGCTGCCATAGGAACGATCGGAAAATTAATGAGAAATAATAGGAAAGGGTATATAAGCTTCGGCTGGCCGAAGCTAGTTTCCTTTCTTGTAGATCGATGGATTAGTGTCCAAAGAGTCAAAAAAAAGTTAAACAAATTATTTATTTTACCTTGTACCGTTACCACACTCAAAAAAAAAAAAGAAAATCGCCTATAAATTTGCTTTCCTGGCGATTTAAAAAAAAAATTTAAAAAATTTGCAATTTAGAAATTGTTTACTAAAAAGTAAAAAACTTATGTCTTCCATTTTAGAAATAAAGGTTTTCTTAAATATAGGAAACAATTTTCTAAATACCAAACATTTTCTAAATACCAAAGAGCTGACTAGAAGAGCAGTTGCTCAACTCAACATTGACGAGGGGGATTTTAACTCGGCAAAACTGCCGTAAAATTGCGTTCTCCTAAACTTATTGTAGAATATTATAATAATAGCATAAGATAATAAAAAAGTTAAAAATTTAATTAAAATCTTGTTTTGTATAGTTTATATCAAAAAATCAAATTTTAATGATCTTACATTCAAGATTTTTTCCAAAATAAAACTCAAATAAATCAATTCAAAGTATTATTTGAAATTTTTTTAACTACCAGAACCGGAAACAAAACATCAATACCAAAATATAACCGTTTACCGAACAGATTCGGTATGAGATCAGTACTGGAACCGGAACCGAAATAAGATTCGGTTTGATTCCCCGGTTTTAAAGAAAATTTTCGAAAAAAGTGCATAAGAAAGGAAACTGATCAAATGGGGTTACAATTTTTAAATTTTTTTTTTAAATATTTCATTAAAATAGACATTTTTTTCTGTTTAAAAAAAATTTTTTCTATTATGTACGAATTTTTTAAATGTTAATGGCATTTTTTTTTATTTTTAGAAAAGTTACGTATTTTTATATCTAAAACAAGAGAGAACGCTAAGTCGGGTGCGCCGACTATCAGATACCCGTTACTCATCTAAAGGGAGTGCGAGGAAGATTGAGATATACAACTTTGATCACGCATAACTTTTTAACAAATAATCCGATTTGAAAAATTGTACATTTCGATAGGTATTGATAAACACAATAAAACTGCATTTTTACTTTTCCGAAATATTTAAATTTTGTAAAATTTTGGGCGTTAGAGGGGGCGTGGCCCTCGGCTGAAACAAACTTGCTTTTATAGTTTCCAAGATCTCAGCGTTCATACGGACGGACAGACGGACATGGCTAGTTCGACTCGGCTAGTGATGCTGATCAAGAATATATATACTTTATAGGGTCGGAAACGCTTTCTTCTCCCTCTTACATACTTTTGCACGAATACAATATACCCTTTTACTCTACGAGTAACGGGTATAATTAATGGCGGTTTTAACCCTCAAATAAAGAAAGGAAGATTAGAAAAACCCTTATAATTTAGAAAAAAAGGCTTTTTCTGAATTTCCGGAAAAAAATTCTAAAAATAATAATTGAAAATTAAGGTTTCCTTCATGGTATATTTCATCGATTTTTTTTGTAAGCTGGTGTTATTTTCAAATTGTGTTCACATTCTAGGAGATATGCATAGTTTTGTAAAATGAAAAATTTTCAAGGGAAGTCGTCTGTTTTAGCGAGTTTTAAATTCGAGAAACGATCAAAATAGTTTTGTTTATTGTATTTTCACTTGATTCAAAAACATTTAAAACATTTGTTTAAAAAAATTAAGGTAGAAAATCTTTGGTTTTTTTCGACAAAAATATGGTTTTCGGTGAACACCTAGCCCCGTTAAGAATAATCCGAAGCGCAAAAATGTTATGGATGGTCGCTTAAAGAGGTGTATTTTTACTTTTTTTAATACATAACATTATAACTAAGAAAAAATGAAGGCAACTCTACTAGTATTTTGACCGAACGTGTATGCTGACATGTTTTATGGCTGTTTTATTGAATTCTTTTTTTCCTTAAAAAATTTTAAAATTATTTTGAGTAAGGAGTTTGAAAACTAAAGTGTGACACTATTAAAATCCTTGCGTTGGGGAACTTTTTGGAGAACGCAGTTTAATTTGAGATCGAACTAATTTTTAAGTGTAATATCGGCTGCGGGCGTTATGACACTTTTGTGTGTGTCATAAGGCCCACGGGCCGCGGGCGTTATGACACCGGGCGTTAACTCACCGGAATAATCGGGAAAAAATTGTAAAAAAAATTATATCTTGAGTGTTTTTTAACATATAGCCTCCTTATTTTGGAAATGCCATTTTATATCTAATTCTCAATTTCGAATTAAATTTTATCAAAATCGGAAGGATATATCATATAGCTGCCACAGGAACGATCGAAAAACTAATGGAAATATAATAGGAAATAAATTATTGCTTCGTTGGTTTTTATTGTATTCTATTCTGCTCTGGGATATGACTCTTTTAAATATTTCTGAATTTCGATTTTAATTTTATCAAAATCGAACTACTATATCATATAATAATAGAATATAATAGAAATAATAGGAAATTTAACATTTTTGCTATTTGTAAATTAATAGAAATGATCTGCAAGGGTATAGAAGCTTCGGCTGGCTAGTTTTTATACCCGTTACTCGTAGAGTAAAAGGGTATATTGTATTCGTGCAAAAGTATGTAACAGCTAGAAGGAAGCGTTTCCGACCCCATAACGTATATATATTCTTGATCAGGGTCACTATCCGAGTCGATCTAGCCATGTCTGTCTGTCCGTCTGTATGAACGCTGAGATCTCGGAAACTATAAAAGCTAGAGGATTGGTATTTTGCATGCAGATTCTTGGAGTTCCTACGCAGCGCAAGTTTGTTTCAAAAAGGTGCCACGCCCCCTCTAACGCCCACAATAGCTGATATACGATTTTAAAAATTTTAATTTTTCGGAAAAGTAAAAATGCAGTTTTGTTGTGTTTATCAATACTTATTGAAATGTAGAAGAAATTTTTCGAATCGGACCATTTGTTATAAACCCGACTATGGCGTTCTCCCTTGTTATATCTCATCCCTACCGGTGAACGGGTCTTCGAGTCGCATAACATGCGACTTTGGAATGGGAAATGGAAAAGTGGCAAAAAAGGGCAGCGTGCAACGAGCCAAGAAAAATCTTCAACAGGAGCAGGATGTCGCAATTTATGGTTCTTGCTCCAGCTCCTTGGTCAGGTATTCCACCTGTGGGTGGCCGGGTGTCATGGGTGTCTGAGTGTGTTGTATTTTTAGGTAACGTAGCGCGTAACCTTGGCGTCGCAGCTTTCTTTTTTGCTCCTTTATTGTTGATAATCCAGCTGCCGCTGTTGCTGCTTAACGGTTTGCTTTGCATGTGGCAAGCGGGGGCGGCAGTGGGTTATGTGGTGAGTGGGTGGTGCAACCAAAACCGCAACATCGTGGGGGTCACCCACTGCCCCACCCCCTCTACACACGTTCACTGTGCAACGTGCAAATACTTGTGAGTCGCAGGCTAGATAAACACACTGCAAGAAATGAAAAAAAAACTTAATAACGACCAGAAGAATACCATTGCCACTTTATGTTTTAAATTGAAACCATTGGTTCGGCAATGATAAGCAATCTAACAATTATGTACTAACTTAAAACTTAACAAGAGAGAACGCTATAGTCGGGTGCCCCGACTATCAAATACCTGTTACTCAGCTATAGGGAGTGCGAGGGAAATGTAGATATAAATCATTGATTTCGCATAACTTTTTAACGAACGGTCCGATTTGAAAAATGTCTTCTACATTTCGATCGGTATTGATAAACACAATGACCAACCCGACTATAGCGTTCTCTCTTGTTTGTTATTACAAAGGAGCATTAAATTTTTACAAAGAAGTATGCCTTACGTCACTTCAAGTATGCAAAGTGCCTAGCATTACTGTTGGCTTATAAAACAGGGTTAGTAAATTTCACTCATTTTAAATATCCCTCAAAAATAAGCAGAATAGGATGAAAACAAATATGTAAATATCAATCACGATACAAACAAATTCGCATCTTTGCTCATTCAAATACATATCGTTCACTGATCGAAAAATATTCATCATGAGTGAGGAAAATAAAATAATGAAATAGGGATGGAAATAAATATCCCCCACGAATGACGAAATGATCATTGACAATATTGTCAAAGACAAATAGCACCGGCGACTCAAAAGCGTGTTCTATCAATAATGAAGAAATAAAGTATTTGATCCACAGTCGGTGGTAGACTGTAGACTGTGGTAGACCGTCTCACAGTGGGGCGAAAAAGCCAAAAGTCTGCCTTAAATCAGCGGAGCCCTATAGCGAATATCTTTTGATGGGGTATTGTTAAAGGCAATTGAATATGTAAAAAAACATCAAAAGGTGAATTTTTTTAGTGCAAATTTTTTGTTGTAGAAAATTTTTAAGAAAAAAAAATTGTTTTTTTAAGAAGAAAAATATAAATAAATTACTTATAGAGTTCTAAGTTTCCCAATATTTTTTTTTAATTTAACTTGATTTTTGAAAAAAAAAATTACTCAAATCGGTCAACTACATCTTATAGCTTCCATATAAACGCTTAGTACAAAAGGGAATATATCGGTTCTATTTCATATTTTGTATGTAAATTTGGATTAAGCCATTATTTATCAATTTACGTCAATGTTTAGATTTTTTTTAAAATTGGTTTGTAATTTCTAATTCTTATTCTTGTAATTTCTGTCAAGAAAATATTGCATAATTTAAAAAAAATGGGTATGCATCACGTTTTTGATTATATCTCGATAACATATTCCGATTATATTTATATTTTCAACAAAATAAAACAAATTTAAATTATAATTTAAATTTTTTATTCATTTTCATCTTCATCGCTACTGTCAGAACAGTCAAAAATAGTCGAATATTCATGCTCTAAGTGCGCGCGGAGAAACCAGGGCTGGCGACAATTCAAATTACGAACATTTCTTGCTAACTTTAACCGCGGTTTTCTCAGAAGAGGCACAAAAGGGCAGGCTAATTTTTTCAGAATTTGTAGTTAAATATCTAAACTTTTTTTTAAAAAAAGAATTAAAGGGGGATCTAGGGTGTAACACTACTTTACGTCCAAGAATATCCAAAAAAACCCAATTTTTTTGGACCACTTTTAAAAAATTAAAAAAAAATAGTAATTATGTATCTAAATTTTTTATTTTTTTTTTAATATTTTAAGAATTGGTTGCTCTTAAAATTTCAATCGTTACATATACAACTTAGGCCCTTGGCCGATTTCAGAAAAATTTCAAAGATGTGTAAAAATACTTTTTTTTCTTATTGGCTAAAATTATATTTCGAAACATCAACTTTAAAAATCTGTAGTATGAGAACCATTCATCACAGATCACTCATTCTTTTTGATTTGTATAGAGAATTCAATTGTTTTTTAAGTTGCATTGCAACATTTTGGAAAATCTTAAAAAAAAAAAAACCATTTTGGCAGGCTTTTTGTTCTAGGCGCCCCAGTGTGCGTCTGTATGAACGCTGAGATCTCGGAAACTATAAAAGCTAGAATATTGGCATTTTGCATGCAAATTCTACGCAGCGCAAATTTTTTTTGAAAAGGGTGCCACGCCCCCTTTAACGCCCACAATCTCCTTAAGCCATTTTTTTAAAGGTGTCTGGCGTCCACACCTGTAAAGATTTCGAAAAAGTAAAAATGCAGTGTAGTGCAATGTAGAAGAAATTTTTAAAATGGGACTATTCTTTAAAAAGTTATGCGCGATCAAAGTTTTATATCTCCATCTCCCTCGCACTACCTTTAGCTGAGTAACGGGTATCTGATAGTCGGGGCACTCGACTATAGGGTTGCTCTTGTTTTGTTTTTATTTTTCTAATTTTTTCCCCACAAAATGTCAAAAATGAGGAAAATGTTTTGAGGAGAGAGCAGTATTAAGCAGTTGTGATTTTCATCAGACAAATATTCATCAGCCCTGCTTGGTTACTCCTTATTTTATTGTGACAAATATCACCGCCCTATGTTGAAATTATTTTATTTAAACAAAATGACAGACTGTGAGGGATATTTGACGATATTTTTTAAGTTTTATATGATAATTGTGTTTCACTGATAAAATTATGTCTTAAAACTACTTTTTTAAAATTAGAAATCCATAAATCTAGCTGAGTTTGCTCTAACACAATTAATGGCACACTTGTATTGTAACTATATCGATCGCTACTCGTAGAGTATTCATGCAAAAGTATGTAACAAATAGAATGAAGCGTTTTCGACCCTAGAAAGTAAATATATTCTTGATCAGGACCACTAGCCGAGTCGATCTAGCCTGTCTGTTTGTCTGTCCGGCTGGTTACGACTCATATACAACCTGCAATAGAAATAAGACTTTTGGGAAAGTTTCATTCCGATAGCTCTAAAACTGAAAGACTAGTTTGCGTAGAAACAGACAGACGGACGGACAGACGGACATGGCTAGATCGACTCGTCTAGTGATCCTGATCAAGAATATATTTAGTTTCTAGGGTCGAAAACGCTATCAATAATATATATACTTTGTAGGGTCGGAAACGTCTCCTTTACTGCGTTGCAAACTTCTGACTGAAATTATAATACACTCTGCAAGGGTATACAAATGAATCTTGACTTAAGCTACGGTCAGACGATCAAATTATTTGATGAAATTTATCAAGGGTTGCCATGAACTTACATAGAAAACAATTCATTTTGTTCTACATTTTCTATGAAAAGATATTGCCAACGTAGATCATTTTGTTTAACTAATTTGATCGACTGACCGTAGCAGTATTGTAGTTTTTCGAGAAGTAACTTTTTTAGTAATTTAAATTGATCGGACTTATAGCAGTGAGAATTGTATTGTTAAATAGTTCAGTGCCACAGCAGCAGCTTGTGTCGGAACTAATTTAAAATTCATATTTTTACCGTTTCTCGCGGTGTACAATTAATTCGCTGTTGGCGAAAAAATGTCATAACATGAAGAGTGATATTCCACGCTCCAATTACGAGCAGTCGTGCCAGTGCCTGGGCCAAAAGAAAAATGTGCAAGCAGGAGCAGAAAGGAGTGCCACGCCCACTTGCATACCACGCCTCAACGACAACCTCCCGCCGCCTGTGCATGCATTTGCGCTTATGTAACCAATGTCATCGTTATTTTTAACTTAATTTACATGCTTAACTAAAGTTGTCAGAAAATTATGTTGACGCATGCAGCTTTCAATTATGTTGCATACACGAGAGGGCCCGTCAACGTCTCTGTGTGGGTGTGTCTATATATGTGCATGTGTGTGGGGGGTGTGCGTGTATTGGTTGCGCGCTGGGCAACATGGCGTATGAATTTTGGTCTGACATGTGCACATCATATTATCATAATTGCGGTGGGCGTACGTGAATAAACCAAATGAATGTCAGTCGATGCCTGAATGATTGCGCTCAAATCCTGTGGAATCCGAGGGAACTTGCCTATATTTCTATTATTTATTTTACAATTCAGAGTCGATGTAGGTGTTAAAGAGTGGAAAACGTCACTTAATTATTGTGACAGTAATTTTGGGCAAACCTGGAACTCTGCTTCAGAAACCTCGTCCTAAAATATAGATTTTTTTGGAAATATTTGTATTTGATTGTAAAACTTTTGAAAGATTTTTCTTTATCATTTAAACTCTGCATCTTAACTTAAGAGATTATGGTCTGATCCGGCTCGTTCCGACATATTTACTACCTGCAATAGAAGGAAGACTTTTGGGAAAGTTTTATCGCGATAGCTTTAAAACTGAGAGACTAGTTCGTATAGAAACGGACAGACGGACAGACGGACATGGCTAGATGGACTCAGCTATATATACTTTATATGGTCGGAAACGTCTCCTTCACTGCGTTGCAAACTTCTGACTGAAATTATAACGCCCTCTGCAAGGGTATAAAAATACAAAGTGTTAACTCTCTAAGCATTGTGTTAAAAATATACTAGATTAAGTATAAACGAGGAGGGATGCTAACTTCGGCAAGCCAAAGTTTTAATACCCTTACAGATTTCACGAATGCAAACTTGACTAGAAAAGCAGCAATAAAATATTTTATAATTGAAAACAATAAAATTTTAACAATTTTCACCCTATTGTTTCTATGGGAGCTATAAGATATAGACGTCCGATCGGCACGCGCTTTTACCCTGATCAAGGTATATATATACTTTATGGGGTCGGAAACGTCTCCTTCACTGCGTTACAAACTTCTGACCAAAATTATAATACCCTCTGCAATGGTATAAAAAGTGGCATTGACCTTATACTAAATAAAACAAATTCTATACTCAGTAGTATTCATTTCATATGAAATATTATAAACTTAATCAGGGGCGACGGATGTGGTGCCGCACTATGGGGAACTTGACCACTTTCTTTGGCCAAACCCCATTTTTTAAAAGTCGCTAAACTAAAAATGTGTTTTCTAGAATACTTTAACAGAAGACCAATCCTTAATGTAACATTTCAGAAATTTCAATAGAGGAGTGTCTGCTAAGTTACAGCTATTACATCAGCTGTTGTATGTTGCATTCGCACGCCTCAGAAATTCGACGCAATCCTGATACTATTTTTGTGATTTTGTGTATTTTGTGAATAAACATTCTAAATTAATCGTGGTTTTCTTGTAATCGATTACACTATGCAGCATAAACAATTTACCTCGATGGATGCTATATTTTTGGATTCGTTACGAACTCCCAAGTTAAACTGCGTTTTTCGAAAAGTTCCCCGACGCAAGGATTCTTAGCAAAAGGACCTCAAAGTTCGAAAAATTCTGAAATTGGCCAACTTTCCGGAGCTCTCAGAGGCAAGCGGATTCATGGTTTGATTCGATGTTAAAGTTTTTTAAAAGATGCACTCTTTATCTTTCAAACCCCATACTTGGAATAATTTTAGGACTTTTATTAAGGGAGAAACAAATTTTAGAAAACATAGTCAAAAAACATAAATGCATACAGCTGCGGTGAAAATAGTAGTAGTGTTGCCGCCCTGGGTTTTAATAGGTTTCTTGTTGTAATTTATCTTCTCCTGGTAATATTGAGGGGATTCCCTAAACTGTTGAATTGCTGAATTGTTGAATTTTGGTTAGCTGTTAATCAGCTGTTCCATACAAAATCAAGTTTCAGAAATTTCAGCAATTCAACAACCTCGAGGCTGTTGAAAATTTTGTTGAATCGTTGAAAACCAGAGTTGTCACCTTTTTTGTTAAAAGTCATGGCAACTTTGTCACATTTTAGTATTACCAGTACACCATATTTACTTTAAAATCAAGTTAGACAGCTTATTTATGGTTATTCTCACCTTGCTAACAATTTTAAACAGTATCTAACTATAAAAAATCAAATTTTAGGTGTTTAATGTTTCATGAAAATAAATAAATAACAAATAACAGCTGTTTGAAAATTCAACAGGAACCATTTAGGGTCGTTCCCTTATTTGCTGAAATTTCCTGTTGAATTTTCAACAATTCAGCAATTCAACAATTCTTTGTCCGCGATTTCGTTTACTCGCCCAAAACGGTGTAGGGCCCCACGCGTAACAAGCATTGCTTGGTGTCGTCAGGGCCATAAAAAAAAAATATATATATATATATTTATTTTGTTGCAATAATCACGAATCTGGTCAGGAAAATGAATAGCCAAGATACATAAAGTAAAACTAATTAGTTGCTAAGTAGGATAGAACCATTTAAATTTAAATCATTATTCATGAACCATGTTTGAAATGCATTGATATCAGATTGTAAAGCTAAACTTTGTGCGGGATCATTAAATTGCAGGCACAACTTAACGTCATCTGCGTACATAAGTACAAGTGAGTTCGTTAGGACTAGAGGAAGGTCATTTATAAACAATGTAAACAGGAACGGACCATGATGACTTCCTTGTGGTACACCGGACGTAACTCGGATTAGGGATGATAAACAGTTTTTAAGGGGGGGGTAGGGTCTAGCAAAAAAAAAAATCGATTTTTTTTAAATTTATTTTTTCTTGTAGATTAACATTTTAAGATTCTACAAAAAAAGTTTTAAGTCAATCGGACAAAAACTTTAGAAATTATGCTAAAACTAGTACCCTAACCTCTAAGACTTTAGGTACGTAAGTGCATCTTTAAGTGCGTTTTTCTCGAAACCACGTTTTGAAAGTCCGTGACCATCGGCATTTCTAAACGGCTCAATCGATCGTTTTCAAATTTATCGCATATTATTCTGCATAAAAAAAACCCGCCCCCTGGGAAGCGTTTTTTTTTATTTTTTAACTTTAAGTATTTTTTTTTTAAGCCCAAAGTCGAATTTTTTAGGTGAAAAACGCATTTTTGACTTTGGAAATGCAAAAAAAATTCTTTTAAAAAAAAATTTAAAAATCGCGCTTCCCAGGGGGCGGGTTTTTTCTTTTCTTGAGCTAAATGTAAAAGCAGAATGGAAATCCGATAATTTTTGGAGCAGATACAGTGGTCACCGCAAAACGCCTTTTTTTAATAGTGTTCCAGCAATCGCTTTGCCACCGATATATTAGCCGATAGTATCGGCTATAAAAATTAGTGGATGTTATTTAAATGACACTTTATAATATACAATTGGTTTGAATTAAATCCATCCAACCAGTTTTTATAGAAAAAATCGCAAAGTTACTTGATTTTTTGATGCCATAGACCCTACCCCCCCCTTAACAAGAGAGAACGCTATAGTCGGGTGCCCCGACTATCAGATACCCGTTACTCAGCTAAAGGGAGTGCGAGGGAGATGGATATATAAAACTTTGATCGGGCATAACTTTTTAACGAATGGTCCGACTTGAACAATTTTTTCGACATTTCGGTAGGTATAACACAACAAAATTGCATTTATACTTATCAAAAATCTTTAAAAATGTGGGCGCCAGACACATTTTAGTATCGTCTGTGGGTGATTGTGGGCGTTAGAGGCGGCGTGGCGCTCGGGTGAAATAAACTTGCGCTGCGTAGGAAGCCCAAGAATATGTGTTGGTAATCCCAACTTTCTAGCTTTTGTAGTTTCCGAGATCAAAGCGTTCATACAGGCAGACAGACGGACAGACAGACATGGCTATATCGACTCGGCTAGTGATCCTGATCAAGAATATATATACTTTATGGGGTCGGAAACGCTTCCTTCTAGTTGTTACGTACTTTTGCACAAATACAATATACCCTTTTACTCTACGAGTAACGGGTATAAAAATGACCCTTTGAGTCCTGCCATTCAAATAACTTAAGATACACCTAAGAAGATCATCAGGAAATTTTTAAATTTTCGGACACATCACCATTTTTAAAGCAGACAAATAAAATAATATGAAATGCTAGGAAAGGATCTGTACTTAAAGTCTTTAAAAATACTCGCTCGATTATATGCTGGTCCGTCATACAACTGCGGGCATCGCAAACCACGCATTTTATGGCACAAGCCAACCTTTCAGATGAATCTGAACTGTTAGGAGAAATGAGGCAAACTAAGGCTAAGTATTTAAAGTGACCAACCATTAGAAAGGACCAAAATATCATTTACAAATATATCAATATTCGATATTTCGGGCCAAAAAATATCGCTATAATATTATTTTTAATATCATCGATATATCGATATTTTAATATATTTTAGACATCCCTAATTAAAAATGTTATGCAAAATTCAGTAGGCTAGAATGACTCCATTATTGTTCTTATAATGATTCTCCAGTCCTTTTCCAATGAACCGAAACCTTGCCTTTAAATGACTGAATACATTTTCTACAACTCGCCTAGTTTTGAAATTGCGCTCTTCCATGGATGCTGTTGTGCAAATTGGGTACAACTTTATCAACGTTTGCGAAAATCGAAGGGCCGAGTCCCCAATAAGCAGCACCGGAACTTATACGCCACAAATGTTACTGGTTTTTTCCTAAAGGAACTGAGAAAACACATTTTTTCTTCCCAGATTAGACCTTAAAAAATTGGCGGAGTCATGGCGTCGCCCTGCAAAGCCAATGTTTGCGTAGGTGATTCTGTATCTGCAGTACATTTAAAATTGAAGAAGACTGTTGAGCACTTAGAAAAAGATAGCTTACCTGTAATTCACGAGACCTTATAGTACTATTAAGAGTGACAAAAACTCACTTGCGAACTCCAATATGAGAGCGCACCAATTTCATGAAGAATTTTGAACACCGTATTTTTTGCAAGGGCGAGAAAAAGATTTTTTTTAAATTGCGCGCGCACTATTTTTCACTTTTACGCCATCGAAATGAATCTGATCATTGATCATTAGTGTGATTTTTTTCACGAGGTTTTAAAATAAAAATCCTAAAGGAAAGATACAAAATAAAGTAAATATAGTTTTTGATTGTGCTTTAAGAATAACCCGACTTTGCGCTTTGCATGGAGACTCGTCTAACAATTTAGTAAATTTAGCTGTTGAACGAAAATATTGTTGTTGAATATTTCCTCTATTATGGATTTGTGTTCCTCTGATTTGCCGTCAACACTTTACTTTTTATTAATTCTCTACCAATTTCCGCCCCTTTTAGTATGGAAAGGCTAGCTCTGTCTAAAATGTGGAACTTCAAGTCGAATAAAAAAAACTGCGATGTTGTAATGCACATTAGGGTGGTCTTTTTTAAGGTCGATTGAGCTCAGCATATAAAATGGTAGGTTTCTGTGTCTAATAAATAAATGCGAAAACAAAAAAAAATATTTTAACGTTAGGCGGTGCGCAACGGTCCACAGTTTCAGTAAAATAACTTGTACGAATCGTAATATTTTTCTTCCGTCCTTAACTTGTCAACTTTTTGGCTCCGCTCGAATAAAAGAGTCAAGTATAAGTTTATTTCATGCCTATTAATGGTTGGACGTTGCCTAGCCTGTAGAGCTTCTGTCTCCGAACAAAAAGGGGCCGATTTCGATCCCAGAACCATCATGTTATTTTTTGTGTGACTCACACTAAAATATAGATTCTATATTATAATATTTAAGATTAAAAAGTTATGGTCAAAGAAATGCTGACTATTATTATACCCGTTACTCGTAGAGTATATTGTATTCGTGCAAAAGTATGTAACAGGTAGAAGGAAGCTTTTCCGACCCTATAAAGTATATATATTCTTGATCAGGATCATTAGCCGAGTCTATCTAGCCATGTCCGTCTGCCCGTATGAACGCTGAGATCTCGGAAACTACAAAAGCTAGAATGTTGGGATTACCAACACATATTCTTGGGCTTCCTACGCAGCGCAAATTTATTTCAGCCGAAATTAACTGCTTAGAGGACGTTAGTTGTTAAGAGCTGGCAAAAGTGGCTATTTTTGTATTTGAGTAACTTTTAAACTTGACTTTTTACAATAACGCGTCATACGTAAAAGTTTTGGGAATCTCAAGGGCTGTACAGATTAAACTTTTGAAGAAAATCGTTAAAGCCGTTTTTAAAAAATTAAAAAAAAGGAAAAAAATAATTTTTAAAAATGTTTGGAAGGCGTTTATAGTATTTCAAAATACCTTTAAACGTTTAGGTATAGAGGAAGTCTGTAGCTTTTGTAATATTGAAAGTACGACCTTCCAAAAGTTCGCTATTTATAGCTGTTTTCCCGCTAAACAAGCTAGTTTTTTTAAAAGTCGTAGAACTAAAGTTTCGTAAATCGATTTGTTTAACACCATATAAAATGGTCAAGAATTGATAATATTCACTTTTTTACTTTCACCGCTCTCTCTCCCAAACCATTTGATTTTCGTAAAGTCTTGGTATGCAATCCTGTTAGTTTTTGCGATACCTTTCGATTGGTGAATCACGATCGTGTATTATATATATACACACACTCTCCTGGTGCGCTTCGTCACTACGTGGACTGCCGTCCATAGTGATATTTTTGTAACTTTTAGGCTTCGGTACAATTTCCGTCTTGATAAACATACATTTATGATAGTGTTTCATCTGATTGAGGAGCAAGTCCCAAAATCATCAATTCCAGCTGGCCAAATATCCTTTGGGTATTTTCGCGAATGAATCGCAAGAATATGGCTTCTTTCGCTGGTGACATATGTTTACCCCTGAAAATTAGCAACGTTTATTAGTTTAAATTAAGGTAATACTCTAGATTAGCGGACTCACCCCCGAAAAAAATCTCTCTATGGACCACGATTTCTTAAGGGGGGTTTTTTCTTTTCTTAAGCTAAATGTAAAAGCAGAATGGAAATCTAATAATTTTTGGAGGAGATACTGTGGTCACCGCAAAACGCCTTTTTTTAATAGTGTTCCAGCAATCGCTTTGCCACCGATATATTAGCCGATAGTATCGGCTATAAAAATTAGAGGATGTTATTTAAATGACACTTTATAATATACAATTGGTTTCAACTAAATCCATCCAACCAGTTTTTATAGAAAAAATCGCAAAGTTACTTGATTTTTTGATGCCATAGACCCTACCCCCACCCCTTAAGAATTTACGTGCAAGGAGAACTTGGCGATCGGCCATGTTTCTCTTGTAATTGAATTTCAAAGTTCCCGATTTTGCTATAAAAAACAAAGGTGCTTTTTTCATATTTTCAATCAAAGTAATTACATTTTAATGAGTTCCTATAAAATTATTTAATTGTTTAAATGAGTTCCTATAAAAATATTTAAGATTTAAAATTATTTTTAAAATAATTTTATTTTTTGTCTACTAAAAAAACGTATGCAAATAATCATGTTATGAGTTGAGCGCGGTCTATAAATCACATATGATTGATATCAAAAACTGTAAATCTCTTATTATAATAAAGAAAAATCTTATCCGTCTAAAAAAAGAACAAGAAATAAGTTTAATTTTTAACTACAATACTAAGTACCATTGTATAAATCATTCGTCAATACTACGTTTCGATAACTACTCCGAAATTTGGTATTTTAAATTTCGAGTTAATTGGTACCAGAGGGAACCGTCAGGTTGGACGGTTTCCCGACGGTTTTTTAAGCTTATTTTTTTTTTATATAACCCGAAGTAAATATAAAAATTGTATGCAGATAGTGCATAACATTCATTAGAGTTGTCTTGAATAAAGTAACATTTTTGCCAAGCATTTATAAGTTGGTTTGTTTTATCAAAACGTCTGGCAAATTACGGGGGATCTAGAAACCGTCTAAAAAGACGTCTGTCACACCGGGATTTGCTATTCGCGGGAAATTTGGTTGGAATGGTTTTCTGTGGCACCCCCGAATATTTTGTAGTTTCATTTCTTACGAAAGTTAAATTTAATTTAATTTGAAAGTATTAATTTAATGCTCATCTTATTGATGCAGATTTGACACTCAATAGTGTAGAATTCATGTAATAAATCGTCAATTCCTAAAATTTTAGGAAAATCTTTTTTTGGGGTGTAGTACTTACATACATACATCGACGAAAACTGCTAGCTAAGCATAGGAGTAAGCGAGAGGCAAATAGGTAGCTAAAGCCTTTAGCCGGGGACTTTTTTCACCGCGGTACTCAGTTGAGCTAAAGAAAAGGAAAGGAAATACCAAGAAAATACCAGATTTAGCGGATGAATTCCGATGAACGCCTTAAGCCGCGGGCCAAAGAATAGACAATTTGATCTTGGCTGTGTTTGTGCAGAAGCGGTGTGCCAATAACAAATTATAACTGGAAGGAAACCCCCTAAAACCAATGGAAAACTGCTTGTAGGAGTTGCGGCAATACATATCGCCATGCCAACAGCAAATTTTAGCTTGCGACCCAGGTCGGCTCAACATTTTGTAATATTTTAAAATTGGCGCCAGTTGATGTTTGCTGATTGTCAACAAACCCAGTAAGACCATGCTACATGCATTGCGGATGAACTGCGAAAACTTCGGCCACACTAAAAGATTAATATTTTTCGACTAGTAAAACTCTTAGCCGAACTGAGTACTAGGCTTAAAGCGAAAACTGCTAGCTAACCATAGGAGTAAGCGAGAGGCAAATAGGTAGCTAACGCCTTTAGCTGGGACTTTTTCCCACCGGTACTCAGTTGAGCTAAGGAAAGGGTGCGAAAATACAAAAAAAATACCAGATTTAGCGGATGAATTCCGATGAACGCCTTTAGCCGCGACCCAAAAACAGAGCTTTTGATCTTAGGCTGTGTTTGTGCAGGAGCGGTGTGCCAATAACAAGTTATAAATGGAAGGAAACCCCTAAAACCAATGGAAAACTGCTTGTAGGAGTTGCGGCAATACATATCGCCATGCCAACAGCAAATTTTAGCTTGCGACCCAGGTCGGCTCAACATTTTGTAATATTTTAAAATTGGCGCCAGTTGATGTTTGCTGATTGTCAACAAACCCAGTAAGACCATGCTACATGCATTGCGGATGAACTGCGAAAACTTCGGCCACACTAAAAGATTAATATTTTTCGACTAGTAAAACTCTTAGCCGAACTGAGTACCAGGCTTAAAGCGAAAACTGCTAGCTAACCATAGGAGTAAGCGAGAGGCAAATAGGTAGCTAACGCCTTTAGCTGGGACTTTTTCCCACCGGTACTCAGTTGAGCTAAGGAAAGGGTGCGAAAATACAAAAAAAATACCAGATTTAGCGGATGAATTCCGATGAACGCCTTTAGCCGCGACCCAAAAACAGAGCTTTTGATCTTAGGCTGTGTTTGTGCAGGAGCGGTGTGCCAATAACAAGTTATAAATGGAAGGAAACCCCCTAAAACCAATGGAAAACTGCTTGTAGGAGTTGCGGCAATACATATCGCCATGCCAACAGCAAATTTTAGCTTGCGACCCAGGTCGGCTCAACATTTTGTAATATTTTAAAATTGGCGCCAGTTGATGTTTGCTGATTGTCAACAAACCCAGTAAGACCATGCTACATGCATTGCGGATGAACTGCGAAAACTTCGGCCACACTAAAAGATTAATATTTTTCGACTAGTAAAACTCTTAGCCGAACTGAGTACTAGGCTTAAAGCGAAAACTGCTAGCTAACCATTGGAGTAAGCGAGAGGCAAATAGGTAGCTAAGGCCTTTAGCTGGGACTTTTTTCCATCGCGGTACTCAGTTGAGCTAAGGAAATGGTAAGGAAATACCAAAAAAAATAATATTTAGCGGATGAATTCCAATGAACGCCTTTAGCCGCGGCCCAAAGAATAGAAAATTTAATCTGTGGCTGTGTTTGTGCAGAAGCGGTGTGCCAATAACAAGTTATAAATGGAAAGAAAACCCCAAAAACCAATGGAAAACTGCTTGTAGGAGTTGCGGCAATACATATCGCCATGCCATCAGCAAATTTAAATCTTGCAACCCAGGTCGGCTCAACATTTTGTAATATTTTAAAATTGGCGCCAGTTGATTTTGGCTGTTTGTCAACAAACCCAGTAAGACCATGCTACATGCATTGCGGATGAACTCCAAAAACTTCGGCCACACTAAAAGATTAATATTTTTCGACTAGTAAAACTCTTAGCCGAACTGAGTACTAGGCTTAACGATTGTAGCATAGAGATGCTCTAGTCAGGGCTGCATGAAATCAACTGCCTCCGATAACATGTGATTTCGGTGGTCGCCAATTTGTCGCGTTGCTATCCTTGCTATCATGATTGTATTTGTTGGCGGGGTATTTGAATTTTTCATAGGAGCAATTTTTTCAGCCAATATGATTTTAAAGAGGTGCGAGCAAGACAGGCATATGGTCAGAGTAGCATGGTCTTATAGTCAATCAGCTGGGTTTGCTGAAAAACAGCACCCAGATCGCAAGCTTTAACTTTCCTGTTGGCATGGTGAAATATATTGCAGGCATTTTTTCAATGGTTTTTGGGTTTTTCCTTTCATTTTTAATTTATTGTTAGCTATCCGCTTCTGCACAAAAACACAGCCAATGATCAAGTTTGTTATATTTTGCGCCGCGGCTGAAGGCGTTCATCGGAATTGAGCCGGTAAATCTGTTGTTTTTTGGTATTGTCTTAAGTCTAGTACTCAGTACGACGAAAACTACTAGCTAACCATAGGAGTAAGCGAGAGGCAAATAGGTAGCTAACGCCTTTAGCTGGGACTTTTTCCCACCGGTACTCAGTTGAGCTAAGGAAAGGGTGCGAAAATACAAAAAAAATACCAGATTTAGCGGATGAATTCCGATGAACGCCTTTAGCCGCGACCCAAAAACAGAGCTTTTGATCTTAGGCTGTGTTTGTGCAGGAGCGGTGTGCCAATAACAAGTTATAAATGGAAGGAAACCCCCTAAAACCAATGGAAAACTGCTTGTAGGAGTTGCGGCAATACATATCGCCATGCCAACAGCAAATTTTAGCTTGCGACCCAGGTCGGCTCAACATTTTGTAATATTTTAAAATTGGCGCCAGTTGATGTTTGCTGATTGTCAACAAACCCAGTAAGACCATGCTACATGCATTGCGGATGAACTGCGAAAACTTCGGCCACACTAAAAGATTAATATTTTTCGACTAGTAAAACTCTTAGCCGAACTGAGTACTATTGAGTAACAATTGAAATGATTCCATGACCCTAAAATACAGTTTGGATACGCACATACTAAATTCAATGCTTAGGCAGCGTTAGTTGTGTTGGGCTGGCAAAAGTGGCGATTTTCGTTTCTGAATAACTTTACAGTAATGTGTTATATACCAAAATTTAAGGAATCTCAAGGGCTATACAGTTTAAAGTTTTAAAGAAAATCGTTAGATCCGGGTTTGAGAAAAATAAAAAAAGTTAAAAAAGTTTAAAAAAAATTTCTTTTGTTTATATCTCTTTAACTATTACATCTACACAAATTGCTTTTAGAAGGCGTTTATAGCATTTAAAAATACCTTTCAAACGAGATGCAGCACAAGTCTGCAGCTGTAGTCTGTAGTAGTATAGAAGTTACGGCTTTCCGAATTTTAGCTATTTATAGCTGTTTTCCCGCAAAACTAGCGGGTTTTTCCAAAAGTGGTAGAACTAAAGTTTCTTATATCGATGTGATGAACGTCATATCAAATTTAAGAACCTAAAAAACATGTTTTGGACAAACTGACAAGCGGACAAACAGACAAACAGAATTAAATTTTCATTTTAACTAGGCCCCCGCAAATTTTTCGGTATAACTTTTGAACGGAGCGTCCGATTTTCTCATCCAATTATCCCCACCGGCCCCAATAGATCAAAATTTCTAAATTTTCACTTTTACACTTTCACCGCTCTCTCTCCCAAACCAATTGATTTTCTTGAGGTCTTGGCATGCAATCCTTTAAGTTTTAGCAATACCTTTAATTTGGTGTATTACTCATTACGATCGGACTATCACAGCAGATTTTTAATTTTGCGGCTATATAATAGTAGTCGCCTTCGCACACTCTCCTTGTACGCTTCGTCACTACATGGACTGCCGACCATAGTGATATAACTATGGCCCATATAACGCGGAATCAAACTTAAGAATGTATCTTTAGCTAAGTTATGTTATGTTTGTTCCCAAATAAGTGTTAAAAGTATACCGCATTTTTAATTGATACTAAATAGTGTAATTTTTATAAAACTAGGGTCACATCGATGCCAATAATTATCATTGATTTTCGAGTCTCGTACTGAGTCTATCGCGACGGCGATTACCAGTGTTCGCTTTATAATTGTCAAGAGTGCATTCGCGCGAAACATGGCGCGATGGCCCAATGGGTAAGGCGTTTGAACTGATGCGAGAGGACTTTTTCCCACCGGTACTCAGTTGAGCTAAGGAAAGGGTGCGAAAATACAAAAAAAATACCAGATTTAGCGGATGAATTCCGATGAACGCCTTTAGCCGCGACCCAAAAACAGAGCTTTTGATCTTAGGCTGTGTTTGTGCAGGAGCGGTGTGCCAATAACAAGTTATAAATGGAAGGAAACCCCCTAAAACCAATGGAAAACTGCTTGTAGGAGTTGCGGCAATACATATCGCCATGCCAACAGCAAATTTTAGCTTGCGACCCAGGTCGGCTCAACATTTTGTAATATTTTAAAATTGGCGCCAGTTGATGTTTGCTGATTGTCAACAAACCCAGTAAGACCATGCTACATGCATTGCGGATGAACTGCGAAAACTTCGGCCACACTAAAAGATTAATATTTTTCGACTAGTAAAACTCTTAGCCGAACTGAGTACTAGGCTTTAAGCGAAAACTGCTAGCTAACCATAGGAGTAAGCGAGAGGCAAATAGGTAGCTAACGCCTTTAGCTGGGACTTTTTCCCACCGCGGTACTCAGTTGAGCTAAGGAAATGGTAAGGAAATACCAAAAAAATACTAAATTTAGCGGATGAATTCCGATGAACGCCTTTAGCCGCGGCCCAAAGAATAGAAAATTTAATCTGTAGCTGTGTTTGTGCAGAAGCGGTGTGCCAATAACAAGATATAAATGGAAAGAAAACCCCAAAAACCAATGGAAAACTGCTGTAGGAGTTGCGGAAATACATATCGCCATGCCATCAGCAAATTTAAATCTTGCAACCCAGGTCGGCTCAACATTTTGTAATATTTTAAAATTGGCGCCAGTTGATTTTTACTGTTTGTCAACAAACCCAGTAAGACCATGCTACATGCATTGCTGATGAACTCCAAAAACTTCGGCCACACTAAAAGATTAATATTTTTCGACTAGTAAAACTCTTAGCCGAACTGAGTACTAGGCTTAAGGAAATACCAAAAACATCAGATTTAGCGGGTGAATTCCGATGAGCGCCTTGTTAGCAAGGACAGCAACCCGAAATACTGGCAACTGGTCACCCTAAAATCACATGTTATCGAAAACAGCTGATCTCATACAGCCCTGACTATCGGCAACTGCCGATAGAGCATCTCTGTGCAATATCGATAAGAACAAATCAAATAAAAACACCTCTTAACGAGGTAAAAAACTAGTGACGATCGCACCTTCAACATACAAAAGTTCTGATATCAACTTTTGTGACGAAAAATTATTACACTCGTCATTAAATAGACTTTCTAATACTTTCTCATTCGGCCCGCCCTAGCAAATTATTCCAGCCGTTTTCCTTTCACAGCCTTTTCTATTGCAGCGTGCCGAATGAAACGAGGTATAGCATATGTCTGTAGCTTCAGTAGTGTACAACTTACGAACTAACGAAATTTAGCTTTTTTTTAAGCTTTTTTCCCGCTGAAGCAGTGGATTTTTCCAAAAGTCGTAAACCAAAAGTTTCCTATTTGGAACTCCTTAAAACAATTGAAATGATTCCATGACCCTAAAATACAGTTTGGATACGCACATACTAAATTCAATGCTTAGGCAGCGTTAGTTGTGTTGGGCTGGCAAAAGTGGCGATTTTCGTTTCTGAATAACTTTACAGTAATGTGTTATATACCAAAATTTAAGGAATCTCAAGGGCTATACAGTTTAAAGTTTTAAAGAAAATCGTTAGATCCGGGTTTGAGAAAAATAAAAAAAGTTAAAAAAGTTTAAAAAAAATTTCTTTTGTTTATATCTCTTTAACTATTACATCTACACAAATTGCTTTTAGAAGGCGTTTATAGCATTTAAAAATACCTTTCAAACGAGATGCAGCACAAGTCTGCAGCTGTAGTCTGTAGTAGTATAGAAGTTACGGCTTTCCGAATTTTAGCTATTTATAGCTGTTTTCCCGCAAAACTAGCGGGTTTTTCCAAAAGTGGTAGAACTAAAGTTTCTTATATCGATGTGATGAACGTCATATCAAATTTAAGAACCTAAAAAACATGTTTTGGACAAACTGACAAGCGGACAAACAGACAAACAGAATTAAATTTTCATTTTGACTAGGCCCCCGCAAATTTTTCGGTATAACTTTTGAACGGAGCGTCCGATTTTCTCATCCAATTATCCCCACCGGCCCCAATAGATCAAAATTTCTAAATTTTCACTTTTACACTTTCACCGCTCTCTCTCCCAAACCAATTGATTTTCTTGAGGTCTTGGCATGCAATCCTTTAAGTTTTAGCAATACCTTTAATTTGGTGTATTACTCATTACGATCGGACTATCACAGCAGATTTTTAATTTTGCGGCTATATAATAGTAGTCGCCTTCGCACACTCTCCTTGTACGCTTCGTCACTACATGGACTGCCGACCATAGTGATATAACTATGGCCCATATAACGCGGAATCAAACTTAAGAATGTATCTTTAGCTAAGTTATGTTATGTTTGTTCCCAAATAAGTGTTAAAAGTATACCGCATTTTTAATTGATACTAAATAGTGTAATTTTTATAAAACTAGGGTCACATCGATGCCAATAATTATCATTGATTTTCGAGTCTCGTACTGAGTCTATCGCGACGGCGATTACCAGTGTTCGCTTTATAATTGTCAAGAGTGCATTCGCGCGAAACATGGCGCGATGGCCCAATGGGTAAGGCGTTTGAACTGATGCGAGAGGACCCCGGTTCAAAACCGGCTAAGGGCAAGTAAAAAGTTTTTAAGACGCATAATTGGGATTTTGTCTTCATTTCATTTGAGTGTTCAACGGAATGGGTCGTAAAAGTAATATAACTGTCCGAAAATTTTTCACTTTCGTATCGGCCGATACGTTGCGTTGCTTTATCTATTTCGGAAGTCAAAGAAGCGTGTGTGCAATTGGTAACGGATGAGAAGGCACCATTCACATTACTAGATTCAGCTGCCTTCAAAAAGTTGACCATACAAATTTTTAGCGGCCTCGAGATAAACCCGATATCATCACGCAACGTTAAGCAATATGTAAGCAAAAAGTACGTTTTGGCAAAAAAAAAACTTTCAAAAGTATTAAAAGGTAAAATACTTTCGTTAAAAATCGACGTGGCTTCGAGGGAATATTGGGTATAAATGTGCAGTAGCGCTGGCAAAACATCGATATTGACCCTATCGATGTTTTCGAGGTTTTTTTCGGATTCGATTTCGATTCCTTTATGAAAAAGCAAAAATAATAAGGGCATTCTTTATAAATTCGATTAAAACTTTAATTCATTTCGAATTTTAGCTTTTTGTGTGTAATTTATTTTTCCATTTATTTCTTTTTTTGTCAAACTTAATAATTTGAAAATTAAAATAAAAATAAAAAGAATATAAAAAACAAGAAAGTAAGCTAGCTTCGGCCAGCCGAAGCTTATATACGCTTGCAGATAATTCCTATTAATCACTAATTTTCCGATCGTTCCTATGGCAGCTATATGATTTAGTAGTTCGATATTGATAAAATTAAAATCGAAATTCGAAAACATTTAAAAAGACTCATATCCCAGAGTAGAAGAGAATACAATAAAAGTCAACGAAGCAATAATTTATTTCCTATTATATTCCCATTAATTTTCCGATCGTTCCTATGGCAGCTATATGATATAGTCGTCCGATTTAAAAAAAATGTTATTCGAAATTCAGAATTAGATAAAAAATGGCATTTCCAAAAGTATGAGGTTCTAGGTTCAAAAACACCCAAGATAAATTTTTTTTACATTTTTTTCCCCGATTATTCCTATGGGAGCTATATGATATAGTTGTCCGATCCGGCTCGTTCCGACTTATATACTACCTGCAATAGATATAAGACTTTTGGGAAAGTTTTAGCCCGATAGCTTTAAAACTGAGAGACTAGTTTGCGTAGAAACAGACGGACAGACGGACGGACAGACGGACAGACGGACATGGCTAGATCGACTCGTCTAGTGATGCTGATCATGAATATATATACTTTATGGGGTCGGAAACGTCTCCTTCACTGCGTTGCAAACTTCTGACTGAAATCATAATACCCTCTGCAAGGGTATAAAAACATAAAAAGACTTGAGATCAACCTTAAACTCAAACGTTAAATTCGCTAATCCACCAAAATTTATTGATGAAAAGCAGCTTGTCAACTACGTTTGCCTTGAGACAAGACCTGCGCTCGTAAATTGGCCCGCCTCTCAGACTCCGTTGAAGTCGCTGGGACAGGGACACACAACGCCTTTTTGGCCAACTTTGCCAAAACTGGATGGTCACTTTCATTGCTCTGTAAAACATTTGAAAATTATAAAAAATAAGCAGAAAACTTTCTAAAGAAACTGAATGCTTAATATAAATATTGGGTTGTCAAAAAAGTCTTTCGGTATTTTTGCTAGCTGTCGCTGCAAGCGCGTATTTCTATTTTTATTCGCATCGGTTCATGCTATACATTTTTGGAAAGCTCATTTCATTTCTTTTCTTTTAAGTCGTTCGTGAGCTATAGCGCCGCAATCATGGAGCAAAATAAAGAGAAAATACGGCATATTTTACAGTACTACTACGATAAAGGCAAAAATGCATCTCAAGCCGCCAATAAAATTTGTGCAGTTTATGGACACGATACAGTTTCCATTTCCACCGCACAACGATGATTTTAACGTTTTCGTTCTGGTGCAGAGGTGGTCAAAGAAGGAAGGCCTGTCGTAGAAAACTGCGATAAAACCGGCATAGTAGTAGCCGTAGCATCGGTCAAGAGCTTGGCTTAAGTCATCAAGCCGTTATAAACCATTTGAAAAAGCTTTGAGTCACTTAAAAGCTCGATGTAAAACAAGAAAAAAATAATATAATAAAAATACCGCAGGACTTTTTTGACAACCTAATATTATAATACAAATATTTCAATTTTTCTTACCTAAACGGTAGCGAAAACACAAAAAAAGTAGTGGTGGGTATATGACGGTGATAATATCGTGATAGTTTTCAAAACATCGATGGAGCAAGCTGGCTGATAAGCATCGATATTATCGATAGTGCCATCTATAGTTTGCCAGCTTTAATGTGCAGTATTACCGAAACCGCCGTATTGAAGTCAAGATACTTGGGTTGATTGAGCTCCGTAAAAAGCATTCTGGGCTCAATTTAAGTGCTGAAATCGTAAAGATTTTGGATGAGTTTTCAGTTTCCGTTGATCAAATATACACCGTCTCATCAGATAATGGATAGAATGTAATAAAATCCGTGGAATATCTGAGCAAGGATGCTGATAATGCCCCCAATGATGACATTGACGAAGACGAGGTTTTAAACGATGTAAGGTATCACTCTATAATTTCGATCAGATGTGCTGCTCATTCCATGCAACTAGCTGTACAAGACCTGCTAAAAGATGATAGTCGAAAAACCATTGTGGACAGCGCGCGTTCAATTATAAAAACATTGCGAACTCCGACTTACAGGTATTAAAATGAAAGGCATTGAAAAAAATTAAAAATGTATATACTAATTTTATTATAATCTTACTTAGGTTGGCGATTTCTACAAAGGGTTTACCTCAACCTCTTCTAGATGTTCCAACCAGATGGAATTCTACATATTCAATGTTAAAAAATGTATGCTTGTATAAGGAATTTGCAGAAGAGCACCTAAAAGAGAGTTTGCAGTCAATCAAATTGGGAGGAAATCAAATTGCTGCTCTCTGTACTAGAGCCGATTTATATAGCCACGCAGAAGTTACAGAGCGATCAACTATACTCGTATTTTGGAGCTTTCTATAAATTTTGGCTCACAACGAAGTTATCCATTAAGTCTATGGAAAACATTCATACACACAAAAAAAGAAACTATGTAAAATCAACGATTTAATAGTGAAAACTGCCCCAACCAATAAAAATAGAAAATTACCCAAAAAATAGAAGATTACCTACAAAATAGTAGATCTCCTACAAAATAGTATTTCACCCGAAAAAAATTTTAGTTTTTTAAATTTATTTTTTTAACTATTTTTATTTTTAATTTAACTTGTTATATTAATTTATATTGAAGTTATTTATAGACACTTACATTTCACAGATACTTAAACTTACAAATCAGGTTTCTTGCCTCCGCTGGGAATCGAACCGGGGCCGTCGTCGGAGTCGAGCACTCTAACCAGTAGGCCACAGAAGAATGATTTTCGTAGAGGAAAATCTTTTGACTTGAAATCAACATTTAAAAAAAAAAAAAAGGAAAATCATCATCTGCAAAAGCAGGATTTGAACTCACGACCCAGAGATTATGAGTCCGATACTCTAACCACCCTAAGTCCAGAAAAATAGTTGACCTACAATTTATAATTGTATTTTTAAAACAACAAAATACATGAAGGAAAAAAATTGTTTTACAACAGATTTACCGGCTCAATTCCGATGAACGCCTTCAGCCGCGGCGCAAAATATAACAAACTTGATCATTGGCTGTGTTTTTGTGCAGAAGCGGATAGCTAACAATAAATTAAAAATGAAAGGAAAAACCCAAAAACCATTGAAAAAATGCCTGCAATATATTTCACCATGCCAACAGGAAAGTTAAAGCTTGCGATCTGGGTGCTGTTTTTCAGCAAACCCAGCTGATTGACTATAAGACCATGCTACTCTGACCATATGCCTGTCTTGCTCGCACCTCTTTAAAATCATATTGGCTGAAAAAATTGCTCCTATGAAAAATTCAAATACCCCGCCAACAAATACAATCATGATAGCAAGGATAGCAACGCGACAAATTGGCGACCACCGAAATCACATGTTATCGGAGGCAGTTGATTTCATGCAGCCCTGACTAGAGCATCTCTATGCTACAATCGTTAAGCCTAGTACTCAGTTCGGCTAAGAGTTTTACTAGTCGAAAAATATTAATCTTTTAGTGTGGCCGAAGTTTTTGGAGTTCATCCGCAATGCATGTAGCATGGTCTTACTGGGTTTGTTGACAAACAGCCAAAATCAACTGGCGCCAATTTTAAAATATTACAAAATGTTGAGCCGACCTGGGTTGCAAGATTTAAATTTGCTGATGGCATGGCGATATGTATTGCCGCAACTCCTACAAGCAGTTTTCCATTGGTTTTTGGGGTTTTCTTTCCATTTATAACTTGTTATTGGCACACCGCTTCTGCACAAACACAGCCACAGATTAAATTTTCTATTCTTTGGGCCGCGGCTAAAGGCGTTCATTGGAATTCATCCGCTAAATATTATTTTTTTTGGTATTTCCTTACCATTTCCTTAGCTCAACTGAGTACCGCGATGGAAAAAAGTCCCAGCTAAAGGCCTTAGCTACCTATTTGCCTCTCGCTTACTCCAATGGTTAGCTAGCAGTTTTCGTCGTACTGAGTACTAGGCTTTAAGAACAAATATAACTATAACGCTGAGTCAAACTCCGACAAGTCACTTGTTCTCGAGCAGGTGGGGTAAAATTCCACTTTTACTGTCATTAATTATTATTTAAAAGCGACGTAACATTTGAAAGTATTGTTTTTGGAATTTGTTTTATATATAAATGATTTCTTTTTGAAAAAATGGGTATAGTCGTGCCTTTTTTCAGGAAAATTTTTTTTTTAAGAATATCCACAAAAAATGTTTTTTTGATTGTTCTAATAAAAAGAACAAATTTGATACGAAAAAAAACACTGGAGTTCCCCAACATTTATTTAAAAAAAAAACATTTATAGCAAGAGAAGTATAGTCAAATGATGATTTAAAATCATTTAAACTAAATAATATTTAATAACCAAGATAATTGCATAGTGTTTTTCTAAATATTTGACGTATCTAACATTTACCCTACGTAAATTGCACTATTCGCTACTGTATACGAACCAAATATGAAAAAAGTGAGGTTATCTGAGAAAATGCAAATTGCTCCAATAGTGCGGAATGCGACTAACACCTATGGATTCTGTATTGACAAGGCTACAACAGACTTAGTCTGGTCCCACATTTAAAATAACCTAAAACTCTTTTTCAAAACTCTGTCCAAAGTTGAAAATTATTTCTCAGAATCCAGCCTAATATGCATCTATTAAATGACAAAATTGATGACCCAGCGTACCCGCCTTTGTAAGCAGCAGCTGGCTTTGCAGCTGTTATTTTAACAGTGCACGGTTAAATATTAACATTTTAAGTATAAGGCATAAAGTTTGATGTTTTGTTAGTACGTTCTTATACATTTTTTTTCCAATTGGAACATTGTGAGGAGTTGAATAACTCATCACAAATAGCAGCAGCTAAAATAACTGATGGCCGGCCGCTTACCAGTTACGCGGCGAATTAGCGTAGTAGCGGCGCGGCGAAGAGCAAGTGGAGAGTCAGTTTCAAATAGAGAGTTTGGAGAGTGAGAGTTTGGAGACCGAGAAGTGGAGAATGAGAGTTTGGAGACTTCGATGTCGGGAGAGAGAACTCTGCCAAAGAGAGTTTGGAGAGCAAGGAGCGGAGAGTGAGAGAGTGGAGACTTCGCGGGCAGAGCCAGAGTACCGTGTGTGCAAAAGGAAATAACGGAACTGCACCGGACTTTGGACTCTGCCGTGGACTTTGGACCAGGAGCTCAAGTGCCACATCTCAGGAACGGAGCGGCACACAGGCGTGCCACATGCCACAAAAGAATCAGCGGGACGGCAGCAGCACGCAGAACAACAATTTAAGGCCGTGCTTGAAGGACAAGTGGGTCAAACAGGAACCGTGAACTTTGGACCCGGAGTGGAGAGATGCCGCGGGCAGAGCGCGAGAGGGAAATAACGGCACCCGGGGGCCCTATATAAAGCCGCCGGGAGCTGGCAGCAGGATCAGTCGATCACGAAGAGTCAATCTATCAAGATCAGTCTAGATTAGCGGACTCACCCCCGAAAAAAATCTCTCTATGGACCACGATTTCTTAAGGGGGGTTTTTTCTTTTCTTAAGCTAAATGTAAAAGCAGAATGGAAATCTAATAATTTTTGGAGGAGATACTGTGGTCACCGCAAAACGCCTTTTTTTAATAGTGTTCCAGCAATCGCTTTGCCACCGATATATTAGCCGATAGTATCGGCTATAAAAATTAGAGGATGTTATTTAAATGACACTTTATAATATACAATTGGTTTCAACTAAATCCATCCAACCAGTTTTTATAGAAAAAATCGCAAAGTTACTTGATTTTTTGATGCCATAGACCCTACCCCCACCCCCTTAAGAATTTACGTGCAAGGAGAACTTGGCGATCGGCCATGTTTCTCTTGTAATTGAATTTCAAAGTTCCCGATTTTGCTATAAAAAACAAAGGTGCTTTTTTCATATTTTCAATCAAAGTAATTACATTTTAATGAGTTCCTATAAAATTATTTAATTGTTTAAATGAGTTCCTATAAAAATATTTAAGATTTAAAATTATTTTTAAAATAATTTTATTTTTTGTCTACTAAAAAAACGTATGCAAATAATCATGTTATGAGTTGAGCGCGGTCTATAAATCACATATGATTGATATCAAAAACTGTAAATCTCTTATTATAATAAAGAAAAATCTTATCCGTCTAAAAAAAGAACAAGAAATAAGTTTAATTTTTAACTACAATACTAAGTACCATTGTATAAATCATTCGTCAATACTACGTTTCGATAACTACTCCGAAATTTGGTATTTTAAATTTCGAGTTAATTGGTACCAGAGGGAACCGTCAGGTTGGACGGTTTCCCGACGGTTTTTTAAGCTTATTTTTTTTTTATATAACCCGAAGTAAATATAAAAATTGTATGCAGATAGTGCATAACATTCATTAGAGTTGTCTTGAATAAAGTAACATTTTTGCCAAGCATTTATAAGTTGGTTTGTTTTATCAAAACGTCTGGCAAATTACGGGGGATCTAGAAACCGTCTAAAAAGACGTCTGTCACACCGGGATTTGCTATTCGCGGGAAATTTGGTTGGAATGGTTTTCTGTGGCACCCCCGAATATTTTGTAGTTTCATTTCTTACGAAAGTTAAATTTAATTTAATTTGAAAGTATTAATTTAATGCTCATCTTATTGATGCAGATTTGACACTCAATAGTGTAGAATTCATGTAATAAATCGTCAATTCCTAAAATTTTAGGAAAATCTTTTTTTGGGGTGTAGTACTTACATACATACATCGACGAAAACTGCTAGCTAAGCATAGGAGTAAGCGAGAGGCAAATAGGTAGCTAAAGCCTTTAGCCGGGGACTTTTTTCACCGCGGTACTCAGTTGAGCTAAAGAAAAGGAAAGGAAATACCAAGAAAATACCAGATTTAGCGGATGAATTCCGATGAACGCCTTAAGCCGCGGGCCAAAGAATAGACAATTTGATCTTGGCTGTGTTTGTGCAGAAGCGGTGTGCCAATAACAAATTATAACTGGAAGGAAACCCCCTAAAACCAATGGAAAACTGCTTGTAGGAGTTGCGGCAATACATATCGCCATGCCAACAGCAAATTTTAGCTTGCGACCCAGGTCGGCTCAACATTTTGTAATATTTTAAAATTGGCGCCAGTTGATGTTTGCTGATTGTCAACAAACCCAGTAAGACCATGCTACATGCATTGCGGATGAACTGCGAAAACTTCGGCCACACTAAAAGATTAATATTTTTCGACTAGTAAAACTCTTAGCCGAACTGAGTACTAGGCTTAAAGCGAAAACTGCTAGCTAACCATAGGAGTAAGCGAGAGGCAAATAGGTAGCTAACGCCTTTAGCTGGGACTTTTTCCCACCGGTACTCAGTTGAGCTAAGGAAAGGGTGCGAAAATACAAAAAAAATACCAGATTTAGCGGATGAATTCCGATGAACGCCTTTAGCCGCGACCCAAAAACAGAGCTTTTGATCTTAGGCTGTGTTTGTGCAGGAGCGGTGTGCCAATAACAAGTTATAAATGGAAGGAAACCCCCTAAAACCAATGGAAAACTGCTTGTAGGAGTTGCGGCAATACATATCGCCATGCCAACAGCAAATTTTAGCTTGCGACCCAGGTCGGCTCAACATTTTGTAATATTTTAAAATTGGCGCCAGTTGATGTTTGCTGATTGTCAACAAACCCAGTAAGACCATGCTACATGCATTGCGGATGAACTGCGAAAACTTCGGCCACACTAAAAGATTAATATTTTTCGACTAGTAAAACTCTTAGCCGAACTGAGTACCAGGCTTAAAGCGAAAACTGCTAGCTAACCATAGGAGTAAGCGAGAGGCAAATAGGTAGCTAACGCCTTTAGCTGGGACTTTTTCCCACCGGTACTCAGTTGAGCTAAGGAAAGGGTGCGAAAATACAAAAAAAATACCAGATTTAGCGGATGAATTCCGATGAACGCCTTTAGCCGCGACCCAAAAACAGAGCTTTTGATCTTAGGCTGTGTTTGTGCAGGAGCGGTGTGCCAATAACAAGTTATAAATGGAAGGAAACCCCCTAAAACCAATGGAAAACTGCTTGTAGGAGTTGCGGCAATACATATCGCCATGCCAACAGCAAATTTTAGCTTGCGACCCAGGTCGGCTCAACATTTTGTAATATTTTAAAATTGGCGCCAGTTGATGTTTGCTGATTGTCAACAAACCCAGTAAGACCATGCTACATGCATTGCGGATGAACTGCGAAAACTTCGGCCACACTAAAAGATTAATATTTTTCGACTAGTAAAACTCTTAGCCGAACTGAGTACTAGGCTTAAAGCGAAAACTGCTAGCTAACCATTGGAGTAAGCGAGAGGCAAATAGGTAGCTAAGGCCTTTAGCTGGGACTTTTTTCCATCGCGGTACTCAGTTGAGCTAAGGAAATGGTAAGGAAATACCAAAAAAAATAATATTTAGCGGATGAATTCCAATGAACGCCTTTAGCCGCGGCCCAAAGAATAGAAAATTTAATCTGTGGCTGTGTTTGTGCAGAAGCGGTGTGCCAATAACAAGTTATAAATGGAAAGAAAACCCCAAAAACCAATGGAAAACTGCTTGTAGGAGTTGCGGCAATACATATCGCCATGCCATCAGCAAATTTAAATCTTGCAACCCAGGTCGGCTCAACATTTTGTAATATTTTAAAATTGGCGCCAGTTGATTTTGGCTGTTTGTCAACAAACCCAGTAAGACCATGCTACATGCATTGCGGATGAACTCCAAAAACTTCGGCCACACTAAAAGATTAATATTTTTCGACTAGTAAAACTCTTAGCCGAACTGAGTACTAGGCTTAACGATTGTAGCATAGAGATGCTCTAGTCAGGGCTGCATGAAATCAACTGCCTCCGATAACATGTGATTTCGGTGGTCGCCAATTTGTCGCGTTGCTATCCTTGCTATCATGATTGTATTTGTTGGCGGGGTATTTGAATTTTTCATAGGAGCAATTTTTTCAGCCAATATGATTTTAAAGAGGTGCGAGCAAGACAGGCATATGGTCAGAGTAGCATGGTCTTATAGTCAATCAGCTGGGTTTGCTGAAAAACAGCACCCAGATCGCAAGCTTTAACTTTCCTGTTGGCATGGTGAAATATATTGCAGGCATTTTTTCAATGGTTTTTGGGTTTTTCCTTTCATTTTTAATTTATTGTTAGCTATCCGCTTCTGCACAAAAACACAGCCAATGATCAAGTTTGTTATATTTTGCGCCGCGGCTGAAGGCGTTCATCGGAATTGAGCCGGTAAATCTGTTGTTTTTTGGTATTGTCTTAAGTCTAGTACTCAGTACGACGAAAACTACTAGCTAACCATAGGAGTAAGCGAGAGGCAAATAGGTAGCTAACGCCTTTAGCTGGGACTTTTTCCCACCGGTACTCAGTTGAGCTAAGGAAAGGGTGCGAAAATACAAAAAAAATACCAGATTTAGCGGATGAATTCCGATGAACGCCTTTAGCCGCGACCCAAAAACAGAGCTTTTGATCTTAGGCTGTGTTTGTGCAGGAGCGGTGTGCCAATAACAAGTTATAAATGGAAGGAAACCCCCTAAAACCAATGGAAAACTGCTTGTAGGAGTTGCGGCAATACATATCGCCATGCCAACAGCAAATTTTAGCTTGCGACCCAGGTCGGCTCAACATTTTGTAATATTTTAAAATTGGCGCCAGTTGATGTTTGCTGATTGTCAACAAACCCAGTAAGACCATGCTACATGCATTGCGGATGAACTGCGAAAACTTCGGCCACACTAAAAGATTAATATTTTTCGACTAGTAAAACTCTTAGCCGAACTGAGTACTATTGAGTAACAATTGAAATGATTCCATGACCCTAAAATACAGTTTGGATACGCACATACTAAATTCAATGCTTAGGCAGCGTTAGTTGTGTTGGGCTGGCAAAAGTGGCGATTTTCGTTTCTGAATAACTTTACAGTAATGTGTTATATACCAAAATTTAAGGAATCTCAAGGGCTATACAGTTTAAAGTTTTAAAGAAAATCGTTAGATCCGGGTTTGAGAAAAATAAAAAAAGTTAAAAAAGTTTAAAAAAATTTCTTTTGTTTATATCTCTTTAACTATTACATCTACACAAATTGCTTTTAGAAGGCGTTTATAGCATTTAAAAATACCTTTCAAACGAGATGCAGCACAAGTCTGCAGCTGTAGTCTGTAGTAGTATAGAAGTTACGGCTTTCCGAATTTTAGCTATTTATAGCTGTTTTCCCGCAAAACTAGCGGGTTTTTCCAAAAGTGGTAGAACTAAAGTTTCTTATATCGATGTGATGAACGTCATATCAAATTTAAGAACCTAAAAAACATGTTTTGGACAAACTGACAAGCGGACAAACAGACAAACAGAATTAAATTTTCATTTTAACTAGGCCCCCGCAAATTTTTCGGTATAACTTTTGAACGGAGCGTCCGATTTTCTCATCCAATTATCCCCACCGGCCCCAATAGATCAAAATTTCTAAATTTTCACTTTTACACTTTCACCGCTCTCTCTCCCAAACCAATTGATTTTCTTGAGGTCTTGGCATGCAATCCTTTAAGTTTTAGCAATACCTTTAATTTGGTGTATTACTCATTACGATCGGACTATCACAGCAGATTTTTAATTTTGCGGCTATATAATAGTAGTCGCCTTCGCACACTCTCCTTGTACGCTTCGTCACTACATGGACTGCCGACCATAGTGATATAACTATGGCCCATATAACGCGGAATCAAACTTAAGAATGTATCTTTAGCTAAGTTATGTTATGTTTGTTCCCAAATAAGTGTTAAAAGTATACCGCATTTTTAATTGATACTAAATAGTGTAATTTTTATAAAACTAGGGTCACATCGATGCCAATAATTATCATTGATTTTCGAGTCTCGTACTGAGTCTATCGCGACGGCGATTACCAGTGTTCGCTTTATAATTGTCAAGAGTGCATTCGCGCGAAACATGGCGCGATGGCCCAATGGGTAAGGCGTTTGAACTGATGCGAGAGGACCCCGGTTCAAAACCGGCTAAGGGCAAGTAAAAAGTTTTTAAGACGCATAATTGGGATTTTGTCTTCATTTCATTTGAGTGTTCAACGGAATGGGTCGTAAAAGTAATATAACTGTCCGAAAATTTTTCACTTTCGTATCGGCCGATACGTTGCGTTGCTTTATCTATTTCGGAAGTCAAAGAAGCGTGTGTGCAATTGGTAACGGATGAGAAGGCACCATTCACATTACTAGATTCAGCTGCCTTCAAAAAGTTGACCATACAAATTTTTAGCGGCCTCGAGATAAACCCGATATCATCACGCAACGTTAAGCAATATGTAAGCAAAAAGTACGTTTTGGCAAAAAAAAAACTTTCAAAAGTATTAAAAGGTAAAATACTTTCGTTAAAAATCGACGTGGCTTCGAGGGAATATTGGGTATAAATGTGCAGTAGCGCTGGCAAAACATCGATATTGACCCTATCGATGTTTTCGAGGTTTTTTTCGGATTCGATTTCGATTCCTTTATGAAAAAGCAAAAATAATAAGGGCATTCTTTATAAATTCGATTAAAACTTTAATTCATTTCGAATTTTAGCTTTTTGTGTGTAATTTATTTTTCCATTTATTTCTTTTTTTGTCAAACTTAATAATTTGAAAATTAAAATAAAAATAAAAAGAATATAAAAAACAAGAAAGTAAGCTAGCTTCGGCCAGCCGAAGCTTATATACGCTTGCAGATAATTCCTATTAATCACTAATTTTCCGATCGTTCCTATGGCAGCTATATGATTTAGTAGTTCGATATTGATAAAATTAAAATCGAAATTCGAAAACATTTAAAAAGACTCATATCCCAGAGTAGAAGAGAATACAATAAAAGTCAACGAAGCAATAATTTATTTCCTATTATATTCCCATTAATTTTCCGATCGTTCCTATGGCAGCTATATGATATAGTCGTCCGATTTAAAAAAAATGTTATTCGAAATTCAGAATTAGATAAAAAATGGCATTTCCAAAAGTATGAGGTTCTAGGTTCAAAAACACCCAAGATAAATTTTTTTACATTTTTTTCCCCGATTATTCCTATGGGAGCTATATGATATAGTTGTCCGATCCGGCTCGTTCCGACTTATATACTACCTGCAATAGATATAAGACTTTTGGGAAAGTTTTAGCCCGATAGCTTTAAAACTGAGAGACTAGTTTGCGTAGAAACAGACGGACAGACGGACGGACAGACGGACAGACGGACATGGCTAGATCGACTCGTCTAGTGATGCTGATCATGAATATATATACTTTATGGGGTCGGAAACGTCTCCTTCACTGCGTTGCAAACTTCTGACTGAAATCATAATACCCTCTGCAAGGGTATAAAAACATAAAAAGACTTGAGATCAACCTTAAACTCAAACGTTAAATTCGCTAATCCACCAAAATTTATTGATGAAAAGCAGCTTGTCAACTACGTTTGCCTTGAGACAAGACCTGCGCTCGTAAATTGGCCCGCCTCTCAGACTCCGTTGAAGTCGCTGGGACAGGGACACACAACGCCTTTTTGGCCAACTTTGCCAAAACTGGATGGTCACTTTCATTGCTCTGTAAAACATTTGAAAATTATAAAAAATAAGCAGAAAACTTTCTAAAGAAACTGAATGCTTAATATAAATATTGGGTTGTCAAAAAGTCTTTCGGTATTTTTGCTAGCTGTCGCTGCAAGCGCGTATTTCTATTTTTATTCGCATCGGTTCATGCTATACATTTTTGGAAAGCTCATTTCATTTCTTTTCTTTTAAGTCGTTCGTGAGCTATAGCGCCGCAATCATGGAGCAAAATAAAGAGAAAATACGGCATATTTTACAGTACTACTACGATAAAGGCAAAAATGCATCTCAAGCCGCCAATAAAATTTGTGCAGTTTATGGACACGATACAGTTTCCATTTCCACCGCACAACGATGATTTTAACGTTTTCGTTCTGGTGCAGAGGTGGTCAAAGAAGGAAGGCCTGTCGTAGAAAACTGCGATAAAACCGGCATAGTAGTAGCCGTAGCATCGGTCAAGAGCTTGGCTTAAGTCATCAAGCCGTTATAAACCATTTGAAAAAGCTTTGAGTCACTTAAAAGCTCGATGTAAAACAAGAAAAAAATAATATAATAAAAATACCGCAGGACTTTTTTGACAACCTAATATTATAATACAAATATTTCAATTTTTCTTACCTAAACGGTAGCGAAAACACAAAAAAAGTAGTGGTGGGTATATGACGGTGATAATATCGTGATAGTTTTCAAAACATCGATGGAGCAAGCTGGCTGATAAGCATCGATATTATCGATAGTGCCATCTATAGTTTGCCAGCTTTAATGTGCAGTATTACCGAAACCGCCGTATTGAAGTCAAGATACTTGGGTTGATTGAGCTCCGTAAAAGCATTCTGGGCTCAATTTAAGTGCTGAAATCGTAAAGATTTTGGATGAGTTTTCAGTTTCCGTTGATCAAATATACACCGTCTCATCAGATAATGGATAGAATGTAATAAAATCCGTGGAATATCTGAGCAAGGATGCTGATAATGCCCCCAATGATGACATTGACGAAGACGAGGTTTTAAACGATGTAAGGTATCACTCTATAATTTCGATCAGATGTGCTGCTCATTCCATGCAACTAGCTGTACAAGACCTGCTAAAAGATGATAGTCGAAAAACCATTGTGGACAGCGCGCGTTCAATTATAAAAACATTGCGAACTCCGACTTACAGGTATTAAAATGAAAGGCATTGAAAAAAATTAAAAATGTATATACTAATTTTATTATAATCTTACTTAGGTTGGCGATTTCTACAAAGGGTTTACCTCAACCTCTTCTAGATGTTCCAACCAGATGGAATTCTACATATTCAATGTTAAAAAATGTATGCTTGTATAAGGAATTTGCAGAAGAGCACCTAAAAGAGAGTTTGCAGTCAATCAAATTGGGAGGAAATCAAATTGCTGCTCTCTGTACTAGAGCCGATTTATATAGCCACGCAGAAGTTACAGAGCGATCAACTATACTCGTATTTTGGAGCTTTCTATAAATTTTGGCTCACAACGAAGTTATCCATTAAGTCTATGGAAAACATTCATACACACAAAAAAGAAACTATGTAAAATCAACGATTTAATAGTGAAAACTGCCCCAACCAATAAAAATAGAAAATTACCCAAAAAATAGAAGATTACCTACAAAATAGTAGATCTCCTACAAAATAGTATTTCACCCGAAAAAAATTTTAGTTTTTTAAATTTATTTTTTTAACTATTTTTATTTTTAATTTAACTTGTTATATTAATTTATATTGAAGTTATTTATAGACACTTACATTTCACAGATACTTAAACTTACAAATCAGGTTTCTTGCCTCCGCTGGGAATCGAACCGGGGCCGTCGTCGGAGTCGAGCACTCTAACCAGTAGGCCACAGAAGAATGATTTTCGTAGAGGAAAATCTTTTGACTTGAAATCAACATTTAAAAAAAAAAAAAAAGGAAAATCATCATCTGCAAAAGCAGGATTTGAACTCACGACCCAGAGATTATGAGTCCGATACTCTAACCACCCTAAGTCCAGAAAAATAGTTGACCTACAATTTATAATTGTATTTTTAAAACAACAAAATACATGAAGGAAAAAAATTGTTTTACAACAGATTTACCGGCTCAATTCCGATGAACGCCTTCAGCCGCGGCGCAAAATATAACAAACTTGATCATTGGCTGTGTTTTTGTGCAGAAGCGGATAGCTAACAATAAATTAAAAATGAAAGGAAAAACCCAAAAACCATTGAAAAAATGCCTGCAATATATTTCACCATGCCAACAGGAAAGTTAAAGCTTGCGATCTGGGTGCTGTTTTTCAGCAAACCCAGCTGATTGACTATAAGACCATGCTACTCTGACCATATGCCTGTCTTGCTCGCACCTCTTTAAAATCATATTGGCTGAAAAAATTGCTCCTATGAAAAATTCAAATACCCCGCCAACAAATACAATCATGATAGCAAGGATAGCAACGCGACAAATTGGCGACCACCGAAATCACATGTTATCGGAGGCAGTTGATTTCATGCAGCCCTGACTAGAGCATCTCTATGCTACAATCGTTAAGCCTAGTACTCAGTTCGGCTAAGAGTTTTACTAGTCGAAAAATATTAATCTTTTAGTGTGGCCGAAGTTTTTGGAGTTCATCCGCAATGCATGTAGCATGGTCTTACTGGGTTTGTTGACAAACAGCCAAAATCAACTGGCGCCAATTTTAAAATATTACAAAATGTTGAGCCGACCTGGGTTGCAAGATTTAAATTTGCTGATGGCATGGCGATATGTATTGCCGCAACTCCTACAAGCAGTTTTCCATTGGTTTTTGGGGTTTTCTTTCCATTTATAACTTGTTATTGGCACACCGCTTCTGCACAAACACAGCCACAGATTAAATTTTCTATTCTTTGGGCCGCGGCTAAAGGCGTTCATTGGAATTCATCCGCTAAATATTATTTTTTTTGGTATTTCCTTACCATTTCCTTAGCTCAACTGAGTACCGCGATGGAAAAAAGTCCCAGCTAAAGGCCTTAGCTACCTATTTGCCTCTCGCTTACTCCAATGGTTAGCTAGCAGTTTTCGTCGTACTGAGTACTAGGCTTTAAGAACAAATATAACTATAACGCTGAGTCAAACTCCGACAAGTCACTTGTTCTCGAGCAGGTGGGGTAAAATTCCACTTTTACTGTCATTAATTATTATTTAAAAGCGACGTAACATTTGAAAGTATTGTTTTTGGAATTTGTTTTATATATAAATGATTTCTTTTTGAAAAAAGGGTGAAGCTAGGGCGGAACGTTCGTTTGCACTAGGCGTAGAAGCGAAGTGGAGCGCTTGGCAGTATCCCTGCGTAACTTGGACTGCCAGCGCGATCTGAGCGGAACACTAGTGGGACCATCCGGGACAGAGCAAGGGACAGGTGGTGGCATCGACAGGAGAGATTCCTTGAGATCGCGGCCTCTGTTCACCCTAGTCTGAGAACGGTGACGCTTCCCTAAACCCGTGCAGCTGATCTCCTGGCGAGTCCAGGACGCTACGAGTAGTCATCGATTCCCCGCATCAGCGTCTTCAGGGAGCATCAGCGTCTTCAGGAAGCATCAGCGTCTTCAGGAAGCATCAGCGTCTTCAGGGAGCATCAGCGTCTTCAGGGAGCATCAGCGTCTTCAGGAAACATCAGCGTCTTCAGGAAGCATCAGCGTCTTCAGGGAGCATCAGCGTCTTCAGGAAGCATCAGCGTCGAGGGAGCTACAAGGAGCTACCGAACCGGAGCACTCAGTCAGACTCCGTTGAAGTCGCTGGGACAGGGACACACAACGCCTTTTTGGCCAACTTTGCCAAAACTGGATGGTCACTTTCATTGCTCTGTAAAACATTTGAAAATTATAAAAAATAAGCAGAAAACTTTCTAAAGAAACTGAATGCTTAATATAAATATTGGGTTGTCAAAAAAGTCTTTCGGTATTTTTGCTAGCTGTCGCTGCAAGCGCGTATTTCTATTTTTATTCGCATCGGTTCATGCTATACATTTTTGGAAAGCTCATTTCATTTCTTTTCTTTTAAGTCGTTCGTGAGCTATAGCGCCGCAATCATGGAGCAAAATAAAGAGAAAATACGGCATATTTTACAGTACTACTACGATAAAGGCAAAAATGCATCTCAAGCCGCCAATAAAATTTGTGCAGTTTATGGACACGATACAGTTTCCATTTCCACCGCACAACGATGATTTTAACGTTTTCGTTCTGGTGCAGAGGTGGTCAAAGAAGGAAGGCCTGTCGTAGAAAACTGCGATAAAACCGGCATAGTAGTAGCCGTAGCATCGGTCAAGAGCTTGGCTTAAGTCATCAAGCCGTTATAAACCATTTGAAAAAGCTTTGAGTCACTTAAAAGCTCGATGTAAAACAAGAAAAAAATAATATAATAAAAATACCGCAGGACTTTTTTGACAACCTAATATTATAATACAAATATTTCAATTTTTCTTACCTAAACGGTAGCGAAAACACAAAAAAAGTAGTGGTGGGTATATGACGGTGATAATATCGTGATAGTTTTCAAAACATCGATGGAGCAAGCTGGCTGATAAGCATCGATATTATCGATAGTGCCATCTATAGTTTGCCAGCTTTAATGTGCAGTATTACCGAAACCGCCGTATTGAAGTCAAGATACTTGGGTTGATTGAGCTCCGTAAAAAGCATTCTGGGCTCAATTTAAGTGCTGAAATCGTAAAGATTTTGGATGAGTTTTCAGTTTCCGTTGATCAAATATACACCGTCTCATCAGATAATGGATAGAATGTAATAAAATCCGTGGAATATCTGAGCAAGGATGCTGATAATGCCCCCAATGATGACATTGACGAAGACGAGGTTTTAAACGATGTAAGGTATCACTCTATAATTTCGATCAGATGTGCTGCTCATTCCATGCAACTAGCTGTACAAGACCTGCTAAAAGATGATAGTCGAAAAACCATTGTGGACAGCGCGCGTTCAATTATAAAAACATTGCGAACTCCGACTTACAGGTATTAAAATGAAAGGCATTGAAAAAAATTAAAAATGTATATACTAATTTTATTATAATCTTACTTAGGTTGGCGATTTCTACAAAGGGTTTACCTCAACCTCTTCTAGATGTTCCAACCAGATGGAATTCTACATATTCAATGTTAAAAAATGTATGCTTGTATAAGGAATTTGCAGAAGAGCACCTAAAAGAGAGTTTGCAGTCAATCAAATTGGGAGGAAATCAAATTGCTGCTCTCTGTACTAGAGCCGATTTATATAGCCACGCAGAAGTTACAGAGCGATCAACTATACTCGTATTTTGGAGCTTTCTATAAATTTTGGCTCACAACGAAGTTATCCATTAAGTCTATGGAAAACATTCATACACACAAAAAAAGAAACTATGTAAAATCAACGATTTAATAGTGAAAACTGCCCCAACCAATAAAAATAGAAAATTACCCAAAAAATAGAAGATTACCTACAAAATAGTAGATCTCCTACAAAATAGTATTTCACCCGAAAAAAATTTTAGTTTTTTAAATTTATTTTTTTAACTATTTTTATTTTTAATTTAACTTGTTATATTAATTTATATTGAAGTTATTTATAGACACTTACATTTCACAGATACTTAAACTTACAAATCAGGTTTCTTGCCTCCGCTGGGAATCGAACCGGGGCCGTCGTCGGAGTCGAGCACTCTAACCAGTAGGCCACAGAAGAATGATTTTCGTAGAGGAAAATCTTTTGACTTGAAATCAACATTTAAAAAAAAAAAAAGGAAAATCATCATCTGCAAAAGCAGGATTTGAACTCACGACCCAGAGATTATGAGTCCGATACTCTAACCACCCTAAGTCCAGAAAAATAGTTGACCTACAATTTATAATTGTATTTTTAAAACAACAAAATACATGAAGGAAAAAAATTGTTTTACAACAGATTTACCGGCTCAATTCCGATGAACGCCTTCAGCCGCGGCGCAAAATATAACAAACTTGATCATTGGCTGTGTTTTTGTGCAGAAGCGGATAGCTAACAATAAATTAAAAATGAAAGGAAAAACCCAAAAACCATTGAAAAAATGCCTGCAATATATTTCACCATGCCAACAGGAAAGTTAAAGCTTGCGATCTGGGTGCTGTTTTTCAGCAAACCCAGCTGATTGACTATAAGACCATGCTACTCTGACCATATGCCTGTCTTGCTCGCACCTCTTTAAAATCATATTGGCTGAAAAAATTGCTCCTATGAAAAATTCAAATACCCCGCCAACAAATACAATCATGATAGCAAGGATAGCAACGCGACAAATTGGCGACCACCGAAATCACATGTTATCGGAGGCAGTTGATTTCATGCAGCCCTGACTAGAGCATCTCTATGCTACAATCGTTAAGCCTAGTACTCAGTTCGGCTAAGAGTTTTACTAGTCGAAAAATATTAATCTTTTAGTGTGGCCGAAGTTTTTGGAGTTCATCCGCAATGCATGTAGCATGGTCTTACTGGGTTTGTTGACAAACAGCCAAAATCAACTGGCGCCAATTTTAAAATATTACAAAATGTTGAGCCGACCTGGGTTGCAAGATTTAAATTTGCTGATGGCATGGCGATATGTATTGCCGCAACTCCTACAAGCAGTTTTCCATTGGTTTTTGGGGTTTTCTTTCCATTTATAACTTGTTATTGGCACACCGCTTCTGCACAAACACAGCCACAGATTAAATTTTCTATTCTTTGGGCCGCGGCTAAAGGCGTTCATTGGAATTCATCCGCTAAATATTATTTTTTTTGGTATTTCCTTACCATTTCCTTAGCTCAACTGAGTACCGCGATGGAAAAAAGTCCCAGCTAAAGGCCTTAGCTACCTATTTGCCTCTCGCTTACTCCAATGGTTAGCTAGCAGTTTTCGTCGTACTGAGTACTAGGCTTTAAGAACAAATATAACTATAACGCTGAGTCAAACTCCGACAAGTCACTTGTTCTCGAGCAGGTGGGGTAAAATTCCACTTTTACTGTCATTAATTATTATTTAAAAGCGACGTAACATTTGAAAGTATTGTTTTTGGAATTTGTTTTATATATAAATGATTTCTTTTTGAAAAAAGGGTGAAGCTAGGGCGGAACGTTCGTTTGCACTAGGCGTAGAAGCGAAGTGGAGCGCTTGGCAGTATCCCTGCGTAACTTGGACTGCCAGCGCGATCTGAGCGGAACACTAGTGGGACCATCCGGGACAGAGCAAGGGACAGGTGGTGGCATCGACAGGAGAGATTCCTTGAGATCGCGGCCTCTGTTCACCCTAGTCTGAGAACGGTGACGCTTCCCTAAACCCGTGCAGCTGATCTCCTGGCGAGTCCAGGACGCTACGAGTAGTCATCGATTCCCCGCATCAGCGTCTTCAGGGAGCATCAGCGTCTTCAGGAAGCATCAGCGTCTTCAGGAAGCATCAGCGTCTTCAGGGAGCATCAGCGTCTTCAGGGAGCATCAGCGTCTTCAGGAAACATCAGCGTCTTCAGGAAGCATCAGCGTCTTCAGGGAGCATCAGCGTCTTCAGGAAGCATCAGCGTCGAGGGAGCTACAAGGAGCTACCGAACCGGAGCACTCAGTCAACGAGAAGAGCACCGAGTCATCAAGGCGACCAGGAGTCGACGACGGCCACGAGTGGCCATTGCAAGATCACTGTACTATCACGCCCGCAATAAACCCTTTTTAGAACCCGTGAATTCTGTGCTTTCTCACTGATCTACTGGGCGGTCACGTTTATATAAATTTGGTGGGACGAACACATAACTTCTCTGAGCTAGCCGCACGAATCTCGTAGCGAGCAGACCTACAAAATCAGTTCGTTACATCTGGCGCCCAAAACGTGATTGTCCCAGCAGTGAAAGCAACATAAAGCAGAATGGGGAAGAGTTGGATTTACCGTCTCAAGAAAGAAGATTTTGCCTATGTCTCACAGAAGTTAAACATGGCTTTGGAGGGCAGATCTGAAGACATTAGAAAGGCATTGTCCGAATATTATGCACAGACGGAGAACGACCCCAAACTCTTCAATATCTGGGCCGAGCTGGAAGCAAAATACGGCGACAGACCTAGCACCAGCATAAAGGTAACAAACGCCGAAGGTGAAGACCTAGTGGCAAGCCTAAGCATACACGACATACAGAAGGAGGCACAAAGGAGAGAACCAGGCCAGGAAAGGCAAAGGACAGGACCAATAGCCACCTCTACCCCCAGCGAGCCCGACTACGCTAAAGTCGCGAGGCAGGTCAGAGAATGGTCTTTCAGATTCGATGGCACAGAGAAACCACTCGAATTCTTGGAGCAGGTGGAATGGTCCGCGAATACCTACGGGTTGAATTTGAATTTAATACCTCGAGCGATGCCTGAGCTACTACAAGGAAGAGCATTAAAGTGGTTCATCTCAAACAACCGGCAGTGGGGAACATGGGTAGAATTTATGGAAAGTTTCCAAACATTCTTCCTACCCAGAGGATATTTTGCCAAACTAGAGGACCAGGTGAAAGCTCGGAAGCAGGGATTCAGGGAGCCGTTTAAACATTACATGGTGGAAATGCAGACCATGGTAAGACCGCTCGGGTACAGTCCGGAGAAAATACTCGAGATCATAAGGGAAAACAGCACACCAGACCTAAGAATTTCCCTCCGAACATACAAAGTCGACGACCTGGAAGCCCTCATGATCCTGGCCGACGAGTACGAAGAGCTGGAAAAAGAGCGGGAAGCATTCTCCCAAGAGAATAAGTTCAGCAGGACAAAAACTACAGCCCCGACACATGTGACATGTAGAAGATGCGAGGATACCAGCGGGCAAGACAGGCCAACCGAACCATCACGAAACACGCCGCATATAGAATATCAAAGGCAGCAGACAAACACTTTATGGAGACCACCGAACACCACCCAGCGACCACAAAGCATGCCAGCAGGAAGCAACCAAGCACACCAGTACATATCCAACCCACAGGAGGCGTGTCGCAAATGTGGCGGACACGGGCATTGGGCAAGAGGTTGCCGAAACCAGCGGTTGCTATTCTGCTGGATATGCGGCAAGGTGGGGGTGAGATGCATGGAATATTGCCAGAGAGCGGGAAATGGCCAGCGATCCCAGCCGCAGAGAGGCGAGCGGGGGTCGCACGCGGATACCTCTCCAATCTAACTGGCAGGCTAATCGAGGAGGAGCAGCAGTTGTCCGCAGCGGTGACGATTGGTGGGAACTCGTACAAAGCCACAATCGACACCGGGGCAACAGCGAGCTTTATTAGCGAAGAGCTGGCGGATAATCTGGCTGCTCTGGGAAAGATTACACAGACGAGACGGCAAGTTAGGTTGGCAGACGGAAGGTGCAGCGGTATAAGCGCGCAGCTCGAGGTAGAAGTCGCATTCGGCAACAAACGACTGACCATGAGCCTGCTGATATTACCAGGGGTAGTGGACGCACTGGTGCTGGGCTGGAATTTTCTCACACGGGTCGGCGCTGAGATAAAGTGCGCAGGTCACGAAATCCTCATACCGGCCAGGAACAGACACAACGGATGGCTGGAGGAAAAATTATCGGTGGCAGTTATTCATGAAGACCGCGAGGAAGGAAACATCGAGCAATTCCTAGAAGCAGAGCTGGCAGAATTCCGAACCATGAGTGGAACTTCGAACGTGGCCGAGCACCAAATCACCATGAAGGACGACAAACCTATAAAACAAAGATACTACCCTAAGAACCCCAAAGTTCAAGGGGAGATCAATGCAAAGGTGGACGAACTTCTACAAATGGGTTTCATAGAACACTCGAAGAGCCCGTATAGCTCTCCCATAGTGATGGTGAAGAAAAAAACCGGGAAGTGGAGATTGTGCGTCGACTTCCGACAGATAAACGCGAAATCGGTGAAGGACGCGTACCCAATGCCGCGTATCAACTACATCCTGGACCAACTACGAGAAGCACGATATATCAGCAGCCTGGACTTGAAGGATGGATACTGGCAGATTCCGCTGGAGGAAGCAAGTAGAAAGTTCACGGCGTTCACGGTGCCAGGAAAAGGGCTTTTCCAATGGAGAGTTATGCCATTCGGATTACACTCGGCATCCGCAACATTTCAAAGGGCCTTGGACCAAGTGATTGGACCCGAGATGTCTCCACACGCGTTCGCGTATCAGGACGACATAATCGTTATCGGACGCACACAGCGAGAACACAAGGACAATCTCAGAGAAGTGTTTCGGCGTCTGAAGGAGGCGAACCTGAGGATAAACCCCGATAAGTGTCAATTCTTTAAACAGGAGCTGCTGTACCTGGGACATCGGGTTACAAGCCAAGGAATTGGAACAGACCCAGACAAGGTCGCCGCCATAGCCCAGTTAGAGCCACCTACAACCGTCCGCGAGCTAAGGCAATACCTAGGAGTGGCATCATGGTACCGACGATTTGTACCGGACTTCGCACGCATCGTGAAGCCACTCAACGACCTACTTCGCAAGGGCGTGAAATGGGTATGGACGCAAGACCACCAACAGGCGTTCGAGGAAGTGAAGGCGAGGCTGGTGACGGACCCAGTATTGGCGTGTCCAGATTTTGGAAGGACATTCGTCCTACAAACAGATGCCAGCGACTACGGGATAGGGGCAGTTCTGACGCAAAACACGGAAGACGGCGAGAAAGTCATCTCATACTCCAGTCGAACATTAAACGGAGCCGAGAAAAACTATTCGACCACAGAGAAAGAGTGCTTGGCCATTGTCTGGGCAATTCGAAAACTAAGGCCCTACCTGGAAGGCTACCACTTCAAGGTGGTAACGGATCACATGGCGCTGAAATGGCTGAACAGCATTGAAAGCCCATCCGGAAGAATCGCCAGGTGGGCCCTTGAGTTGCAACAATACGACTTTGAGGTTGCGTACAGAAAGGGCCAATTGAACGTGATAGCCGACGCACTGTCCAGACAGCCGGTGCCGGAAACCCTAAGGAGAGCGAAAGAGTTGGTGCCAAATACGGAGTGTAACTGGATCCGGGACATGCGTGAGAAGATCAAAACACAGCCGCAGAAATTCCCAGACTACGTGTTCGAAGGCGAAACGCTGTATAGGCAGATCCCACACAGAGCAGGCAACGAAGATGTGGTGGCCTGGAAGCTGTGCGTCCCCACAGAGCTAAGGGAAACGGTCCTACGAGAAAATCACGACTCCCCAGCGGCCGGCCATGTAGGAAGCCGGAGGACGATTGCCCGTCTAGCTGCCAGGTACTACTGGCCAGGAATGCAAAGGGATGCGAGAGCGTACGTTCGGAAATGCGAAGAGTGCCTAAAATACAAGCCGAACCAGCGACAGGCAGCGGGTAAGATGCTGACACAAGTCCCCGAGGAACCATGGGCAACGGTATGCGCAGATTTCGTGGGCCCTCTCCCAAGATCGAAGCACGGAAACCAAATGCTTTTAGTGCTTATCGATCGGTTCTCAAAATGGACAGAATTGGTGCCACTACGAACGGCGACAGCGGAAACCCTTCAAAAAGCGTTTAGAGAAAGGATAATCGCCAGGTTCGGAGTCCCGAAGGTAATAATCACGGATAATGGGGTGCAGTTCACCAGTCGAGCATTTAAAAGGTTCTTGAGCGACACGGGGATAAAGCATCAATTCACGGCACCATACACTCCCCAAGAAAATCCCACCGAACGTGCAAACCGAACAGTAAAAACAATGATAGCCCAGTTTGCCGGGCAAAATCAAAGAAACTGGGACGAGAAGTGGCCAGAAATAATGTTGGCAGTGAACTCCAGCGTGTCCGAATCGACAGGATACTCTCCTTCGTTCCTGACACAGGGCAGAGAGCCGCGTTTGCCAAACGCCTTATACGACCGGGAAACTTTGGGTTCAGGAAGGCAGCCGGAAACTCCAGAAGAAAAAGCCGAAAAACTGAAAGAGATATTCGAAGTAGTACGAAGAAACTTGGAGAAAGCTTCTCAGGACCAGGCCAGACATTATAACTTACGACGGAGACAGTGGAATCCAAGGATCGGTGATGTCGTTTGGGCCAAAGAGCACCATTTATCGAAAGCAGCCGAAGGATTTGCAGCAAAGTTGGCCCCTAGATACGACGGGCCATTCCAGGTCGTGGATTTTGTTTCGCCTGTGATATGCAAAATACGCCATGTAAACACAAAGAAAGAGCGGACCATACATGTAAGCGAGCTTAAACAACAAGAAACAAGCGAGCGACCGCAACAGGCAGAAACAACAAACGACCAACAGCATTGAAACTTATCCAAGGATGCTTCAAGATAACTCCAAGGACTCTGCAAGGATACTACGAGGGAACTCCAAGGACTATCCAAGGATACTACGAGAACTCCAAGGACTATCCAAGGATACTACGAGAACTCCAAGGAATAACTCCAAGGATACTACGAGAACTCCAAGGATACTACGAGAACTCCAAGGACTATCCAAGGATACTACGAGAACTCCAAGGAATAACTCCAAGGATACTACGAGAACTCCAAGGATACTATGAGAACTCCAGGGATACTACAGGGTAAATCCGAGGAAACTCCTGGACACGCCAATACACAGAATACACAAGAACACACTAGCAGCGGATTCGTCGTCGGGCATTCACCAGAGTCTTCCGTGAACACGCCGCGGGAAACAGAAACGCACAAGATGAAGCCACGCAGGAAAACATATGCACTGGAGATCGTATTCAACTTTCACCGAAGAAAGGGGGGAGACGGTACAGCTTCAGGGCTATACCGTATCCAGCCAGACATCCCCTGACAGAAACACCATTCGGAAGAAAAACACGAAAGCCCTGGAATATAGACAGAATAAATGCCGGCCAGCCAAGTTAGCAACTCACCACAACCAAAGTGGTACAAAAACCCAGTGGCTGACGGACTGCGGCAATCCACAGCTTCGCCGCAGTCAACCATATAAGGGGCATTGACCCCAGACCCAAGGGCAAGAAAGGGCATATGTTGGATTCATCTGGAAGAACAAAAACAAATTAGAAACAGAAGAACGAAAAGACACACCAAAGCTTGCACTTACAAAACAATTGTAATTGTGCAAACTCACCATGTGATAGGGACGGGGGCGCCTCGATAGGGCGGTCGATTGGCACGGACGATAGTGCGATCGATGGGCACAAGATATATGGAAAAATCATGGTGAATATCGCGAGCGATCAAGTGGCAACGCCGCCCCAGCGATATCGATAGCTGATGGGTATCGATATCGTGGGGAGTTCCGCTGGGCTATCGATAGCTGATGGGTATCGAGGCTCAGCGTGACCAGACGGAAAAAACTGCGCGGGAAACTTGAGCGAAGGCCCGCTGGGCTATCGATAGCTGATGGGTATCGATGACCAGTGGGACCAGATAGAGGATCGGCGCGGGAAGTTCAAAAATTGCTGTGGAGATGCCGACTTACGCCGTAGAAACTCTCGGAGTTGAAAGCGTCGAGGGAGCATCGAGGGAAGCAACGAGGGAGCGCCGAGGGAACGAGCGGAACTTCACGAGGACTCGAAGGCTAGAAATACGAGGAAACGCCGGAGAGCAGGAGCCGAATTCTAAAATTTCCCGAAGTAAGGGGGGAATGTGAGGAGTTGAATAACTCATCACAAATAGCAGCAGCTAAAATAACTGATGGCCGGCCGCTTACCAGTTACGCGGCGAATTAGCGTAGTAGCGGCGCGGCGAAGAGCAAGTGGAGAGTCAGTTTCAAATAGAGAGTTTGGAGAGTGAGAGTTTGGAGACCGAGAAGTGGAGAATGAGAGTTTGGAGACTTCGAGGTCGGGAGAGAGAACTCTGCCAAAGAGAGTTTGGAGAGCAAGGAGCGGAGAGTGAGAGAGTGGAGACTTCGCGGGCAGAGCCAGAGTACCGTGTGTGCAAAAGGAAATAACGGAACTGCACCGGACTTTGGACTCTGCCGTGGACTTTGGACCAGGAGGTCAAGTGCCACATCTCAGGAACGGAGCGGCACACAGGCGTGCCACATGCCACAAAAGAATCAGCGGGACGGCAGCAGCACGCAGAACAACAATTTAAGGCCGTGCTTGAAGGACAAGTGGGTCAAACAGGAACCGTGAACTTTGGACCCGGAGTGGAGAGATGCCGCGGGCAGAGCGCGAGAGGGAAATAACGGCACCCGGAGGCCCTATATAAAGCCGCCGGGAGCTGGCAGCAGGATCAGTCGATCACGAAGAGTCAATCTATCAAGATCAGTCCAGATAATTCAAAGTGAGCAAGTCAGCCAGTACAGTGAACTACAAGTGAACAGCAACAAGTCGAATCGCCGGAAGCAGCGCCGTGGGAGCCTACAAGGAGCAAGATCGCTACGTCGAGACGTTCGGGATTGGATCACCAGGAATCTCCGAATTGAGACGCAGGTAGCTGAGGTCCAGAGGGCATCACACGGCTAGGTCAAGGCGATCCGTTTTCATTTCTGTATCCACTAAATCCTCGCATCCCGCCTGGAGAGTCGGTCAGAGTTTGAGCGGTGTAAGCCTGCGACAAGAAATCGTGAGCTTGGGGAGAAACCTATCAGCCAGAGGGGAGATCGGTCAATCGTCTGTGGTCTCAAGTGGAGAACTCCAGGAGAACCCTACGGGTTGAGTCGTGTAGTCCCGGATCGGCGTGTGTCTGAACCCCGAGTGAAACGAGCCAGAAGGGAGATCGGTCGATCGTTAGTGGCCTCAAGTGGAGAACTCCAGAAGAGCCCTACGGTTGAGTCGTGTAGTCCCGGATCGGCGTACGACCAAGATCCCGAGTAGCAGAAGCCACGCCACGTCAAACCACGCAACCACACACCACGACAGGTCGAGCTACGAGGAAACGTCAGGGACGATAAGCCAAAGGGTGAAGCTAGGGCGGAACGTTCGTTTGCACTAGGCGTAGAAGCGAAGTGGAGCGCTTGGCAGTATCCCTGCGTAACTTGGACTGCCAGCGCGATCTGAGCGGAACACTAGTGGGACCATCCGGGACAGAGCAAGGGACAGGTGGTGGCATCGACAGGAGAGATTCCTTGAGATCGCGGCCTCTGTTCACCCTAGTCTAAAAACGGCGACGCTTCCCTAAACCCGTGCAGCTGATCTCCTGGCGAGTCCAGGACGCTACGAGTAGTCATCGATTCCCCGCATCAGCGTCTTCAGGGAGCATCAGCGTCTTCAGGAAGCATCAGCGTCTTCAGGAAGCATCAGCGTCTTCAGGGAGCATCAGCGTCTTCAGGGAGCATCAGCGTCTTCAGGAAACATCAGCGTCTTCAGGAAGCATCAGCGTCTTCAGGGAGCATCAGCGTCTTCAGGAAGCATCAGCGTCGAGGAAGCTACAAGGAGCTACCGAACCGGAGCACTCAGTCAACGAGAAGAGCACCGAGTCATCAAGGCGACCAGGAGTCGACGACGGCCACGAGTGGCCATTGCAAGATCACTGTACTATCACGCCCGCAATAAACCCTTTTTAGAACCCGTGAATTCTGTGCTTTCTCACTGATCTACTGGGCGGTCACGTTTATATAAATTTGGTGGGACGAACACATAACTTCTCTGAGCTAGCCGCACGAATCTCGTAGCGAGCAGACCTACAAAATCAGTTCGTTACAACATTTAAAAAATAACTAAATGCCACTAAAAGTGGACTTCGCATCAGAGTAGTCAACTAGCAAATTGATAACAGTATACGGGGTTTAGGTAGATTGCGCTTTTTCTTTCTTGTATTTCCTCGTAGTACAATAAACCACACTGTATTTAAGCTGCAGACAGACGCGTTTTATTTCTTCATGGATCTAAGACGGGCGAAATCTATGGCTCACGTGGGTACTCACCTAGGTTCGTCAACGATAAGGAAACCACTTAGTATAAACTCTGCCGCCTTCCAGAAGAGCCAACGCACTTGGTTGTCCACTTCCAGCGTCACATTGACTAACTCCAATCCGTACCATCATGGCACCGATGACCGCCTCGTAACGGTTTATCGTTTCCTGGATTTCTCCGGCCATCCCTGGGGTGGCCACAAAGCCAACCAGCGTCCTTGCGGATGTCCGCCAGCACTCCCGCGATGGCACCACTACCCATCTTCACCCTCCATAATGGAGAGCACAGATGCTGGGGCAACAAAAGTTCCGCCGGCGTTGTCAATTGCAGCGGCAATTGCAGCTGACTTCGCGGCGGAAGCTTCATCTGCGACGGATGACGGTGCTTCCCCCTCCTCCAATGGCTCCGGCGTGTCCTGGGCTCCACCCACAGCGACCGCCTTCGCACGTGATGCCTCACTCGGCGTCGCCTTGTGGCCCCTCACGGGTCGAGCTGCATGCGCGGCTGCTTCCACTCTCGCTCCCAGTGTCCGCACTGACGGCAGACCTACTTTCCATACCTGCAGTTGTCCATCTTGTGGTCGAAGCCCAGGCACTTGTGGCAGGCGTAAGTGCGCACCTGTGACCGACAACGATGCGAAAACCACTTAATGTAGACTCCAGTATAGCCAACGCCTGATCGTCCACTTCCAGCGTCACATTGACTTTGACACCTTAAGGACAACTTCGGCGAACTTGGCAGATCCGGTGGTTCCCCTAGACCCAGACGGCCCCCAGGTCCGGAGGATGCCATGGATCCGTGGGCGCATCCAGTCTGTTGGCCGGCAGTGATCATTTGGCCCACGGATCCATGGGAGCAGTGCTGTCCGCAGTGCCTGATGGCAAGCGTGTCCAGTACAAGGGTGTCCAGTGTGCTCAAAACGGCCGCCATGTACGCAATCTGATTGGAGAAGCAGCAGGACGTGCGTGTACTCACCTTGGCGGATCTGCAGAGCAAGAAAGACTTGGGGCACATCCTTGCTCCCCGCAATGGCGACCTGTGCACTATGGGGAATTTGACCACTTTTTTTTGGCCAAAACCCATTTTCTAAAAGTCGGAAAATTCAAAAAAGTTTTAGTGTAATGCATTCACAATAGACCAATCTGCAGTGTTGCATAACGGAAATTTTTATAGAGGGAGCCACAACAAAGGAATCAGCTGATAAAAACAGCTGTTACATTTGCAAAGCACAGGCGCAAACTTTAAGAGGTCGAAAGTGAAAAACTAACCATTATTACTACAATTTTTGAAATGGATTCCAATCTGTGTGGTTTGTATTATGTGTTTGTGAAAGTCGTTTATAGAAAAAAATCGTGTTGTCCCCTTAATAGAGCAAAAATGTAAGTAGCCTTGCAAATGCATATTTTGGATAAAGTCTCATGTTCCATAAGGGATTTAAAGTGAGTCCAGAAGAGTCCATCCACGAGAGGTATTGCAATTTGTAGAGTGTTAAATTCTTGTTCAAATAAATGTTATTAAAAATATCACTTTTTACGATTTTCCGAGAAATTTCAATTTTTAGGACATAACCTCAAATTGGCAGATGAAGATTTGTTTGGAAAGTGGTACGAAGCAGAGGGAAAAGTCTCAAAGGAGAATGCTGTGTTTGGTTTTATTAAAGATGCTAGATATTGTAGACCAAGCAAGTAAACAATTTTGATACCGCTTGACCCAAATTTGGAAGAGTTCCTTTGCTAATTTAAGTCAGTTGCGCCGGAAGCATGCAGTTTGGCTGGATTCCAAAACTGTAATCATTGTTTTGGACTTAAAGTATGAATACAATCTTGGGTTGGAAAACGAAGAGTATGACTTTTTCTAAGAGGTTTGTTGGAAAAATAGATGTCTAACTATACATTATTAACTTCCCTTCGTTATAGGGCCACCAAATGCTTTAGATGTGTTTTATATTACATTATGCCTTAATGCTGTTTTACCTTGCTAAAGGCGTGCCACGCCCACTAATATCCAATAAATATAACCTGATACTGTCACAGAACTTGTTTTTACTTGTTAATTAGTACTCTAAGAATTTTTAGAAATTTGGATAAGCTAGTGGTTGAAGTTGCTGTACTGCTGAAATTTATTAAACACTTATGTTTTTGTGAAAGGGGGTTGAAAACCTTAAAATATTATATACTTACATATGCACGCATCTTGAATGAAGTAAAGCACGATAGATGTGGACCAACAAGGAAGGTGTTATCGAAAGCAAGCCTTGTGTAAGCACGTTGTTATCGAGTTTTAAACGTTTTTTTTTTTTTTTAAATAGTACCCTCTGCAAGCAACAGTGATTGCTGTTGGAATTTTAAGAGGATTCTTGTTTTCATTGAAAATAACTGACCGTAGTAAATTAGTTTTCCTGAAAGAAAAGTAGACTAAATACAATTTTAAAAACTTTACATTCGAAAATAAAAATATACTTTCTAAAATTTACTTATTCGGCCCGCTTCAGAAAAATCTTTAATATTTTACCCACACGAACATTTTCTATTGTAGCGTGCCGAAAAAGTAATTTTTAGAAAAGCATCAAAGTTTGTCACTTTTGGAAAACGGATTGACCGCTTGCATCCTTTACCTTAGCATCCACTAACTGCGAAACAGTTGGGATTTTTGAAAGATCTGGTCTCACTTTTCATTCCCATTTGCGATCGAAAGAGTAAAACACACAATTTTTTATATATTCAGTAAAAAACAAAAATAAAGTGCTTATAGTAAATAAAACAATGGATTGATGGTTGTAAAATTATACAGGTATTTACATGACAATAACTTACAGTGCTTTGTGTTTGTGAGTGTGTATGCTGTTCTCAAACCCATTCGCTCCAGCAATGTCCGTTCGGACGCAAAGATATTGGAGAATCTACGAGCAAGTAGAGGCTTATTTCAGATTGGTAAACAGAGTGTCGGGTATCTGATTCATTAAGCACTGAACTATGGCGTTAATTTCATGCTCAAGTTGCAACTGAGTCAACCTCTCGCAAGTGGGCGCCCGATCCGATCCGGCCGGCGATTCTGTCGCTATATCCAACGCTGAAAGTTTTTTATACCCTTGCAGAGGGTATTATGATTTCAGTCAGATGTTTGCAACGCAGTGAAGGAGACATTTCCGACCACACAAAGTAAATATATTCTTGATCAGCACCAATGGCCGAGTCCATTTAGCCATGTCCGTCTGTCCGTTTCTATGCGAACTAATCTCGCAGTTTTAAAGCTATCGCGATGAAACTTTCCCAAAAGACGTCTTTTTATTGCAGGTAGAACATATGTGGGAACGGCCGGATCGGACCACTGTATCTTATGGCTCCCATAGGAATAAACAAAAAAGTAACAGAAAAAACATTGTAACTTTGTAAGAAGTAGTGGTTTTGATTTTTGACAATTTAAAAACCACATTTTAAATAGGCATACCTGCAAGGGTATATACACTTCGGCTGGTCGAAGTTAACTTCCTTTCTTGTTTTTTTTCTTATATATGTATATCTGCTTAATTTGATTACAAATACAAGAGAGAACGCTATAGTCGGGTGCCCCGACTATCAGATACCCGTTTCTCAGCTAAAGGGATTGCGAGGGACATGGAGATATAATCTTCTCCATTCGCATCCTCCCATATTGCAATAATACAACTACATTTTAATGATCTGAAACGGTGTTCGTGTGTGTGTATGTGTTGAGTTTTAAATACAGTGGCGGACAAAAGTCTACGAACGACCCTCTTTAGGGTTGTCCAAATTTCCTTCTCCCGAGGCTTCAATTGATCCTCACACCATGACTTTCGCACCATACTTCCACCACAGTACTAATTTGGACCGTAAGTCACTTCGGTGCGAGTGACATGGTGTGGAGAACAGTTGAAGCCTCGGGAGAAGGAAATTTGGACATCTAGCCCAGTCGATATAGCCATGTCCGTCTGTCCGTCTGTCTGTCCGTCCGTATGAACGCTGAGATCTCGGAAACTATAAAAGCTAGAATATTGACATTTTGCATGCAGATTCTAGGAGTTCCTATGCAGCGCAAATTTGTTTGTTTGTCAAAAATCTGCCACGCCCCTTCTAACGCCCACAATCGCTTTATAACGATTTATTGTGTTTATCAATACCTATCAAAATGTAGAAGACATTTTTTAAATTGGACCATTCGTTAAAAAGTTATGCCCGATCAACGTTTTATATCTCCATCTCCCTCGCACTTCCTTTAGCTGAGTAACGGGTATCTGAAAGTCGGGGCACCCGAGTATAGCGTTCTCTCTTTTTTTGTTTTTAAATTTTTTGTTTTTTTTTACAATGCGTATTATGCGTATTTTATAAAATGTTATTTCCAAAGTAATGAAATTAAAAGACTTGCTCAAAATTATTCTTCCTACGCCACAGCCCGTTTTGAAATGTTATGCGCAATGCTTCTTCGTCGACTTTTCGGCAACATACATAATTCAAGAATAAGACAAAAATTGAATTTTGACTTATCTGGTTTTCTGCAGCGCGGAGATTTGAAAGCGCGAGAGAGAGAAGTAAAGTAACGGCACTCTATAAATAGAATGAATACGTGTGAGACTCACACTTACTATGTTTATACGATGAGATTCACGCTTTCTTGAAAGCGGGATCTAGAAATAACTTCTGTTTATACGACAACCGAGAATTCATGCGTTTGTTCACTCTTAGCTGATAAAGATGCCGGGCCGATAAAAAAAGGTAACCTTCAATACCTCTGAGTAGAGAAATAGCCTATAAAAAGCTTTTAATTTCTAGCGATCTGGCAACGTTGATAATTTTTAACAGAGTTACCAGAGCTGGGCATCACTAATTCACGCTTTGAGGCTGAAATCATAGGCTGCGTTCAGCAGAACAACATGATCACTGATCACTGATGGATCAGTAATCAGTGATCGTGTGTTTTGCTGAACGCTCATGATACATAACCATGCTATAAAAGTAATCGGCTTGAACCTATCGGTATCGATGCACCCCGCCAAAAACAGCTGTTCTTTTGCTTTACTGAAATGGATAGTACGTATATTTTCTTTAATAAAGAATATCTAATTAGCCCTTTTAATATTACACAGCGGAAATCAAAATCTGGACAACTGGGGCCACAAAGCTTCTTTTTGCATTATATTTAGAAAAAAAAGAAGACTTCAGGAACGCCAAAATTAAAAATAAACATGTCTGGCGCGACATACAACAAGCATACAAGGGCCACGGTAAACCCGACCTGGACCCAGATAAGTTGGATAGAAAGTTTAGGAACCTAAAAAAAACTTACGACAACGTTAAGATGAAAAATCGCCGCACGGGCCAAAGTGCCTCAAAGTGGGAGTTCTTCTCCGAAATGGAAGCCATTTTCGAGAATGATTTGGCTATGAACGGTGCCCGCACCTTGGCTACAAATATGACCGAGGAGGAGAACGACGAGCAGCTCTTAAGCTACACAGAGTACTTGGACGGGTACTATAAGCAAATGTAATCGTCCTGCGGGCTGAGCGGAACGATCTCCTAAAAGAATTTATAAACAAAATTAAAAAGTAAATAAAAATAAAAATATAGTAAAACATAGCAAAATGAAGAAGTGAAAATAAATACATAGTTATAGTTATAAGAGATCTCATTAAATGAAAACAAAATATACTTTATAACGTGTTTTAATTAATAAAGCTTATTGTAACATATTTTTAATAGTATCTCTTTTTATAGACGCCTCAGATAATTGTCTTTCCGATTCTGTTGGCCAATTACAAGTCACTATTTCCTCATCGTTGTCTTCGAAACTATCCCAGTCTTCTTCATCACCATTGATCAAAATAAAATTGTGCAACATGCATGACGCCAAAATAATGTAGTTTCCAAAACTAGGAGATTTAATTTCCAAATACTTCAACCTTCGAAACTTACCTTTAAGTAACCCAAATTCTCTTTCTATAATGGATCTTATAGATGAAAATCTTACGTTATATAGGGTTTGCGATGTACTTAAATGTCCATTATCTCTGTAAGGTGTTAACAAAAATTTACTTAGGGCCGGTTTCTCGAGTGCCGGCTAAAGTCCCTGATAGCTATCTGTTCGAAAAAGATAATCACCAGATAAACTTATCGTAAAAGCAAATCGGTTTTCTCGACGCCTTTAATTTATCTGAACGAAAAACAATTACAGAGTGCTGTTAGCGCACAGAATGTGCTGTAAAGCGCAAAAAATGGCGTGCTTTGATTATTTTATCAGCTGTTTGGGTATAATTCAAAGGCAAAGTCAGCTGTGATCTAGTTTCTTCTTCTTAGTTGGCTTTGAGAAATCAGCTGTCGTTTTATCCAGTCGAAAACGCTTAACAGGGACTCCGAGTCCCTGTCAAAGTTAGTTCTCACATTGATGCTCGAGAAAACCAAAATGCTTTAGCAGGGACTTTATCTGTTCGAGAAATGTTAGCCGGCACTCGAGAAACCGGCCCTTAATGGGTAAGCAGATTAAAGGGGGAGATACATATAGAACTGCAATTTTTTCATGTTTTTTGTGATTTTGTTTAACCAATAAGGGATTGTGCAGGGTTTTCGTAACTTGGCATTTTGATTACATTGTTCTTATATAATTTTACCCAATTTTTATTTTTTTTTATCTTTCAAAATGGCGGCCGTGGGAATTTTTTGTCAGGCTCTATTAAAAAAAAGTAGCCCAGCTGCGGATCGTCCACAGGTCGCTGTGTAGATCCGATTTTTACGAAACTAAGTTTATTTTGTTAAGAAATAACGTAGAAACTGTCTGAACCTAACTTACACAGACTATCTCAAAAACTCTGGTTGTTGCACTCTTTCAAAGTCAAAAATAATTTTTTTTCATATTTTTGTAGTTGTTTTTGCTTAACAAAAAATTCTTAAACGTACAAATGTTTACATAAAGTAGGTTCAGACAGTCGGCAATTTCATTACAAACATTTCTGTAAAAGCAGCATGATGATCGACGCATTACTTTATAAGATACACGATCCGCAGCTGAGGAAAGCATGGTTTTGAGAAAAAGGCATTTAAAGTAATGAAATATATCTACTGCACAAGGAAGGTGGGTGCCGCCATTCTGGTATAAGTTCCAAAATAGCTCAATTTCTTCGTGAAACTTTCATGACATATTCTTAAAGAGTTATTTTACCAATTTAAATAATAAAAAAAAAATTGAATTTTTTATTTTTCTATATGTATCTCCCCCCTTAATAGGCGATTAAATGTCTGTCCTCAGAAAGAAGCGGATTTTCCTGATTTGCCAGCTTGAAAAACTGAGGGCATGATTTAAACACTCGAGCATAGTGCATTCTACCTGGTTGCCAACAAAAACAGCTATAAAGCGACCAGTTATATCACACATGCCCTGAAGGATTATAGAATGAACTTGCTTTCTATTATAGAAGTCTCGAGCATTTCCTACAGGTTGCTTTATAGGTATATGGCAGCCGTCTATAGCTCCTATTACACCTGGAATTCCTCCAGATTTTTCCTCAAATATTCTAGCTGTTGCTACTTGCGCAGCAGTGGAGGGCCACTTTATATATACGTTTGCAAGTCCAGCAAGAATGTAAACAATAAATTTAAATATTATGTGACCGGAACTATTGGCTATGTTGAATCGATCGCCAACAGCCAAGAAGGATTCCTGCTTGGCCAATATCCAAATCGTAAAAAGAAGTTTTTTTCCAAACAAACGTGGACAATAGGTTCCTTCAGAGCTTTGACTTTAGGTGCTACTGCCAAAAGAAGCGACTGTAAATAAAAAGATTAATTACACCAGTTTACAAAAAAAAATTGATGAAATATACCATGAAGGAAACCTTTGTTTTCCGGTAAGGTACGTCTTTCTGATTCAGAAAAGGGCACTTCCAATTTTTTTTATGGATAAATTTTTTTTTTAAGTGTAAAAAACGTTTTTTACACTTTTGTAATTTCTAACTCGAGTTCTGGCTAACCGATTTGGGCCATCAAAGACTCATTTAACAGGTAATAGAATGCCCTCTAACTTTCTTATACACAGCATTGAGATCCATTCATTAGATTAGTAGCTACATTTCGTCAAAGTTGAAAAAGTTGGAAAAAATGCAAAAATGCTGGCATAAATGGCTTCGTTAAAAATACACGCCTAAAAACCGAAATTAGTTTTATAACTTATACTTAAAGATACATCTTTAAGCCAACTAATAAGACCATCAGCTCCAAAAACAACCAAGGTTTCGATTTTATATCGATTTTTTACGTTGGGGAAAACGGGTATTTCAGCCCTGTTAGAGCCCTGTTGAGCCAGTTAACAGCTGTAAACGGCCAAAAAATCACCGTTTTCGGAAGCTTCAAAAATGCATATTAAATTAATTTGCTGGTGGATTGCAATGATCAATATCTTGTTTTCTTCGTGTAAGAACCTTCTACCAGAGAAAACTATAAGACTAATTTCGGTTTTTAGGCGTGTATTTTTAACGAAGCCATTTATGCCAGCATTTTTGCATTTTTTCCAACTTTGACGAAATGTAGCTACTAATCTAATGAATGGATCTCAATGCTGTGTATAAGAAAGTTAGAGGGCATTCTATTACCTGTTAAATGAGTCTTTGATGGCCCAAATCGGTTAGCCAGAACTCGAGTTAGAAATTACAAAAGTGTAAAAAACGTTTTTTACACTTAAAAAAAAAATGTATCCATAAAAAAAATTGGAAGTGCCCTTTTCTGAATCAGAAAGACGTACCTTACCGGAAAACAAAGGTTTCCTTCATGGTATATTTCATCAATTTTTTTTTGTAAACTGGTGTTAATAAAGGATTTTAAATTTGAAATGGGTATATTACCTCAAAAACTGCACGAGACATTCTAAAATGTTCCTTAAATTGGTCCAAGCGGTACCTTTGGACATTCTCTTCGTAAAAATTTTTTGATTTTACACAGCGCCTCTTTTTCTTGAAAAGACGAGTTGTTAAATCTATATCGTCCACAGCATTACACACTGCATTGTTGCCACATCAAAATTAAAGAATTCTTGCAAAATAACAATAGATTCAACCGAATTCATGGTTTTTCATTTATGTATATTTGCCTTTGTTTACATTCTTCTTCTTATGTCCATTTTACTCGATATTTCGCCTATCGATACACGCCAACAGCTATGTATCATGTATCAAGAAAAGGTAGCGTACTTTTTTTACGCTATCTGATCACTGATGCAAAATTCTTGCATCATGATCAGTGATCATGTGCGTTCAGCAGAACTATCGTAAGAAATCTATCAGTGATCAGTGATCATGTTGTTCTGCTGAACGCAGCCATAGTCAACTTTCGTGTTTTGCCGAATTCACGAAATGGCGTTTATACAGACACGAATCGTATTAACACGTGAAATGATAGCGTGAATTCGGCATCGTATAAACACAGTAACTGTGAGTCGCGTTTGGCAAACATGACGCTGCCTCCGTACATTTTCTTGCTCCTCGTTACACCTCTCAACGCCGTTTAAAAAACTTAAACCTGTGAAATCTTATGGGAAATCAAAGCTTTAACCCTACTTTAAATTTAGCAGGCGGACGAGAAAACGGCTTTTATTGTTTATATTCTCTTTGCTTCTACACTACGAGCAACGGGTATAAAGAATATTAAATTTATCCTGATATGTTATTTTTTGTGTGTACACATTTTTCAACGAACACAATATGCTGTTATACTCTACGAGCTACGGGTACAAAAATGTTTTTTTTTTAATTTGTTGAGTTGAGTCCTAACCAAATTAATTGCAATCGCAGGACGACTTTATGTAAAGTTACATTTATCAGTGCCAAGGCACCCATTTTACTGCATTTACGGTTTACAAATGATTTGGCATTTAACCTCCATCCCATATAAATGAACTGAAAATACTTTCTGTTTCATTTGCACACAACGTACATTCATCTTAATGGTCGAGAGTATCCTTTTGCCCGTTTTCTCCATTTATTCCCGGCTCTCCAGTATTTCTTTGTCCACTGCCTGACCGTTGCCCTTTGAACGAAGCGCGACAATTAAATTTAATAACAACGCAATTAACTCTTAATTTCCATGCTGTTCGTTATTTTTATGCTATCGCATCGGACTTGTTTCGTCACCTGCTGACCCATTGTCTTAGCGACAAAATTACAAAAATTTTAGTTTAATTTCAGTGCTTTGGTCCATTTCACACCAAACATGAGAAATTGGGTAATCGTCTCGAAGAGTGGCCTGAGCCCCAAAAATTATCGAGTTCTTAAGGGATCACCGTCCATCGAGGATATTTAACTCGCTTGTGGACATGCTATAAAAACAATTACACATTTTTGTTCAAGCTTCTCAAATGTTTATTATATTGGGGTCATTCCATGTGAAACGTGACAGGCCAATTTGGGTCAAATCTCAGAATCAAGCGAAACTTTTTTTTTCGATAGAGGATTGAAAAATAAGGATGGGTTTTTTTTATTTTTTTTTTAACTCTTACCGTTTATTTTTAAAAAATATTTTTATAATTAAGCTCCGATTTTTAGGATATGCAGCACTTGAGACTCGTTTAAGTTATTTTAATAATTCCAATGCCACTTTGTGGCATATCTTAATATCTTTCAGAAAAATATTTTAAAAAATTTTTAAATTTAAAATTAAGTATTTTTTAAGAGAATTTAAAATTAGAAAACTTCTGTACGCCGGAATACACGCGGTTTCCGAATAAAAAAATTATCCCCATATTGCTTCATCAATTCTTCACAAAGTGGTAAAATAAAATTTTTGTAATCGCAAGACGTACTAGTAAAAACAGCGATTTTAGTTTAGCGACTTTGCATCAAGCAACTACAGCGCAACGTGTAAGAAAGGGAAAGCGCTATTCCTGCTCTGCCGCGCTCGTATTGCTGTTCTCTTCTTACACGTTGCGCTGTCGTTGCTTGATGCAAAGTCGCTAAACTAAAATCGCTGTTTTTACTAGTATGTCTTGCGATTACAAAAATTTTATTTTACCACTTTGTGAAGAATTGATGAAGCAATATGGGGATAATTTTTTTATTCGGAAACCGCGTGTATTCCGGAGTACAGAAGTTTTCTAATTTTAAATTCTCTTAAAAAATACTTAATTTTAAATTTAAAAATTTTTAAAAATATTTTTCTGAAAGATATTAAGATATGCCACAAAGTGGCATTGGAATTATTAAAATAACTTAAACGAGTCTCAAGTGCTGCATATCCTAAAAATCGGAGCTTAATTAAAAAAATATTTTTTAAAAATAAACGGTAAGAGTTAAAAAAAAAATAAAAAAACCCATCCTTATTTTTCAATCCTCTATCGAAAAAAAAAGTTTCGCTTGATTCTGAGATTTGACCCAAATTGGCCTGTCACGTTTCACATGGAATGACCCTGTTCTAATTTATCTTATCCAATTGATAATCAATGTGGACGGCTGTCCACGTAGTGACGAAGCGCACCTGGATAGTGTGTTAAAGCGAATTAAAAATCTGCTGTAATGGTCCGATCTTAGCGAGCGATACACCAATCGAAAGGTATTGCGAAAACTAAGAGGATTGCATACCAAGACTGAACCAATTTAAACTGGCTGGGGAGAGAGAGCGGAGAAAGAGTAAATGTTGTCAAATTTTGAATAAGTCATGGCAACCTCTAGAACTAAGCAATTAAATATGTTCAGTGAGCACGAGGTTTTAAAATAAAAATCCTAAAGGTAAAAATAGAAAGATAAAAATAAAGTAAATATAGTTTCTAGTTGTGCTTTAAGAATTATCCGACTTTGCGCTTTGCATGGAGACTCGTCTAACAATTTAGTAAATTTAGCTGTGGAACGAATATATTGTTGTTGAATATTTGCTCTATTATGGACTTTATTAAAGTGTTCCTCTGATTTGCCGTCAACACTTTACTTTTTATTAATGGGTCATTCCATGTGAAACGTGACAGGTCAATTTGGGTCAAATCTCAGAATCAAGCGAAACTTTTTTTTTCGATAGAGGATTGAAATATAAGGATGGGTTTTTTTTTATTTTTTTTAACTCTTACCGTTTATTTTTAAAAAATATTTTTTTAATTAAGCTCCGATTTTTAGGATATGCAGCTCTTGAGACTCGTTTAAGTTATTTTAATAATTCCAATGCCACTTTGTGGCATATCTTAATATCTTTCAGAAAAATATTTTTAAAAATTTTTAAATTTAAAATTAAGTATTTTTTAAGAGAATTTAAAATTAGAAAACTTCTGTACGCCGGAATACACGCGGTTTCCGAATAAAAAAATTATCCCCATATTGCTTCATCAATTCTTCACAAAGTGGTAAAATAAAATTTTTGTAATCGCAAGACGTACTAGTAAAGACAGCGATTTTAGTTTAGCGACTTTGCATCAAGCAACGACAGCGCAACGTGTAAGAAGAGAACAGCAATACGAGCGCGGCAGAGCAGGAATAGCGCTTTCCCTTTCTTACACGTTGCGCTGTCGTTGCTTGATGCAAAGTCGCTAAACTAAAATCGCTGTCTTTACTAGTACGTCTTGCGATTACAAAAATTTTATTTTACCACTTTGTGAAGAATTGATGAAGCAATATGGGGATAATTTTTTTATTCGGAAACCGCGTGTATTCCGGCGTACAGAAGTTTTCTAATTTTAAATTCTCTTAAAAAATACTTAATTTTAAATTTAAAAATTTTTAAAAATATTTTTCTGAAAGATATTAAGATATGCCACAAAGTGGCATTGGAATTATTAAAATAACTTAAACGAGTCTCAAGAGCTGCATATCCTAAAAATCGGAGCTTAATTAAAAAAATATTTTTTAAAAATAAACGGTAAGAGTTAAAAAAAAAAATAAAAAAAACCTATCCTTATATTTCAATCCTCTATCGAAAAAAAAAGTTTCGCTTGATTCTGAGATTTGACCCAAATTGGCCTGTCACGTTTCACATGGAATGACCCAACAACCATCCGTTAAAGGATATTTTAATGTGAATGTTTCATACAAACTAGTTTTAAGTTATGGATTGATTAATTAAGTCATACTTAAAACTTTGGGCAAGACATAAAAAGTACTAATACGGGTTGGAAGTTGATAACTCGCCATTTTTGCACTTTTAAACTCCAAGCCAAACGTCTAATTACCCGTGATTTGCATTTGGATCATCTGATTTGACAGCTTTTATTGTTTCCTGAGACAAAACTTTTTACATTGATCCTCTATTAATGCACGCAAAAGCAATAGCTTTCGTTTAACCGATTTTTTAAAAATGGTTTCGGCCAACCAAAATGGTCTTTGGCACCATTCTGCGTTGTGTCTGGGTCCAGGCCTTTCCACCCCAAACTCAATGTTCTCCTTCCCAAAGGATTTCCCCTGGCGCTTGACTAAAATGTGCGGCAAATGGTGTGAATTATTCCCGGGTGTGTGTGTGTGGGGGGTGGGGGGTGCGAAGGTGTTGGTCAAACAGGGAACCAAATTGAAATGAAATGCTTGGGATCTCGCCGGGCCGGCGACCCTTTGAATTACTTCATTAAATTTGCATATTAGGTGCGGATTTGGTTACATTTACCGCACTTTTTCACAGCACTGTCAGCTACTGGCCCAGGCTTTTTTATTTGCAGGCGAGTAAACAAATGTTTTCACATATTTCGCAGCGCTTTTTGCCGCATTTCGACGGACAACTGTTGCCCTTGGCCGCTGGGTCCACAGATTGAATGAGAATAATGGGAATCCGCTTAATGGGCAGCCTGCGCCGTCGTCGTCGGCTAATGGACGTCATAAAGTGTCGAAGCCGGGAAGCTCTCTGCTACGGCGCTCAGGTGGCCAAAAAGTGTTGATCTGTTTGCCGTAAAGTGCCAAAAGCGGCTTAGTCCCACAATTGTTAATTTAACAGCTGCGAGCCTTGGCCCGTGTGGATATATGTATGCCTGGGTGGTCGTACACAAGTCCGAGGTGGGAACGTGCTCTTTGATTATAGCTGTAGTGCCATGATAGATGCATTTTATATAATCACTACCAATACCCGAAGCGACGTTGTCCGCTACTATTAGCAAAGCATTTATTGCTGATTTTTTCATATTTCCAAATTCTAAGTAATATCCGAGTAGAATCCCGCCCAGCTAATCCTAAAACCCCCCTAGAACGCACTAATATTCTATCTATTGTATATCCTTCTAACCTTAACATACCTTACCTTAACACAGCATTAACACCAATATTACCTCACCCTAACCCCCCCTAACCACTCCTATTTTAATCTCACCATTGGTACACTTTTTTAGCATCTTAATGCTGTTTTCACTATTTCCTCGTCTTAACCCCAGTGTAACCCATTCATACACAACCTTCACGCCAAATAAACATAATTATAACCACCTTTCTCCACCCTAACACCAGTTTTTCCTCTCCCTAGCTAACCTAACTTTTGCCTCATCTGAAAAAAAAATGTTTCCTTACCATACTTACTTAGTTTAATTTAACTTTTTATACCCGTTACTCGTAGAGTAAAAGGGTATATTGTATTCGTGCAAAAGTATGTAACAGCTAGAAGGAAGCGTTTCCGTCCCCATAAAGTATATATATTCTTGATCAGAATCACTAGCCGAGTCGATCTAGCCATGTCTGTCTGTCCGTCTGTCCGTCTCTCCGTCTGTCCGTCTGTCTGTCCGTCTGTATGAACGCTGAGATTTCGGAAACTATAAAAGCTAGAGGATTGGCATTTTGCATGCAGATTCTGGGAGTTCCTACGCAGCGCAAGTTTATTTCAAAAAGGTGCCACGCCCCCTCTAACGCCCACAATAGTTAATATACGATTTTGAAAATTTAAATATTTCGGAAAAGTAAAAATGCAGTTTTGTTGTGCTTATCAATACCTATCGAAATTTAGAAGAAATTTTTTAAATCGGACCATTCGTTAAAAAGTTAGGGCTCATCAAAGTTTATATATCCATCTCCCTCGCACTCCCTTTAGCTGAGTAACGGGTATCTGATAGTCGGGGCACCCGACTATAGCGTTCTCTCTTGTTCTTAATAAAACTTGTTTGTCACTTTGACCCACCTTATCCTCGCCAAAGTCAAAACGAACCTTACCTTTTTCACCTTCACCCTTCTTTTACATTACTTTTACCCATTTTTTCCCCTTAACCGCAACTTAACCCCGCATTAACCTCACCTTATTCCCAACTTAACTCCACCGTTCTGGTAGCCTAAATCTATCATTTTGGCTAGCTAAGCGAATGCAGAGAAAAACTCTTGCAATTTTTTGTACAATACCTATTTCTTTTTTGAGCAGATCTAACCACCAAAAAACTTAAAAACTAATATTTAAAATATAACACACAAATACCTATAGAAGGCTACGGCCAACATGGTTTAAGCGTAAAACGGATCCGCTCGCAGGATCGGTAGGTTAACAAAGAAAGTAAGTGCTGGGGATCAACAGCTGGAGCTAAATATTTCCGAAAATAAGGAAAATTAAAGAAAACGCACCTATGGCTCCAACTCTTTTGGGTGAGAACTGTGGGATTAATTCGACCTGTGAGCCTTTTGCAGACGAAATTTTCAAAAAATGTTCTTCGTGCGCCCCTCGTCTTTAACACAATTTAAAACCAATTTTTAAAAAATTTTTGTAGGTACGTTTTGGCTGGTACAATTTCTAGATTCTCAGCGTTGCGCAAATACTACCTTTTGTTAAATTGGAATGTTATTTGTGCACGCAGATAAATCCGTTCTGGTATCCAAATAGTACAATTTTGATTAGGTGTTTTTAAGCCAGAAAAAACAAGAAAGGAAGCTAGCTGCGGCCAGCCGAAGCTTATATGTATACCCTTGCAGATAATTCCTATTAATCACTTATTTTCCGATCGTTCCTATGGCAGCTATATGATATAGTAGTTCGATATTAAAAAAATTAAAATCGAAATTCGAATAGTCATCCGATTTTGAAAAAAATTTATTCGAAATTCAGAATTAGATAAAAAATGGCATTTCCAAAAGTAAGAGATTATAGGTTCAAAAACACCCAAGATATAATTTTTTTACATTTTGTTCCCCGATTATTCCTATGGGAGCTATATGATATAGTTGTCCGATCCGGCTCGTTCCGATTTATATACTATCTGCAATAGAAAGAAGACTTTTGGGAAAGTTTCATCCCGATAGCTTTAAAACTGAGAGACTAGTTTGCGTAGAAACGGACGGACAGACGGACATGGCTAGATCGACTCGTCTAGTGATGCTGATCAAGAATATATATTCTTTATAGGGTCGGAAACGTCTCCTTCACTGCGTTGCAAACTTCTGACTGAAATCATAATACCCTCTGCAAGGGTATAAAAATCCACAATAATTATTCGTTGATAGGAAATGTTTGAATTTGGTTGTTGTATAGAAAGATAATAGTGTTAACAGTGTGCAGCCACTGTAATTTTAATGTCAAATAATCAAATAAAGGCGATATTCTAAAAAACACATGTAACAAGAGAGAACGCTATAGTCGAGTGACCCGACTATCAGGTACCCGTTACTCAGCCGACGCAAGGATTCTGAAAGTGCTACCTTTCGATGGGTATTACAGGCAAACTCATACTCACCCATACTCAAAAACACAAATGTAAATATACCCATTCAATACCTTTCCATTACTTGTTTCGCTAAGTTTTAATAATTTGATAATAATTTAATTTACATAATGTTACATAATGTATAGTGAGGGAAAAGACCAAGTCTACATTTAAGAAAAATATTCTTAATTTAAGAATTTTGTGTTCTTAAATTTTGCACTTAAAATGAGTGCACACGTTCTTAAAATAAAAACAAGAAAGAACGCTATAGTCGGGTTGGTGTCCGGACTATCTAATACCCATCACTCAGCTAAAGGGAATGCGAACGCTGTAGTCGGGTTGGTGTCCCGACTATCTAAAAATCGTAACTCAGCTAAAGGGAGTGCGAGGGAGATGGATATATAAAATTTTTTGATTGCGTTTAACTTTTTAATGAATGGTCCGATTTGAAAAATGTCTTTAACATTTCGATAGGTAAAAATATATACAACAAAATTGCGTGGCGCTCGGCTGAAATAAACTTGCGCTGCGTAGAAAGCCCAAGAATATGTGTGGGAAATCTCAACCTTCTAGCTTTTGTAGTTTCCGAGATCTCAGCGTTCATACAGACGGACAGACAGACATGGCTAGATCGACTCGGCTAGTGATCCTGATCAAGAATATATATACTTTATGGGGTCGGAAACGCTTCCTTCTAGCTGTTACATAATTTTGCACGAATACAACATACCTTTTTACTCTACGAGTAACGGGTATAGCAAGAGAGAACGCTATAGTCGGGTGCCCCGACTATCAGATACCCGTTACTTAGATAAAGGGAGTGCGAGGGAGATGGATATATAAAACTTTGATTGGGCATGATTCTTCTACATTTCGATAGGTATAACCAAACACAACAAATTTGCATTTATACTTCTCCAAAATCTTTAAAATTGTGGGCGCCAGACACATTTTAGTATCGTCTGTGGGCGTGGCGCTCGGCTAAAATAAACTTGCGCTGCGTAGGAAGCCCAAGAATATGTGTTGGTAATCCCAACTTTCTAGCTTTTGTAGTTTCCGAGATTACAGCGTTCATACAGACAGACAGACGGACGGACAGACGGACATGGCTGATCAAGAATATATATACTTTATAGGGTCGGAAAAGCTTCCTTATAGCTGTTACATACTTTTGCACGGATACAATCGTTCTTATACTTTCAATCAATTTCGGACTACAGCGTGGCCTAGCGGGTCCCTTTTCCGGACAGATCTGTCTTTTTTTTATCGGCTTTATCCGGAAAATATTTCAAACATCCCCTGTCCGGAAATCTGTCCTTTTTTTTACAAATTAGGTTTTGAGTGTTTTTTTTTGCTGGTCGTATTTGTATAAACCTGTTTTTATATGCTGAAACGGCTTTTTAACCATCATTCTTACAGTTAGGCACTTAAAAACTAATTTTTTTTACGAATTATCAAAGAGTCTTGAAGCAATCGATGGATTTTCTTTATATTACGATTTTTCTATTGCAAAAGCAAACGGAAAACATTTTAAAATAACCGCATAAAAATTATTATCTGCTTTTTTTCTCAGAAAAAAATCAGATTTTTAAGACTCTGATTCGGGCTTGACACAGTCGTTGAACATTTTTGTATTACCAATGTAATTAGTAAAATTCGTTTACTATTTTAATAATAATAGATTATTACGTATAGGCACAAAAAATTTACCATGGTAAAATGATCAAGAGAAGAAGGTTGTGAGTCGGGCGCAGTAGATCATTACATAATTAAATTAAATATTAAATCCATTTAAGTAAGTCCATTAAGTAAAAATATAACCCATTGATAAAAACTATAACAAAATGTGGAAGTATTTACTTTTGTCCTCTTTTAAGTTTTTGCCCTGATTTCCCGGTTTTTTGGTTTATCTATCCTTTTTCAAGCCAAGTGATGGTAGCACTGCTGCCAATGGAAATTTTTCCATATTTTAAACTTAATGCTGTTAAATTTGGTCGTACAAGATTTACAATAAAAGTGTTTGTAACCCCAATTTTAAACATCATGTTTAAATCAAAAACTTCTGATATCAAACAAAATCACCTCTTTACGAGGTAAAATGTCGTACGATCGCACCTTCAAAACACAAAAGTTCTAAGTGATGAAAAATGATTTTACATTCGACTAAATAAATACACTTTCTAAAATTTTGTCATTTGGCACACTGCAGTAGAAATTGTTTTTGTAGGCAAGAATCTTAAATATTTTCCTAAAGCGGGACACCAAATGGTGTGAGGAGTGGACAACCAAAATAATTAAATTAATTTCTGTCGACCTGTGTTATGATTACTATCTTAAGCTCATGATATGCGAATGGTTAATTTGTATTTTTATACCCGTAACTCGTAGAGTAAAAGGGTATATTGTATTCGTGCAAAAGTATGTAACAGGTGGAAGTATACATATTCTTGATAAGGATCACTAGCCGAGTCGATCTAGCCATGTCCGTATGAACGCTGAGATCTCGGAAACTATAAAAGCTGGAGGATTGGCATTTTGCATGCAGATTCAAGGAGTTCCTGATTTATGTTTCATTAAAATGGGTCAACAATAATTAAATGTTTTTTGAATATTGTTAACAAAAGTGAAACGAACAACATGGCATACTCAGTTTTTTTAAATGGCTTCAATAAAGGAGCAATTTGCAAATTTACATAAAATATACATACAATACATAGGTACAATATACCCTTTTACTCTACGAAAATTTACGTCAAGGTATGTTAAAATACTTTTCAAAACTAATTGTGTTGTAACTGTTTTGTATTGTCCAGTTTTTTAATGTCTGTGTATGTCTCTTTTAGCGGAAAACTACCCAGAGAAAAAGCCATTTGAGTTGAAAATGTTCTTAAAAGTAGAAGGAAATTTTTTAAGTTAACTTTGGTTTAATGTCTTGAATCAAGTTAAATTGACAGTATTTACATTATGGAACTCAATAAGTAATCGTACTTAATCAAATCAGTCGTCTAAATTTATTAAAAAGTGGTTTTAAACATAATTAAACTTTTCTCTTCTTAACGTTTTGTTCTCATATTGATCTCAAATCGTGCTTAGACGTGCGCGATAACATAACAACATAAACCAAAGTTAACTTAAAAAATTTCGTTCTACTTTTAAGAACATTTTCAACTCAAATGGCTTTTTCTCTGTGTGAAGATATAAAACTTTGATCAGGCATAACTTTTTAACGAATGGTTCGATTTAAAAAACAAGAGAGAACGCTATAGTCGGGTTGGTGTCCCGACTATCTAATAAATGAAGATAAAAACTTTGATCAGGCATAAGTTTTAAACGAATGGTCCGATTTAAAAAATTTCTTCTACATTTCGATAGGTATTATTAAACACAACCAAACTGCTTTTTTACTTTTCCAAAATATTTAAATTTTTAAAATCGTTATTAAGCGAAAGTGGGCGTTAGAGGGGGTGTGGCACCATTTTGAAACAAACTTGCGCTGCGTAGGAGCACCTAGAATCTGCATGCAAAATGTCAATCTTCTAGCTTTTATAGTTTCCGAGATCTCAGCGTTCATACAGACGGACAGACAGACAGACGGACAGACAGACATGGCTAGATCGACTCGGTAGTGATCCTGATCAAGAATATATATACTTTATGGGGTCGGAAACGCTTCCTTCTAGCTGTTACATACTTTTGCACGAATACAATATACCTTTTTACTCTACGAGTAACGGGTATAAAAAAAACAAGAGAGAACGCTATAGTCGGGTTGGTGTCCCGACTATCTAATACCCGTCACTCGGCTAAAGGGAGTGCGAGGGAGATGGTATAAACTTTGATCAGGCATAACTTTTTAACGAATGGTCCGATTTAAAACAAGAGAGAACGCTATAGTCGGGTTGGAGTCCCGACTATCTAATACCCGTCACTCAGCTAAAGGGAGTGCGAACGCTGTAGTCGGGTTGGTGTCCCGACTATCTAATAAACGTAACTCAGCTAAAACTTTGATCAGGCATAAGTTTTAAACGAATGGTCCGATTTAAAAAATTTCTTCTACATTTCGATAGGTATTGATAAACACAACAAAACTGCATTTTTACTTCTCCGAAATATTTAAATTTTTAAAATCGTTTATAAGCTATTGTGGGCGTTAGAGGGGGCGTGGCACCCTTTTGAAATAAACTTGCGCTGCGTAGGAACTCCAAGAATCTTCATGCCAAATACCAATCCTCTAGCTTTTATAGTTTCCGAGATCTCAGCGTTCATACAGACAGACAGACAGACGGACAGACGGACAGACAGACATGGCTAGATCGACTCGGCTAGTGATCCTGATCAAGAATATATATACTTTATGGGGTCGGAAACGCTTCCTTCTAGCTGTTACATACTTTTGCACGAATACAATATACCCATTTACTCTACGAGTAACGGGTATAAAAACTTGTACATTTCGATAGGTATAACTAACCACAACAGAATTGCACTTCAACGTATCCAAAATCTTTAAAAATGTGGGCGCCAGACACATTTTAGTATCTTTTGTGCGCGATTATGGGTGATTGTGGGCGTTAGAGGGGGCGTGGCGCTCGGCTGAAATAAACTTGCGCTGCGTAGGAAGCCCAAGAATATGTGTTGGTAATCCCAACTTTCTAGCTTTTGTAGTTTCCGAGATCACAGCGTTCATACAGACAGACAGACGGACATGGCTAGATCGACTCGGCTAGTGATCCTGATCAAGAATATATATACTTTATTGGGTCGGAAACGCTTCCTTCTAGCTGTTACATACTTTTGCATGAATACAATATACCCTTTTACTCTACGAGTAACGGGTATAAAAAAAAAACTCCCCATTTATTTGAGATTCAAAAAAATAAAAATCCCAAATAACGATTTTTAAAAATTAAAAACATTAAAATATCAAATAAAGATTACTTAAGAGTCTTTTGACATCAAAATCTCGAATACTGATTATTTGTGAGTTTTTTCCGAAAAACTTAGAATCGTTTTTGCCAGCCTTGGGGGACTTAAATCAGTAGGAGTCGTATTTTTAGAGATATCGGCATGAAATTTGGAGTAAATATTCTAGTAAACCCAAAGATTATTTTGGACATCAAAAAATGGGCGTTGCACTTTGGGCCGCTTAATAAAATGAAAACAAATTTTAAAAACCCAAAAAATATATTTTAAAAAATTGTTCGAAACTTTTAAATATTTTCTTATTTTTATACCCTTGCAGAGGGTATTATGATTTCAGTCAGAAGTTTGCAACGCAGTGAAGGAGACGTTTCCTTCCCCATAAACTATATATATTCTTGATCAGCAACTCTAGACGAGTCGATCTAGCCATGTCCGTCTGTCCGTCTGTCCGTCGGTCCGTCTGTCCGTCTGTCCGTCTGTCTGTCCGTTTCTACGCAAACTAGTCTCTCAGTTTTAAAGCTATCGGGCTAAAACTTTCCCAAAAGTCTTCTATCTATTGCAGGTAGTATATAAGTCGGAACCAGCCGGATCGGCCAACTATATCCTATAGCTCCCATAGGAATAATCGGGAAAAAAATGTAAAAAAAATTATATCTTGGGTGTTTTTGAACCTAGAACCTCCTACTTTAGGAAATGCCATTTTTTATCTAATTCTGAATTTCGAATAAAATTTTTTTAAAGTCGGACGACTATATCATATAGCTGCCATAGGAACGATCGGAAAATTAATGGGAATATAATAGGAAATAAATTATTGCTTCGTTGACATTTATTGTATTCTCTTCTACTCCGGGATATGAGTCTTTTTAAATGTTTTCGAATTTCGATTTTAATTTTATCAATATCGAACTACTATATCATATAGCTGCCATAGGAACGATCGGAAAATTAGTCATTAATAGGAATTATCTGCAAGGGTATATGAGCTTCGGCTGGCCGAAGCTAGCTTCCTTTCTTGTTTGCAGAGCATGCAAATAACTGTCAACCGATTTTTCTAAGGCAATTTGACTCTCGACAAAACCGAAAATAATGTTGCTCACAGAATCTCTCTCTGAGCGGGACCCTTTTTTCGTTTTGCTTGCCGGTTTCGGTCCGACCGTTCGGCTCAACCGAAGAAATCAGTCGGTCTTTCAGTAACCACTCGGTGATACCCTTTTAAGTTAACAGTCACCTAAAAGGGTTTCTGAAAGACTACTGTTAAATAAAAGTCAGAAAAATGGGTTTTCTTTAGAAAGTGAAAGGTATAGGCCTGCTGTGATATGTGCTTAAATTTTGCATGGGAAATAAGATAATTCTAAAATTGCATTGTACATATAAATGTACATCGAATTTTATTCTGAATTTAGGTTAGCTTTTATTTTTTTGTTTGCTTCAATATATTTATTTATTATATAAGGAACTATCTTTATTAAGAAATGCCATAAAGAAATGAATTACCTTTCAAACGAGCTATAAAAGGCAGATGATGGTTCAAATGAACTACCATAAAGCTTAAGATAAACAATGTATCAAAGTATTCCAACCAAGCCTATTTCTACAAAATGGTTCACGCAGGTAATGTTGTGAAGATATTCTTAGATAGTTAGGAATTTATTTAAAGCTACATAAACTGCTAAAGGAGGTTCAACATGTTAAAAAGCTCTACTGTTTCCTGTAGCTAAAAAATTTTATTAGGTGGATTTGGTTATTATTTACTACATGAGAAAGATATGCCAAAAATGGAGTTTTAAAATCTTAAATTATTAAAATATGTAGAATATTTGAATTTAATGGTAAATCGGATAATCTTACAGATTCAGCTTTAGAAAATACACATTACGGAAATTCCATTGCACTTTTAAATTTTAATAATCAAAAGGCAATGTTACGACTGAAGCATTACTGAACAGTTCACACACGCACGCATACATTCACAAAAGACCGTTTTCCCTAACAGACCGAGCAAAGTAGTCAGTAGAAACCGAAACCGTAGGAGCCCTAAAAAAAGGGTTTTGCTCTGAGCGTAACAGCTGTTAATCAAAACCCCTTTGAATGTGTTAGCTCTCTCCCAGTTCTCAAAGTGTTTGTAAATGACAGGTTTTTCTCGAACACTTTGAAAAGGTTGACTGATACTTGCAAGCTCTGCTTGTTTGTTATAATTTTTGATACACCCAGAAAAAAATCCGTTCAAAACGTTCAAAAATCAATCTTAAACGTTGTCAAAAAGTGCGTAATCCCGTTTGTCGTCACTTCATGAACGCTCGTTCATAAAATTTTACCAAAGCTTTAGAGTTGGATTCCGAACGAATCATTTTATCATTTTAAGAACATTTTAGAGTTCATTAGGGAACGAAAAGTTCATAAAAAAAACAAAAAAAACACGATTTTTATACCCTTGCAGAGGGTATTATGATTTCAGTCAGAAGTTTGCAACGCAGTGAAGGAGACGTTTCCGACCCCATAAAGTATATATATTCTTGATCAGCATCACTAGACGAGTCGATCTAGCCATGTCCGTCTGTCCGTCCGTCTGTCCGTCCGTCTGTCCGTCTGTTTCTACGCAAACTAGTCTCTCAGTTTTAAAGCTATCGGGCTAAAACTTTCCCAAAAGTCTTATATCTATTGCAGGTAGTATATAAGTCGGAACGAGCCGGATCGGACAACTATATCATATAGCTCCCATAGGAATGATCGGGGGAAAAAATGTAAAAAAAATGTATCTTGGGTGTTTTTGAACCTAGAACCTCCTACTTTTGGAAATGCCATTTTTGATCTAATTCTGAATTTCGAATAAAATTTTTTTAAAATCGGACGACTATATCATATAGCTGCCATAGGAACGCTCGGAAAATTAGTGATTAATAGGAATTATCTGCAGGGGTATATAAGCTTCGGCTGGCCGAAGCTAGCTTCCTTTCTTGTTGGGCTTGTATTGGCTGGGTTTTCTGTGCGCCTGGTACACTCAAAAAAATATTTTTCTTAAATATAGAAAAATAAAAATTGTGTGTTTTGGAATAAAATTTCTAAACTTCAGAAAAATTCTCTGTTTAACGATTTTTTTTAGAATTTTTTTTCTCAAATGCGGAAAAATCCTTTTTTTCTAAATTATAAGGTTTTTTTTTCTAATCTTCCCTTCTTTATTTGAGGGTTAAAATCGCCATTGCTTTTAGAAAAAAAAGACTTAAAACATTTATAAAAATAAAAAAAATCGCATTCAAATTAAAAAAAATTCTTATATAATAGAAATATTCTTTTTCTAAAAAACAGAAAAAATGTTTAAAATATTTTTAATATTCAGAAAAAATTGTCTGTTTTTATGAAATTGTTTTCTAAAAAATAAAAAATTCAACCTCATTTGATCAATTTTTCTTCTTATACATTTCTTAGACATTTTTTTTTAACCTAAGAAAAAATCGCCGTTAATTAACGATTATAATCGATTATAATCGAAGAAAATTTGGTAGCCTAGGGGTCTAACGCGTGCGTGCATGAATGTGTTATTCAAGCTAATAGCCCCAAGTGTGAGTTCAATCCCACGTCGAGACGAAAAATGCATGGTGTCTCTTTATTTTATTTTAATCCCTAATATTTACATATTAATAAAAAAAATTTGTTGCATTTTTTTTTTAACTTTTGAATAGTTATATTTTGTTTAAAATGATTTTTATTTTTTCCAAATTTGAAACATTCAAATACTGTTACTATCGAACCATAAATAAAATAAAAACAAATTTCGACTAATTTGACTAAAAATAAGAGAACAAAATGTGAATAGACTTTGTACAGCGCCTCACGTGATGCATCCGTGGCGCAGCGGTTAGAGTGCTTGACTGCAAACTGGGAGGCAAGCGGTTCGATTCCCGCGTGTGGCGACCTGAGATGTTTTTTTCAAAAGTGTAAGTTGTTGGATTTTTATATTTATAATTTGTAATTTGTGTACTTATTTCAGTTATAATTACATGTCCGATTTGAAACTTAAAGTGCATGTACATAATAAACATATACATCACCTACACCACGTAAGCAATTTAAGGAAAATTAAATAAGATGACAAACAAGAACGAAGAAACCGACATAATTCCGATTACCAAAGCATCATTTTTGTATTTTCTGGATTTGAGGAATTTTTTTTTGTATTTAGAAAAATAATTGTCTATATTAAAAAACAATATTTCTATTATTTAGAAAGCCTTTATTTCTAAATTGTAAGACAAATTTTTTCTACTTTTTCGAGAAAAATTTCTAAATTGCAGTTCTTTTTTTGTATTAGAAAAAAACGCCTTTGACTTCAAAAACCTACTGTTTTGAATATAGATAAAATCGCCAGTAAAGCAAATTCATAGGCGATTCAAGGGCGATTTTAGTTTATTTTTTGAGTGTGGCAATCGGCTGAAGCAAACATGGACTTCATAGGCACTAGAACAATCTGTTTGGAACATTTTGGCTCTCTAGCTTTAAAAACGTTGCTGCCAGAGCACTTATTAAAATTTCAAACTAGCGTCCTCTATTGGTGAAAACTTTAAAATTATTGGGTCTCGTTCACACTTTTACACAGACCTTAGCATCGTAAGCGATTGTGGGCGTTAAAGTGGACGTTAAAGTGGGCGTGGCATACTCGCATAACAAATTTGCACTTAATAAAAAGCTAAGGAATCTATGTAAATCTAAGACCCAACTTTTTAGTTCTTAAAGTTTCCGAGATCACAGCGTTTACACGGACGGATGGACAGACGGTCGGTCAGACAGAGCTAGATCGACTCGGCTAGTGATCCTGATGAAGAATATATCACTGTGGACTGCAGTCCACGTAGTGACGAATATACAGCCGCCGAATTGAAAATCTGCTACTATAGTCCGATCGAAACGTATTATTATTCAAATTTTAATACTAAGACTTTTTAAAAGTCGATTGTTTGCGGAGAAATTACGGTGAGAGTACAAAAAAAAAAATTGGAAAGACCGGTGGACCTCAATGAATATATTAGGTTGTCAAAAAGTCCTGCGGTATTTCTATTATATTATTTTTTTTCTTTTTTTACATCGAGCTTTTAAGAGACTGAAAGCTTCTTCAAATGGTTTATAACGGCTTGCTGACTTAAGCCAAGCTCTTGACCGATGCTACGGCTACTACTATGCCGGTTTTATCGCAATTTTCTACGACAGGCCTCCCTTCCTTGACCTCCTCTGCACCAGAACGAAAACGTTAAAACCATCGTTGTGCGGTTGAAATGGAAACTGTATCGTGTCCATAAACTGCACAAATTTTATTGGCGGCTTGAGATGCATTTTTGCCTTTATCGTAGTAGTACTGTAAAATATGCCGTATTTTCTCTTTATTTTGCTCCATGATTGCGACGCTATAACTCACGAACGACTTAAAAGAAAAGACAATCAATCAAACACGTGTTAGCGCGTGAGCTTTCCAAAAGGGTATATTATGACCAGATGCGACGAATAAAACAAGAACTACGCGCTTTCAGCGCCAACTAGAAAATACCGCAAGACTTTTTTGACAACCTAATATATATTTATACCCGTTACTCGTAGAGTAAAAGGGTATATTGTATTCGTGCAAAAGTATGTAACAGGGAGAAGGAAGAGTTTCCGACCCTATAAAGTATAAATATTCTTGATCAGGTTAACTAGCCGAGTCGATCTAGCCAAGTCCGTCTGTCTGTCTGTCCGTCCGTCCGTCTGTCCGTCCGGATGAACGCTGAGATCTCGGAAACTATAAAAGCTAGAATGTTGGGATTACCAACACATATTCTTGGGCTTCCTACGCAGCGCAAGTTTATTTCAGCCGACCGCCACGCCCCCTCTAACGCCCACAATCGCCCACAAACGATACTAAAATGTGTCTGGCGACCACATTTTTAAAGATTTCAGAAAAGTATAAATGCAATTTTGATGTGCTTTGTTATACCTATCGAAATGTAGAATTTTTCAAATGGGACCATTCATTAAAAAGTTATGCCTGATCAAAGTTTTATATCTCCATCTTCCTCGCACTCCCTTGAGCTGAGTACGGGTATCTGATAGTCGGGGCACCCGACTATAGCGTTCTTTCTTGTTTTTAATTGTTATTTGCTTCTTTAAGTTCTTTAAAAGTGTGCGGGACTCAAGTTAAAACGAACTAAAATGTATTAAATTAACATAAATAAATAGTTTCCAAAAGTTTGGGGTACGTTTGGTATTAGTTTTATTGACTTTAAAAAGTGTTCCAACTTACTCAAAATGTCGTTTTTCTTGGCACTTTTCAAAAAAATATTTTGTAATTTTCTTTAAGGGAAACAATTTTTTTTGGTTTGCTTTAATGCTAAAACACTAAGCTTCCGATTGGTACCTAGCACCTGAAGTTTCATAAGCTTATCAACAACAAAAGGTGTACCAACCTAAAGACCTCTCACCTATTATTTCGACAAAGTGACTAAGTAAAAAAATTGTGGTTTCAAATTCAGCTGGCTACTATGATATTTTTCCCCAATAGAACGGTATTTTTCATTCGCGTTTGGGTGGTAAAACGTCATTTTAGACCATAGGTTGTTCCATCAAGGATTTCGTTCGCCCAATGTTAAGGCTCCCAAATCGACCCGCACTAGTGTATACGTTTGGTTTGGCTTTGACCTATTGTAACATACCAGGCTTAACAGGCTGAACTAAATTACGTTTAAGGCAATCATATAATGAAATAGTAATTCTTCAGCTCAATTCAAAGTGAGCTTGCATTGATTGGCTCGGAAGATGGCGAAATGCCTGTTGCTGCGACACTTGTCCATTTGGATTATGCCCTTCCCATGCAGATCAGCAAACACTTGACAGTGTTCCCTCTCCAAAACACACATCCTGATCCTCCGCTAATCACCTGTTAAGTTCATGGGCCCGACTATAACGCCGACGGCATTTTATCGTGGTCATAATCAGCCGTCATCCGAGGGAGGCCAAATAGGAAATGGGGAATGTGACGGTGGCAACAGCTTAGGACCAGGTTCGCAAGTGCGGCCTAGACAGCGAAAAATTCAAAGACGACGCCGCCCCGCACGACGCCATAAATTAGAAAGTGTCAGGTTCGTTACGTAAATTACCTGGCCCATAAAAAGAGGAGCCCAAGAAGCGAAACAGGAGGCGAATGGCAGAGGGGAGTAGCGAACGCACCCAAGGCAGCAACAATAATGGCAATAGCAACACAGTGCACTGCTAAAAATTGTAATTCACTGAGACGATCAACAAATGTTCTATCTGTTTTCATTGTATGTATGCATCTGTGCCACATAAAAACCATTTTTAATAGGTATACCTATATTTTTATACCCTTGCAGGGGTATTATAATTTCAGTCAGATGTTTGCAACGCAGTGAAGGAGACGTTTCCGACCCCATAAAGTATATATATTCTTGATCAGCACCAATGGCCGAGTCCATCTAGCCATGTCCGTCTGTCCGTTTCTATGCGAACTAGACGCTCAGTTTTAAAGCTATCGCGAAGAAACTTTCCCAAAAGTCTTTTTTCTATTGCACTATTGTTTTGTAAAGATCGGATCTTTATAAAATAGGTTAGCCGTTGCAATTTTGAACACGATTATCTTGGACTCTTGTTTTAAAAATTATTTTTCGGTGAATTCAATTTCAGGAAAACAATAAGCTTGATCGTTCATTAAAATTAACTTGTCGCTGAACTGAATGTTTTTCCTAGCTGTATTTTTAGACCAAAATAACTACATTTCATTACTTCGAACCAGCATAACTTTGAATAAAACTTTTCATAAACTACATTAAAAATGTTGAAAATATTAAAAAAAAAAAACAAACAAAACTGTTTCAAATTTTCGTCTTCGGATATCCCGTGCTCTCGGAATCGAGAAATCAATGCACTTGAAAAAATACGGGCTATTATCTTTGTTGTTAAAATAATTATAAATATAAAAACAGAATTGGAAAAAATCTTTTCTCTTCCTTTTTTCGATACAAATTTATAAAATAATAGTAATTCCATGTATACGTAGTTGAAACTATTCGCCTTATTTTTCAAAGTGCACAAGCAGCGGCAGCAGCAACAACAGCGACAACGACAACGAATTAATGTCTTTTTATTTGCGCTCGGCGCGCCGAAAGGGCAAAAAGATTTGTCAAGGATATTTACGGCATGGCTGCATTGCAAGGCAAAGCCAAAGGCAACGACGACGAAGGCGGTGTTTCGGTAGTGGGCGTGGCCCAGCGTCTAGCCCGTTTTGCATGAGACAGCACTAGGAGTGTGAGAGGGACAGGGACAGGGCGGAAAAAATAAATAAAGATGCTGACCCAGAAATAAAAATGAGATTAAGTGTGATTAACACGCTGCCGAGCTTAGACGCCGTCGCCATACTTTCAATCTGTGGGTGCTCTCTGCCGCTGCACAGACCGAAAAATAGGCAAGAACTAAGATATAGAATTAGCACTGAGGTTGGCCAGAAGGGAAGGCTAAAGATTGGGTAATAGCATGACCGACGTTATCAATGTCAATTACTCTTGAAGTAGCGGCTATACTACTTCAAAATGGGGACCTGAAGAATATACCATGCAATTAATAATTATTGAATATCCGAAATATTTTTTATTTGGTCATCACAACTTTACCTTTTTTGGAACTGCCTTATCGGAATGTTGAAGTATTTAGTTTGAAGCATAGATAGTCCCAAGATACTCTCTGACACTTTTTGCTTCCTGAAAAAAATACAAATATTTTGACTAATAAAGCACAAGGACTTGCTTGAATCAACACAGTTTATACCTAAATCAGCCCGAGGATAAGAACATTATTTAATAATAGGCGCAAGTCTTATTAGGCAATTATTTTCTGTGTAAGTGCGTCTGTTCTTTGTGGGTGTATTTGGGCGTCGGTCCTGGCATTAGCCGCATTATGCATTATTTTCGCTTTCACAACTCGAAAAGGAAAAGCGAAGAGCGTGAAGAAAGAAGACTCGCAAAGATAGATGGGATAAAACAAAAGGCCTGCCCCGACCACCCTATAGACCCTATAGCGCCATCATCATCATCACCATCTTTTCGCCGGGCTACCCTGCATCTTTCGGCTGATTTCAGTTTATTCCAGCCGCGGATTGCTCGCCGTCGGCTAGGGGGTAATTTATTTAGCTACAACTTGATTTGCGTAAAGCGAACATTTACTTTTTAATTAGGTGTAAAATTTATGCACTTCACTTTCATTTTGGCCATGGCTTTGTTAATTCCTTTCAACTGACCCGAGGACAGAAGGAGTGGGCGGTGGAGTTTGCGGGCTTTACTTGAGTCTCGACAAGGTTCTTGAACCCAACTCGTGAAGGTTATCACCAATCGGTGGCCCCTGCTTTCGTCACTAGACATTTGGGTTGCTTATATCGCTAGAAACCACTACTTGGAACTGTACCTTCCCTCACGAGACGAGTTAAATGAGTTTCCCGGCGGCTTGTTAAACATCCTGGCAACTGTAAAGCCTAAAACTGAAAATTGGTATTTAGTAGTATTTTAATTTGTCTAGATAAGGAGCAAAAAAAAATGCAATGGGACCTGCTTTGGCAGGTAGTTGGCTATAAAGGGCTATAAATCTCCTGTTCTGTCGGACCAATCAGTCTGATTTTTTGCGTATTCTTAAAATACCATAAAATTTGCATATTTAGCGGGTACAAGGACTTATTTTTAGGCTTATTTATGATTTGTATGTTATTTGTATCCATAGAAAACCCAATAATGTTTTTTCGATAAACACATTTGCTTTCCCTTAATTAATTAAACTCCCAGGCTGATAGAATAGATTCAAATCTATTGCAACATCTTACGGTTCCTAAAGTTATGTCCCCAATAGCTCGACGATGAATTCAAATCAAGCCCGTAAACGCGACACAGCTCTCAATGGGGTCTTGGCTGAACGGTAATGCCATTCCATTTGATTCGATGTGATTGCATTTACCCGGCCAAACAAAATCGTCGGCTGCCGGTTAAGCGAGCTGTGAGCGACATGAGATTCTCGCCCCTGTTTCGATTTTCATTCCTATTCCGATGCCACATTGTACGAGGACGAATAGTTCGCCGGCTTCGGAGCGGATTACCCGATGTCTCACCGTCTCAGCACGTCCAAGATACATTTGCCGCTCGCGACGCCCCGGAAAATCCACCAGCCCACATTTATATCGCCCGGGTGGGTATGTGGAAATACTTTGGGCGGGTAGTTAATCGGTTTGCTTGCACCGCTCCCCTGACTTGCTTCTCCGCCTGCAAGGTGGGCATGGTGGAGGTGGAGGTGGAGGGCGAGGACTCGGTGATGGAAGGGCGACTGGGAATGACGAATCCAGGTGTTTGGGCATCAGAACGAGGACGTGCCCGTGCTCCAGGACCACTTAATGCAGCACACTAAGGTGCGATAAGGAATTTCTAGATTTCTTTTGCGCCGCACTCTCGCACATATAAGACTGATGTTCTCGATACAGGGAGCCTCGCGTGTAAAAAAATACTAAGGAGTTATATGGGAGACCGAGGACTGGCTGAATTAAGGGGTTGCCACGCACTAATTGGATGGTTTGAACGTTTTTATTCAGAAACAAAGGCTATTTAAAGACATGAATATTGCTAAGTAATCGAATTGAGAATCATAAGTGGTTAACTTTATGGGGAAAGTCCACAAAGTAATACGCCAATAAATAAGTAGGGTAAATTTTTTTCCTGGACTTACTAGGTTATAAGAAAAAGATAAAGTTTAAAAAAAACTGTGTGTTTCATATACACATATTTTTATTCCTTTAATTTTGGGCATTGTTAAATGTTGAAGTTTTCAATGTGATGTGACAGATCACTTAAGTGATATATTGAGAACAAATCAAGCGTGGACACCCTGTTTTTTATTCGAATGCGTCTCGGTTTTTATTTTCGTTTCCTTTATTCAGTGGCAACTTTTGTTGCTGCTGCCTGTTATGTTGTTTGTGTGCGCATTTCAGTGCCAACAACTGTCAATCTTTCCGCTCCTCAGCAGGGCCGACGAGAATTACCCAAGAAGCCGTCGCCCATCGCCATCGCCATCGCCATCCCCATTCCGCATTCAAACCTCCCAGGTTTTCCCGCTTTCCGCCCCGTCGTCTCCATCACTTATCCGCCATGTGGTCGTGTGTTTTGATACACATATTGTATCGTTTTGTGGCACAGGCCCAGTCGAGTTCCGTACGTGAGTCGGAGTCAGGTGAGAGAGGGGTACGGCATCCGGGGAAAGCGGAAAGGGGAAAGGGGCGCCTACAGGGGCTGAGGACGGGGACCCGTTTCGGCATAAGTGCCTGTATAAAAGAAGTCGACATTTATTTGCGAGCATGTTGTAAATTGTAAATTACATTCCTAATCTTTGGAAGGCCGCTGATGCGCAGACATGCCACCCTGTTTTCCACCCGCTCTTCACCTCCACCTCCATCGTCAGTTTTCCACTTTTCCACTTTTCCACCCGTTTCCATACTCCCACCGCCCTTCTTTTCCCAAATGACGCACAAATAGACAGCCGGCGAGGAACAGGCACGCACTTTTGCTCATTTATGTTTTAAATTTCATTTCGAGACAATGAGTAAGAAAGGGGGGTTTGGGTTTGGGGTTGGGATTGGGATTGGTACAAGGACTGACTGGCTGAAAAAGCTGGGGAAACTCGGTGAAAACTCGAGGAGCGCAGTGGAGTGAGGCGAAGCAGGAAAGTTACGATTTAGACGCCCAACTTCAGATGTCCTGGTGCCTAATGCTTTGGGGACTTTTGTCCTTGCGCCTTGATTTGTATATATTAGTGGGTGTGCTAGTGTGGCTGATGGTGTGTGTGTCGCTTAAAAATCTGCTACAGTGACAATGTCACGTTTTGTGTTAATTTAATTACAAGAAACCATTTGTAAATATTACGACGTGATTTGCAAAGGCACGCATGTGGCAGCTCCTCCCCCACGCTCCGCACCCTCCCCGACCCTGCCACGCCCTTTTGTGAGTTCCGTGAAAATGATATATAATTTTCAAGCATTTTCATTTGCATTTGCAATTCATACGCAACACACACAGATAAAAGTCTTCGCGCAGTTTGTTTGCATACTTTCTGGGAACTCCCAGCCCCCTAGAAACCCCCCCTGCCCTGCCAGTCCTTGCTCAGGACTTCAAATAAATTCCCTTCTCCGCTGAGTCTGCTTTGCAGAGCAACATGTTGCCGCCTGGCCAGCTGTTGCGCAGCATGTTGCAGGCGCAAGTTGCGACTGTTGAATAGGTCATGAGGTTGCGAAAAATGTAGAGGAAGGCGCGATTCTTAGGAACTTAACTGTTAGGTGAATCAAACAGAAAATATAAAAATGGTTATGTCCTATTTAATTACAAAGCTGTTAAACTTAGATTTACCTGCGTAATTGTACAAAAAACAAAGTTACACCAGTTTTCGTGTTATTTTGACATTCATTTTTCGGTTCTTCCTATGACTAAATATTATAATCGTTCCAATAACGGATTTACTAAAATCAAGAAGATGTGTTCTTGGTTTGAGAGCATTTTGAAAAATGGTATTCTCAATTTCAGTAAAAGTGTTTTTGGTTTCAAGAAGAATAATTCTCGGATTCAAGAAAACCCAGCGGCGATTGTCATTACAAAATGGATTACGAATGCATTACTTCAACTTTAGTAATCCGGAAAGAACGGATTACAACATGGATTACTTTACCATAGGCAAGGCCGCCTTGTAACGTAGTATGGACACAATCTGCGTTACTAGTAGTAGGAAAAGTATGCTAGGGTCGAATCATCTTCGGGTCTCCATTACGAATTCATTATACTTTTCCAAACTTGTAATGCGAAATGTAGGCAGACTACAGAAAATTCAACATACAATTCGAAAAACGTATTCTGCGTTGTAATGCTGTTCATTTATAAAAAACAAAAATATTCTTTCCACATGTAGGAATTGAACATGGGTATTACGAAAGAAAATCGTTAACGAACAAAAAAACGAAGTCATAGGAGCTCAGATCACAACTTTACTGTCGAAAAACAGCGATCGTAATTGATTACATTTTCTACACTTGTAATGCATTTTTTCTTCAGACCCCATTCACATGTTGGCCGCTGGGTAGACGTTCTCGTTTCCAAAAGTAAATAAGTTTATATACCCTTGCAGTTATAATAAGTACCCAAAGTCTAGTCCTCACTCGATCGGGGCTGTTCCTGGGATTCCAAATATATTATTGCCCATTAATAATGTTGATATTAAATTGTCAAAAATTAAAACGCATACTTTCTTCAAAGTTTGAGACTATTCCTATGGGATATAGTGGTCCGGTCCGGCGTGTTCCGACAGAGAGACTAGTTCACATACAAACGGACAGACGAACATGTCTAGATGGACTTCAAGTGCTATTGGTGCTAATCAAGAATATATATAGTTTATGTGGTCGGGAACATCTCCTTGACTGCGTTGCAAACATCTGACTGAAATTATAATACCCCTGCAAGGGTATAAAAAGTACAATTTTGCTTATTCATTAGCACCCGACTACAGCGTTCTCTCTTTTTGATCATTTATACCCGTTACCCGTTCGTCGGAAAATATGTAACAGGGAGAAGGAAGCGTTTCCGACCTTAGAAAGAAAATGTACTTTGACCAGGATCACTAGCCAAGTCGATCTAGCCACGACCGTCTGTCTGAATGAACGCTGAGATCTCGGAAACCACAAACGTTAGAATGTTGGGATTAACCACACATATTCTTGGGCTTCCTACGCAGCGCAAGTTTTTTCAGCCGAGCGCCGCGCCCAATCAAACACCCATAAACGCCTTAAAGGACTTTAAAATGTGTCTGTCGCTCACATCTTTAAAGAGTTAGGAAAATTAAAATGCAATTTTGTTGTGTTTAAAAATGTAGAAGAAATCTTTAATATATTTTAATTCATTAAGAAGTTATAAGCAAAAATTGAAACCGCCGCAAGATAGAGTTATCAAATATTTCAACAGTCGCTAGATGAGGCCAGTAGCTTTGATGACTGCACATCTCCCTCGCACTCCCTTCAGCTGAGTAACAGGTAACTGATAGTTGAAGTTCTCGAGAAGGCTACCTCTCTTGTTTTTTGTATAAATTAACTTCGATTTTTGTTTTCTATTCGCTGAATTGTTAAAACTCTTGGTAAAAAGATTTAATAAAAGTAATTGTAATTGGTATACCAATAATTCGAATGTTAGCACTTCAGCCTTCTTGAGCCATTGCAAATGCAAACGCCCTCCGATCGGACGTATGTATCCTATAAGAACAAGAGGGTGAAAAATTGAACAATTTTATTTTTTACATGTATACAATTTTTTGTTGTTTGTTATTTAATGTTTTGTATTTATAATATTCTAGTCAAATTTTCATTCGTTAAATCTACAAGGGTATTAGCTTTCGTCCTCGTTTTTAATATTTCCGAGTTTCGCTTTAAAAAAATAGAAAAAAAAATTGTTTTTAGAAAATTTGCCTTTGAATATAAAAAACCTTTCTAGATGAAAAAAATTTAAGAATGAATTTTTTTTTAAATATAAAAATGAAAATCCATATGTTTTTTATGCCCTCGCAGCCAAAACATTTTCTACGTATTTAAGGGCGGAATCGCCTTTGAATATATGAATTAAATTGCCCTTGAATATAAGAAAGTAGCCATTGACTTCCTTTGGCTACCGAATGTCAGCGACAGAAAAAAAACGAAAAAGGACGAAGGGCGTACTCGGTTCGACTACTACCCGGCTACCGACTTCTCTGATCACCCGAGCGTCCGTTGTGAAAAAAGATTCGTAAGTGATGGACGTGATTCTCAAGTGGATAAGGGGTGAAGACTTTTTCCAAATATTCAAAGTTATGTATAATGCATAATTATACCCGTTACTCGTAGAGCAAAAGGGTATATAGTATTCGTGCAAAAGTATGAAACAGCTAGAAGGAAGCATTTCCGACCATATAAGTATATATATTCTTGATCTAGTGACCCTAGCCGAGTCGATATAGTCATGTCCGTCTGTCCGTCTATCTGTCTGTCCGTACGTCCGTATGAACGCTGAGATCTCGGAAACTATAAAAGCTAGAAGATTGGCATTTTGCATGCAGATTTTAGGAGTTCCTACGCAGTGCAAGTTTATTTCAAAAAGGTGCCACGCCCCCTCTAACGCCCACAATCGCTTATATACGATTTTAAAAATTTAAATATTTCGGAAAAGTAAAAATGCAGTTTTGTTGTGCTTATCAATACCTATCGAAATGTAGAAGAAATGTTTTAAATCTGACCATTCGTTAACAAGTTATGGCTGATCTAAGTGTATATCTCCATCTCCCTCGCACTCCCTTTAGCTGAGTAACGGGTATCTGATAGTCGGGGCACCCAAACATAGCGTTCTCTCTTGTTTTTTTTGTATTGCGCGCATACAAATGTTTATATACATTGAAAGAAAAAATTTGAATTGGTTTTTAGCTAAAAGCTACGTATATACATACCTTTGTATGTAGGTGTAGAGTTCTATAATAACTTCACCTTATTACTGCAGTGGGAGCAGTTGCATCTGCCAAAGAATTTGTTTGGCGAAGCTGTAATTATACCCGTTACTCGTAGAGTAAAAGGGTATATTGTATTCGTGCAAAAGTATGTAACAGGTAGAAGGAAGCTTTTCCGACCCTATAAAGTATATATATTCTTGATCAGGATCACTAGCCGAGTCGATCTAGCCATGTCCGTCTGTCCGTCTGTCCGTCCGGATGAACGCTGAGATCTCGGAAACTACAAAAGCTAGAATATTGGGATTACCAAGACATATTCTTGGGCTTTCTACGCAGTGCAAGTTTATTTCGGGCGACCGCCACGCCCCCTTTAACGCCCACAATCGCCCATAGTCGCCCACTAACGATACTAAAATGTGTCTGGCGCCCACATTTTCAAAGATTTCTGATAAGTATAAATGCAATTTTGTTGTGTTTAGTTAAACCTATCGAAGTGTAGAAGAAATTTTTTAAATCGGACGATTCGTCAAAAAGTTATTGCTGATCAAAGATTATATCTCCATCTCCCTCGCACTCCCTTTAGCCGAGTGACGGGTATTAGATAGTCGGGACACCAACCCGACTATAGCGTTCTCTCTTGTTTTGTTTTAAAAGGGTCTCTCTCTCTCTGAATTTTGATTTTCAACCCCTCCATCTTCGTGTTCTATCTGTCTTGCTCCTCTCTCTCGCTCTTTTGACCAACGTTTTTGTATTTTGGCTGTTATTAACATAACATTATTTAAAACAATGTTGATTATAAATATAATTATATTATAATTATTTAAAAACTAATATTTGATATCCCAATAACTCTGTTTTTCCCCAGATGAAGGAAGGCGAAGAAAGTGGTTTTTTATGCCTGCAACTAGAGACTGGGTTTGTGATCACCTTATGTCATATGAACTTCAACAGACCTTGCGTTATACAATAGTTAAATTATGTGAATTAAATACACGACCTATAATAACTCTTAAACTAAATTATAAATGTTATATTATTCCAAAATTTGATATTTAAAAATGTTAAAGGAAATTTTATGTGTTAAATGTTAGAAACATAATAAGCAATATTTAAAAAACGAAGTTACATTTTTATTATATTTCAAAAGTTAATGTAAAATTTCCTTTTAAGAAATATTATTTCTTAAATTAAGAAATAAAAATTAATTTCTTGTTTCTAAAAATATGTATTCTTGTTTTAAAGGCGAGATCGCCTTTGCACTATGGGAAAAAAGTCGATTTTTTTGGCATAAACTGTAGTTTTAAAGATAAAAATTTGAAATTTTTTACATATACTATTAAGATAAAGGTGTAATTTCGGTGTTTGTTACTTTTTGAATCGGACCATTGTCTTCATCCACCGCCCACGCCGCATAAATAAATGATGTGGCAGGGATTTTAAAAAATGTTTATTTGTATTGGTAGGGCGGTGAAATAATTTCGGTTTTCTTTATTTTTTGAAATTTGTCAAAAAAAAAAATGTTACCATATATACAAGAAAAGTGAAATATTATCTATGAGCAGATGCTAATTTTAGCTTTAACGATGGTGCTCCTTCTTTATATTTGAGCCTTTTACCAGGTTTATCATAAATTCCTTGTTCTTTCAATTTTTAAGCTTGATGCAAGCCACATATAATGTTTTTTTAATTTGAAAATTTTTTTTTTATATGTTTATAAGTTGCTGGACAAAAGTAAGTTTTTAGAAGAAACGTGCAAAAAATTGCAAAAATGGTTAGTTTTGCGATATTAAGGATACATTTGGTAATAACTTTGCGTTTTTACCTTTTTGCAACTTTTTGCCATTTATAAGTTATACACCACGGAACACAAACAAACTTGTTAGTATTAAGCCAAAAAGATACACATATAAAACAGTTCACAGTTGGACAACAAGCCATAATAATCAAAACATGTAGTCTAAGATACATTTATAAATACCTTTGCTACGATTTGGCGTAATCAGAAATAATAAATCAATTTGTTGCTTCACAAAATAAGCACTCAAAGTTTGCAAAGATTTTTCACTAATTTGCGCACACAACAAAGTCAATCGAACAGCTAACTTTGTTCGTTTATCAACACTATAGTGTTGTTGGTAAAAAATCTTAGATAACGGTTCTTGGCTAATTAGGGTATGTAAATTCAAAAAATATATTTTATTTTTAAAAATAATTTGTAAAATAAGTTGATTTTATGCCAAAAAAATTGACTTTTTTCCCACAGTGCTTTGGCCAAAATTCAAGAAAGAATTTTCTAGATTCTATGGAAATTCTTCGATTTTTTTTATGAGTGTATCTACGACTATATTATTTAGCTGTCTTAAAAAGAAAAATGTATGCCAAAATAACACGAAAACAGCTTTAATTTTTTTTGCTGTAACATATACGCAAGTCAATTGAAGTTTAAAATTTGTTGTAATTTGTAATTTAACAGGAATGATCTGCAAGCAGTGGTGGATCTAGGATTTTGTAGTGGGGGTTATATCAGAAAAAATGTTTTGTTGCCTACTTTTTTAAAACCAAAATTCCTTTCATTTTTCACCCGAGTGGGGGGTATATATCACCCATATCACCCCCCGTGGATCCGCGCATGTCGGCAAGGTTATATAAATTTCTGCTGGCCGAAGTTAGAGTCCCTTCTTGTTCTACTACTTATGTATCTACTAGTCTGGGAATACGATTTTTTAAATATTTCTGAATTTCAAGTTTTATTCTTGAAAATATTGAACCAGACGAATACATCATATAGCTGCCATAGGAGTAATCGGAAAATTAATGGGAAATTAATTAGGCACAAATTATAATAAAAACAAGAAGGGAAGCTAGCTTTGGCCAGCCGAAGCTTATATACCCTTGCAGATAATTCCTATTAATCACTAATTTTCCGATCGTTCCTAATGATTTTTTTTCCGTAATGATTTTTATTTTTATAATAAAACTAAAAAAATAACTGTCATTTTTTGATTTTTATGTATAACACTTATTCCCTTGACATTTTTGAAAAAATGAAATAATTAAAAAAAACATGAAACTTAATAAAAATCTTTTTAAAGAGGCAACCGCGCATACCATAACTATATTTTTTTAAACTTTTTTTACCCACGAAATCGCCATGATTTAAGTTTGAGTTTTATTATTGATCACGACGAATAACTGTTATTTGTCTACTTTTATTATAAAACTCAAAAAATAACATTTATTTATTGAGTTGTACTTTACAAATCAGAAAATAACTGTTAAAATGTGATTTTTAAAATAAAACGTATAACAGTTACGGTCCCTGATTCTGGGATAAATATTTAATTTAGTTTTAATTATCTAGACGGGTATTTCGTTTCCGAGCCAACCCCATTAAGACCTTTTTACATCTATCAAGTGCAGGTGGATTGTCGAATTGATAAATTTTATAAACCTTAAGGACATTTTAAATTGGAATTGTTACTTGTAATGCTATCCAAATGAGCATTCAAAGCCATCTCATTTTTGGCCCCTGCTAATCCCTTGGATCCCTTCGAGCCCCCACCCGCATCCACATCTCGATAAGGCTCCGGCAATTAACAGGCCGTAAGTTCAATTGGCTATAAAACACAATTTGCATTGATAGCCGCCGCAGGCTTTATGGAGGGATTACGAAAGTCACACGTGTTCAAGTCAAAGTCGATGAATCAGAGTCATTACAGATGCGATATGTATCCCCCGGGGATTAGTTGTGTGTTATGCAATTACTCATGTGGTAGGGCAACTGCGGAGGAAGGTATATACACCTATACCTGAGTTACCTGCAGTAAGAAAGCACCTAGAGTGCACTTTGGGTCGCCTCGCCTATTACTTCTGCTAATGGCGTACAATTGCATGTGGGCGGCACTAAAATCCGGGCTAAACACTTAAATTAAACACCCGCCAGCACTTAGGGCAATTCATTTCATTTCGCCTCCTTTTTGGGCCTGCAAAGCAACAGCAAGCTGCAAATCTTAAAAGTGCAGCTCTGTGACAGCAACCCTCACAGCTCCATTTCCCATGTTCCATCCGTGGGGTTTTCCCAATTTTTCGACTTGATTGGGGGCTACTCCCCAAATTGCGAGCAAGATTAAAGGTGGGCTAGTCTTGGACTTTAAGTGAGAAAGTCCACAATACTTATTTTCCTCATTTTAAACGATGCATGGCATTACTCTTTGTAAATTCTCTACAAAACGCAGTACACTTATACACAGAGAAAAAAAACCAAGAACATTGCACTCAAATTAAGAACATTCGTTCTTAAAAACAGTGTAAGCACAAATGTTCTCATTTTGAGTTGAATGTTCTCAACATCAGAACGAAATGCTGTTAGCTAAAAATCCGACATTAAGTGCATTGCGTTCTATTTTCAAGTTGATTTTGTCTTTAATATAAGAACATTTTTAAATCAAATGGTTCTTTTGTTCTGATTTTCAGAACATTTGGCTCTCAAAACTATAACATTTTGAGTTTGATTTTAGCTAATGATGAGTGGCTTTAGTATCAATTCAAAAATATATTTTTATATCCTTGCAGAGGGTATTATGATTTCAGTCAGAAGTTTGCAACGCAGTGAAGGAGACGTTTCCGACCCTATAAAGTATATATATTCTTGATCAGCATCACGAATAGAGTCGATCTAGCTATGTCCGTCTGTCCGTCTGTCCGTCTGTTTCTACGCAAACTAGTCTCTCAGTTTTAAAGCTATCGGGCTAAAACTTTCCCAAAATTCTTATATCTATTGCAGGTAGTATATAAGTCGGAACGAGCCGTATCGGACAACTATATCATATAGCTCCTATAGGAATGATTGGGAAAAAAAAATGTAAAAAAATGATACCTTGGGTGTTTTTGAACATATCACCTCCTACTTTTGGAAATACCATTTTTTATCTAATTCTGAATTTCGAATAAAATTTTTTTCAAAATCGGACGACTATATCATATAGCTGCCATAGGAACGATCGGAAAATTAATGGGAATATAATAGGAAATAAATTATTGCTTTGTTGACTTTTATTCTTTTCTACTCTGGAACATAACTCTTTTTAAATGTTTTCGAATTTCGATTTTAATTTTATCAATATCGAACTACTATATCATATAGCTACCATAGGAACGATCGGAAAATTAGTGATTAATAGGAATTATCTGCAAGGGTATATAAGCTTCGGCTGGCCTAAGCTAGCTTCCTTTCTTGTTTATTTATAGAGAAGTTTATAGCTAACTCGAGGTCATGCCGGCTTAAACTTCAAGAAGTCCAAGACGTCGGCAATATGCCAACACACAAAATGGATCAATCATCAGCAGTGAAATCGATGCCTTGCTCAAGTGGGTTACCATGCAAGCCGCGCTATAACTGGTTGGGAATTATAGTGTCGCCACAAAATCCACAAAAATTACAGAATAGAGTTTTGAATCATTTTAAGTTGAAATGCAACTTAATTTTTGTTCTTTCTTTAGTCCTTTTCGTTCTCAAACTCAGAACATTCTGAGATATTGTGGTTTTTGAGAAAAAAATCGATTTGATTTAAGAACCATGTGATAAAATAATAACTTTTCGTTCTCATTTGATGAACATTTTAAGCTCAACTAGATTTTAAGAACAAATTCAACTTAATTCAAGCACATTCAGAACATTTTGAACTTGAAAAAGGCCTTTCTATTTTTAAGAACATTTTCAACTCAGATGAGAACGTCAGAGTTCTCTCTGTGTACAAAAAAATAACGAGTTGGAAATATGAAACTTTGACTGCGCATAACTTTTTAAATAATAGTCAGATTTGAACAATCAAAAACAACCCTCATTTAAATTAAATAAAAACACCCCTTAACGAGGTAAAAAACTAGTGACGATCGCACCTTCAACATACAAAAGTTCTGAAATCAACATTTGTGACGAAAAATTAGCAAACTATTCCAGCTATTTTCCCTTTACAGGCTTTTTCTATTGCAGCGTGCCGAATGAGAAAATTTTAGAAAGTGTATTTAATCATGTGTGTAATCATTTTTGGTCACAAATGTTGATATCAGAACTTTTGTATGTTAAGGGCTAGTATTCAATCTAACAAAAAGTCGTCCAAAACAAAAAACTTCATATGAAACAAAATTTCTTGACGTTTTTTCCATATGCATTTATTGTTTTGGACGACTTTTTGTTAGGATGAATACTAGCCCTAAAGGTGCGATCGTCACTAGTTTTTAACCTCGTTAAGAGGTGTTTTTATTTGATATCAGAAGTTTTGGTTTGAACATTATTCAAACTTTATACTTCCGCTGGACAGGAGCAAGTATGTATAAACATTTACAAATTAGGGCCATGTTTATCAAAAAGAGCAACCTCTGAAACCCAAATTAAAAAAAAAACGTTAGGGGCTGTCCATATATTACGTAATCACGTTTTTGGTGATTTTTGACCCCCTCCCCCCCTGGTGATCAAAAGTAATCTTTCAATAAACCAACCCCCCCCCCAATGATTACGTAATCCCAAAAAAAAATTTCGAATTTGTTGTTTTAATCTGTGGATTCAAACAGAGATGCACATTCGGTTCTTCTGCGCTGAAATTATCTCCTGCATACTCTTCGTCAAGCATCCTTCGTGTGTTTGAACAACTAAACATTCACTTTTGCGCCGCCCAGCCACTCGAAAAAATATTTCTCTGCTTTACTATCCAAGTTTGTAGATATACATAATTGAAAGAATATTAATATATTAATAAATTCTTTAAATAAAGAAATATATACATATAAAATGATTACGTAATCATTGTGCAAGACCCCCCCTCCCCATGTAATCAAACATAAACATTTTGATGACCCCCTCCCCCTCCCCTAATGTGATTACGTAATATATGGACAGCCCCTTAGAACTCTTTTTGCGAAATAAACCTGAAAGTAATAAACATGGGTCTAAAAAATGTATCGCTCTAAGTTAAAGACCATGGTAAGAAGAAAATCTTCTTTTGGCTATAACTATTGAACGGAGCGTCGGATTTTATCATATGGCCCCTCATTCGACGGGTATTTTTAATAAGAACACAAGTAACCAGTAACAAGTAACGAGGGGCCAATTATCCCCACCGGCCCCAACAAATTTTCACTTTTACACTTTCACCGCTCTCTCTCCCAAACCAATTGATTTTCTTGAGGTCTTGGTATGCAATCCTTTAAGTTTTAGCAATACCTTTAATTTGGTGTATTACTCATTACGATCGGACTATCACAGCAGATTTTCAATTTTGCGGCTATATAATAGTAGTTGCCTTTGCACACTCTCCTTGTGCGCTTCGTCACTACATGGACTGCCATCCATAGTGATAGCTGCCATAGAAACGATCGGAAAATTAGTGATTAATATGAATTATCTGCAAGGGTATATAAGCTTCGGTGGCCGAAGCTAGCTTCCTTTCTTTTTTTTTTTTAATTTCACTAAGATGTTTCTGCTGCACAGTGTACTCCTTGTTTCAAACTCTAATTTTAAAATACGCCGTTGAAATTATTCAATTATTTTAATTGGTTTAAGAGGTAAGACTTATTACCACAAACGTATTTTAAAGCTAAAGAGTTAAAATGCTTCATTTAGATTCTACACTTGCCTCTGAATCTTTATGTTTGCTTCAGCAGAGGGCCACACCCATCCTAACGTCCAGAAACGCCTGGAGCGCAAAAATCGGTCTAGCGCAAGAATTTCTAAAGATTTTGTAAGAGTGTAAATGAGATTTTGCTTTGATTACACTGTTTTACAAAACTATTGCTTTTTAAATTTACCACGCTGGATGAGATAAATTTGAATTCGTTAAGAAATCCCAAATTAAACTGCGTTCTCCTAAAAGTTCCCCGACACAAGGATTCTAAGAAACCGGACTTCAATGTTTAAAAAAAGCTAAGAACTGCAAACTTTCCGGGGGTAAACAAGCAAACGGATTCTAGGTTTGTTGTGGTGTCAAAGCATTTTAATAGTGCAACTCATTACCTTGCGAGCCCCATACTCTAAAATTTAAGATTTTTATAAGGGTGAAAAAAAATAAAAGAAAACATAGCAATAAAACATGAAACTGCAGTTTCCGCCCTTCGTTTTTAAAAGTTTGTTGTTATAGCTAAGTGAAGGGTATCTGTTAATCGAGGCACTCGACTAAAGCGTACTATCTTGTTGAACTTCATTTTTGATACCATCAGCCTTATCGGCCTTACCTCCACTGAATTTAAGAGCATTTATTTATTCGTCACTGATACTTAAAATGTAATTCAAGATATTCTCCTCATCAGTCTTATTGTTATCTGCAAAGACATCCGTCATAATTCCACGTTCGAGCAGATTGTAATCTTCGTCAAGGATATCTTCGAAATAGTTGGAAATGTTCGTCTCATCGCCAGTGCCTTCGATTGAAGTTTGAAATTCCAGAGGAAAGTATTCATCACCACGGAAATCAGAAAAATAATTCCTGATATTTTCCCCGTCATGGATGTTCGAAAAATAGTTCCCGATATGTTCCTCATCGCCAGGAACTTCCATAACATTTTGAGGCTCCAGTAGATTGAATTCCTCGTTGGGAATGTTTGTCAAGTAATTCGGGATACCATTTTCACCACAAGTGGCTTCCATTGAAGGTTGAGGTTCCAGGTGATTACTTCCTTCGCCAGGAATATCTAATAAATGATCCGAAATATTATTCTGGCCGCCAGTGGTTTCCATTGAAATTTGTGGTTCCAGTGTACTGGATAAGTCTGGGAAATACTTGGGAAAATTATCTCAATCACCAGTAGCGCGAATTGAAATTGATGGCTTTGGTAGATTGTATTCAGTTTCACCTCCAAAAAATTCCATTAGGGTTTTAGGTTCCATTGGCTGAAGTTCCACGTTAGTGTTGTCTGGGACACAAGGCTGACTATTGGCCTGACCATCGTTCTGCGCCTCCTGATCCGACCCATCATCCGTAAGGGTTAGGTTATGGTACTTGGCATAGAGAAGAGTATCGGTAACTACGGACAGTGTCGTCCAAGGCAGGCGAAAGTCCTTTTGGTACGGCGGCTCAATCTCGTACGCCTTGGGAATGTACTTGTGCCCATCGGGAATGCCCAGCCGGTGAAAATCGCTTAGAGTTATTGTCGAATTTGACGTGTGCCAGCTGTTCAGCAATATTACTTGGTTCTCCATTCTCCTATTGTGTACTTCGCAAAGGATTTCTATTGAACTGTCACTGACAAAAAACGTTCTATTTTGACAGCTGTTGTTTCTGTGTCAAGTGTTGGCTAATTTCTAGCAAACTTCCAGCTCTACACACAAAAAAAACTTGGTAAAATCAACTGTTATAATTGTCAAACAGTTCCCAACCATAAAAATTGTCAATTCTACTAATTAAAAAGTTACTTTCACAACAACAAATACACACAATTAGCAAAGACACACACCTATTTACTTGGTAGAATTGGCAATTTTTTGTGGTTGGGGACTGTTTGACAATTTTTTACAAAGTTTTTTTTTGTGTGTATGATTAGGTTGAGGGTTACCACGGAAAATGAAGGTTACCTTTATTGTCTGTCTAAAAGTAAATGATAACACTAGTTTACAGCCTAATACCATTGAACCCCCTGATCACAAAAAAGAAGCAAAACATTTAGGAATTCGAATTAATTCCTGTTAGTCGTGTGTTTAGAATCAGTGGCATTGTTAATTTAGCAGTTTTGGCAATGGATGAGAATTTTAACTATTTAGCAGCAAATAGTCATGCCCTTCTGCGCATCCTTGCAAAGCAGAAGATTTGCCATACAAATACCCAAAGCCTGTTACGGAAAATTGAAGACTTTATAGAGTACCTATAGGTACATGTTTGTAATAAATACCTTGGGCTTAGTCTGGATAGGCGGCTTACCTGGAAGCAGCACATGATGGCAACCTGTGCTTCAGTAAGGCCAAATGCGGGGAAATTAAGATGGCTTCTTCGTCCGGTGAGTGGACTGTCGATCACAGCGAAAACCCGGCTCCCCAAAGCAACCTTGATGCCTACATTAAAAATTTTGTTTTCCTAAATTTTAGAAAATCACCATAAAATGCATTTTTAATCGGAAAAATAATAGAAAAAACATTATAACTTGGTCTTTGGCACCAAAAAATCGACTAACTTTGCTATTATTTCGATAAAAACTGGTGGGATGTATTTAATTCAACCCTTTTGTATATTATTAAGTGTCATCAGTGGCGGATCTAGGATTTTGTTGTGGGGGGTGATATCAGAACAATTTTTTTGTTGCATACTTTTGGAATATCAAAATTCCTTTCATTTTTCACCCGAGTGGGGGGTGATATATCACCCATATCACCCCCCGTGGATCCGCGCATGAGTGTCATTTAAATAACATCCACTAATTTTTATAGCCAATACTATACTATATATCGGTGGCAAAGCGATTGCAGGAACACTATTAAAACAAGAAAGGAAGCTAGCTTCGGCCAGCCGAAGCTTATATACCCTTGCAGATAATTCCTATTAATCACTAATTTTCCGATCGTTCCTATGGCAGCTATATGATATAGTCGTCCGATTTTGAAAAAATTTTATTCGAAATTTAGAATTAGCTAAAAAATGGCATTTCCAAAAGTAGGAGGTTATAGGTTCAAAAACACCCAAGATATAATTTTTTTAAAATTTTTTTACCCGATCATTCCTATGGGAGCTATATGATATAGTTGTCCGATCCGGCTCGTTCCGACTTATATACTACCTGCAATAGATAGAAGACTTTTGGGAAAGTTTTAGCCCGATAGCTTTAAAACTGAGAGACTAGTTCGCGTAGAAACGGACAGACAGACGGACGGACAGACGGACATGGCTAGATCGACTCGTCTAGTGATGCTGATCAAGAATATATATACTTTATAGGGTCGGAAACGTCTCACTCACTGCGTTGCAAACTTCTGACTGAAATCATAATACCCTCTGCAAGGGTATAAAAAGGCGTTTTGCGGTGACCACTGTATCTCCTCCAAAAATTATCGGATTTCCATTCTGCTTTTACATTTCGCTTAAGAATTAAAAAAACCCGCCCCTGGGAAGCGCGAATTTTAATATGAAATATGCAAAAATATATATATATAAATATGCAAAAAAAAATAAAAACGATCCGTGGAGCCATTTAGAAATGCCGATGGTCACGGACTTTCAAAACGTGGTTTAGAGAAAAACGCATTCAAAGTAATGAAATATATGTATCTACTGCACCAGGAAGGTGGGTGCCGTAATCCTGGTATAAGTTCCAAAATAGTTCGAATTTCTTCATGAAACTTTCATGACACATTCTTAAAGAGTTTTTCTACCAATTTAAATAATAAAAAAAAATGGATTTTTTTTTGCAAGACCCTACGCCAGCGGAGTCCACTTCTGAAACCTATTGGGATTTGTAGATTATTTATTTGTTGTTAAAAAGTATATGGTCAGAATCGCCACTTTTTGCCACTTTTTCAGTAATTTGATGTTTTAGACCATTACCCCAAATTTCACACACTCCCATCGTTTGCACTGGTGGCTAAGGAAGTAAGGACTTTTCTGGCTTTAAATTATTATCAAAATAGAGTAGAAATATTTAGCTTTGTTGTTAACTAACTTAAGTGGAGTTAAGCGGCTTTAAAACGAAAGTTCCGCTACAACTTGAACAAGAAGTCGTACAAATGTACAGTAAATTCTTTCCTTTGCCCTTTTTTTGAGAATATAATATGCGTAGGGATAAAAAATGGCGACTGGTAAAGTTTCACGTCAATATCTTTTGAATTGACCGAGTTATTAATTTCGGCCAACAAAAGTGGTCAAATGCCCCATAGTGCATAGTTCAGATTAGCCATATTTCAGTTCTCATCTGAAGGAAGTACAAGAAATGCTGCATACCTTTGAGAATACTAAAGTCCTCCCTTAAATCCCTTAAGCCCTCTGCTGGGCATTTCGTCTCTGCGCTGTAATTTCCTGTTTTATAGTTTCCCCATTTTAACTATATAGATTTTGAAATTAAAAGAAGCGGGGGTAATACTTTAGTTTACGGTCCTCACCCCCAAAATTCGCGAAAAAATTATCCTCGACGGACGGCGAATTCTTAAGAATTTACGTGAAGAAATATAGGCGCGGACTGCCATGGTTCTCTTGTAATCGAATTTCAAAGTTACGTGTTTTGCTATAAAAATAAAGTAGCCTTTTCTATGATTTTGAGTGGTTTGCTATAAAAAACATAAGGACTTTTTATCCCTTGTCAAAATAATAGGCGTTCAGAAAAATTCGAACAAAATCTGAAATTGTTTTTATGGGGGTCCAGACCCCACAGCCGCGAATTAAATATCCTCGATGGACCGCGATTCCTTAAGAATTCGAATGAGCATGGATGACCAACATATGCGTAACTTATAAAAGTAAAGTTAAAGAAATCTGGCGAAAAAGTGCAGGCGAAGTGCAATGCACTTCCTATTTCAATTCTCTTAAGTACTTGTATTGCGGTTAGGATTATAAAATTCGTGCATTATTGGTGTAGCCTTTTCTACGATTTTCCTTAGACCGTGAAAAAGGTTAAAATAGATAATAAAATGCTCGTAATTGGCTTGAGTGACGGCCAAGACCAAATCGTTGGACCGCGATTTCTTCAGATCTGCCTTAAGAAGTTATATATTGGTCCTCCATGGTCAATAAATTCTTTAGAAATCGCTGTCCACGGAGGATATTTAGTCCGCGGCTGTGGGGTCTGCCCCCCTATAAAAACTATTAGACATTTTTGTCGAATTTTTCAGAAGGCCTTTTATTTTGACAACTTATGAAAATCCAATATGTTTTTTATAGCAAGTCGTAGAAAAGCCAACTGTGTTTTTATAGCAAAACACGTAACTTTAAAATTCTATTACAAGAGAACCATGGCAGTCCCCGCCTATATTTCTTCATTTAAATTCTTAAGAATTCGCGGTCCGTCGAGGATAATTTTTGCGCGAATTTTGGGGGTGAGGACCGTAAACTAGAGTATTACCGAAGCGGGAATGAGTAAAAATAGAAGATTTTAGATGTTAGTCACACTAAAATCAAATTTTGGCGCGCAAAAAAAACCTGAAGAAAAAAAAGTAGGGCATACTTTTGGGCTCTCTTGGCAAAGCTCATCAAAATGGCTCGACTTTGAGTTAATGGTTCCTCCAATTTAAACTTAAATTACCGAAAACTAAGGCAAAACCGAAACGAGTCGGTGGTATGCGCTTCTAGTAAATTGATCAACGATTTTTTTTTGAAGGAATAAACTAAAAAAAGCCGTAAAAATCAATAAATACATTTATTTTAGGAAACAAGTAAGACATACGACCTATATTATATTTTTAATTTGTTGAAAGTAATCACATCTACAAGTTTCGTGAAGAGTCGAACAGCTACATCAGCATCTTTGACTTCAAGATTATTTTTTAATTTCCATCAATATTTGATGAATTTCCCACTTTGAAAATACGGTAAAAGAAAACTACTTGCTCGAATTCTGTAAAACTCTGGCATAAATTAGTTTAATGTATTAGGAAAAGGACTTCAAACTTATATTGGTCATTTACTTAAAAAAAATCGTATTTTTGGCCAAAAATCGGACCGGCTGGCCCAATGTGCAAGCCTTAAATTGGGACTAAGGAACCAAACAGTTTAATGACTTTGGATTTCCTCCTCCGAATGGCAATTTAGGTTCCGGGTTTTGCTCCAGGTTTGCGAGCAGCATTTTCTCCCAGGAGCAACCGCCGTCGTCGAATCAGTGGACCACGCCCCTTTTCCCATGTGCAAGTGCATTGGTTGCAGTTTGAAATTTGAGTAAAATAAATGAAGTTGCATTTGCCAGCACGTCGCAATTGATGAGCAGAGGGCTGGGTGGTGGTGTAGCCGAGTGTTCACTATGCCGCCCGCTTTTTGCTGCCGCAGCGGCACTCGTAAGTAATTCAAGTGAAACCCACATTAAGCTTACTTTGCTAATTGCAAGCGACACGTCGCCAATGTCACAACCCCTTTTTGGGGGGAAAGCCACTGAAAATGGAAAACCACCACCTTCGTCCAACGCCTTATCTACATAAACGTGACATGGAGAAGGGGCGGGGTGGTGGAAAAACAGAAGAAGAGCATCCTCGGGAGCAGGCCAATCATTTTAATTAATTTGTCAGAGTGTTGGTAACACACAAAAATGTATTATACTCCAACGACGCGACATTGTCGCCACAGCTTTCCTTTTCCCACCATCCATTCTTCCCAGTTTCCACCGGAAATCTGCAGAAAATTAAGCTTTTCGCATGTGTTTATTTGGCTGTGCTGGTGAATGTGGCTCTGAAATCAGTGTAAACGCGCCATGGGAACCAAACTTTTGATTGCGAAAACCAAGAAAATCAATCTCCGTCCCAAAACTATGTCTTGCACTCATTTCTGCACACAAAAAAATCCTTTGTCACTTTGACCAATATAATTGTTGAAAATATAGCCTACCAATGGTATGGTCAATGGATCAAACAATGTAATAGTAAAATAAATAATAGATACGATGCTAATCATATTTCCTTTTGCAATTTTTTAGTTTAATATAAAAGATTTTTATAATGAAGTCACTTTAAACTTAATTTTCGTTAGTTAACTAACACTGTGCAACATTTTTAGGGTTATAAAATGTAACCGCAATTCTGATTTCATGGGCGGAAAGTACTCATCGAAATAAGCTAAAACCCATTTTGGTTTCTCTGGCTTAGCTCGCGTTTACCTATTATAACGAGTTAAAGTTTTACATACAAAATGTATTTGTAACGGCCATATCTTGTGAACCGATTACAATTTCACTATCAAGTCTTCAGTGATTATGTAGCTATGAACCCAAGGAACTAAATTGACAAATGACTCTTGCGCACCTAGCACCAAGTGCACGTCGCGCATTAACAAAAATTTTCGCTAATTTTTTTGATTTTTAACGCGCTAGGTGCACTTCTTCGCAAGAGTCATTTGTCAATTTAGTTCCTTGGGTTCATAGCTACATAATCACTGAAGGCTTGATAGTGAAATTGTAATCGGTTCACAAGATATGGCCGTTACGAATAAATTTTGTATGTAAAACTTTAACTCGCTATAATAGGTAAACGCGAGCTAAGCCAGAGAAACCCAAATGGGTTTTAGCTTATTTCGATGAGTACTTTCCGCCCATGAAATCAGAATTGCGGTTACATTTTTCATGTTGCACTGTGTAATATAAAAACAAGAGAGCTTTGATATCTAACTTTTCAATGAATAGTCCAAATCAAAAAATGTTTGGATGTTTGGGTATTGATAACACAAGTTTACAAAATAGTATTCTTGAAGCCCTGCACATCAATTGATGAAGAATTCTGCTAGTGTTTTTTTTTCCTTTATCTCGGCACATATCCACTCAATCTCAGAAAAATGCTAAACTTTTTTTTCGATAGAGGATCGAAATACAACGACCGGTATTTTTATACCCTTGCAGAGGGTATTATGATTTTAGTCAGAAGTTTGCAACGCAGTGACGGAGACGTTTCCGACCCTATAAAGTCTATATATTATTGATCAGCATCACTAGGCCAGTCGATCTAGCCATGTCCGTCTGTCCGTCCGTCTGTCAGTTTTAAAGCTATCGGGCTAAAACTTTCCCAAAAGTCTACTTGCTTTTGCAGGTAGTATATAGGTCGGAACGAGCCGGATCGGACAACTATATCATATTGCTCCCATACACCCAGAAAAAAAAGACCGAAAAAATCTAAGACCGAATTTCTTACATTAATACCGTTTTGTTCTTATTTTTTTTTTAAAACCATGTTCTTATACTGATACCATTCGGTATTGATTTAACATCAGTAAGTTTAGATTTAAGTTGAACCTATGCACTCGCGCGTAACATCGTGCGATGGCCCAGTTGGTAAGGCGTCTGCTTCTGATGCGAGAGGACCCCGGTTCAAAAAAGTAAAAAGTTTTTAAAATGCATATTTAACATTTCCTTAATGACTTGAAGAACAACACTGTATTAACAAAGTTATGTTGCTAGATAACTAATTACAAAAAAATACGAGGACGGAAGCTAACTTCGGCAAGCCGAAGTTTTAATACCCTTGCAGATTTCCCGAATAACAACCAAATATTTTATAATTAAAAAAAAAAAATTTTAAATTTTTCACCCTATTGTTCCTATGGGAGCTATAGGATATAGACGTCCGATCGGCACGCGCTTTTACCCTGATCAAGGTACGCAAAAAAAAATACAATTTGGAAAGATTCTTGTCAATAGCTCTTACACTGAGCGAAATATCTTCATTTTTTGAAAGCTATATCCGATTGTTCCTATGGGAGCTATAGGATATAGACGTCCGATCGGGTCGGTTTTCAAACTTGATCTGCGACTGTGAAAGTTTTAAGTCGCTAGCTTTTAAACTGAGCTCACAAACGGTATTGAAACAGACATACAGACGGACATGGCTATATCGACTCCCCTATTGATCCTGATCAAGAATATATATACTTTATGGGGTCGGAAACGTCTCCTTCACTGCGTAACTTCTGACCAAAATTATAATAAGGGTATAAAAATGAGTTGTGTTGTGGGCGGGATTTGAACCTCTTACTCCCGAACACAAAATAATAACAGAACCTAGCACCATGGCCCCTGAGCCATGCTCTTATTTCTTCTTTCCATGGCAGAATGCTTACAGGAGCATTCAAACAAATGTTTTTTTGTACTAAAAATATATTCTTAGAGTAAGAACAGCGTTATTAAAAATCCGTTCTTAAAATGATACCATAAATTCTTAAAATGATACCAAACGGTATAAAGCTATTTTTAAGACTCAATCAGACACGTTTCAGACCCAATCAGAACAATTTTTTCCCTGAGTGTAGGAATAATCAGGGAAAAAAATGTACAAAAAAATAAAAATCTTGGGTGTTTTTGAACCTATTACCTATATAATAGGAAATAAATGATTGCTTCGTTAGTTATACCCGTTACTCGTAGAGTAAAAGGGTATATTGTATTCGTGCAAAAGTATGTAACAGCTAGAAGGAAGCTTTTCCGACCCCATAAAGTATATATATTCTTGATCAGGATCACTAGCCGAGTCGATCTAGCCATGTCTGTCTGTCCGTCTGTCCGTCTGTCCGTCTGTCTGTCCGTATGAACGCTGAGTTCTCGGAAACTATTAAAGCTAGAAGATTGACATTTTGCATGCAGATTCTAGGAGTTCCTACGCAGGGCAAGTTTATTTCAAAAAGGTGCCACGCCCCCTTTAACGCCCACAATAGCTTATATACGATTTGAAAAATTTTAATATATCGGAAAAGTAGGAATGCAGTTTTGTTGTGTTTATCAATACCTATCGAAATGTATAAGAAATTTTTTAAATCGGACCATTCCTTTAAAACTTATGCCTGATCAAAGTTTTATCTCCATCTCCCTAGCACTCCCTTTAGCTGAGTTACGTTTATTAGATAGTCGGGACACCAACCCTTTAGCTGAGTGACGGGTATTTGATAGTCGGGACACCAACCCGACTATAGCGTTCTCTCTTGTTTTGAATCGGACCATTCTACTATGGGGAAAAAGTCAGTTTTTTTGGCATAAACTCTAGTTTTAAAGATAGAGCATTGAAAAGTATAATATATACTCCTTATGCACAAATAGAATTTCGGTTTTTTCCATTTTTTAAAAAACCTTACGGTTGTAAAAACACCGTCCACAGCCACCCACCACCCACCTCCCCATTATGGTCAACCCCCTAAAAATGTTCAGAATATTTTTTTTTTATTAATAGAAAACATATTTATTTAAAAAACAAATATAAGATAGGATAAGATAGTTATTAAATAAAAATTGTTATTATCCTCCACCTTAAATCCCTGAAGAAAAAGCCAAAAAGTTAAAAATTTGGTGGTTTTTTTTTTTTTAAAGGGGCAAAAACGGGCAAAAAGCAATGATAGCACTTGTTTCTTTATTATTTTGTTAATTCATTTCTACACCCAAAAAAAAATGATCATAGAAACTAAACTATTTGTACATTAAAAGTAAACTATTGAGTGTCAAAAATTTCTCGATACTCTGAGTATTAACCTTATGACTTCGAAAGTGTTAAAATGAAACTTTCGAAGTTGACAAGATTAAACTGACGAGTATAAACTTTATACTCACTCAGTGTACTGAAAATTAGGCTGGTAGTTTATTTTGTATACTTTTTAGTATAAAGGCTACGCTATGTGGTCTTAGTGTTATACTATTTTGTGTACAGAGTATACTATGTTAGCAATGTTAGTATACATGTTAAACTATTTTGTGGTAATGTTAGTTTGCATTTCATACTATTTTAGCAATGCCAGTTTAAATATTATACCCCGTATTAAAAAGACAAAATTGAAAAATGTTGTTTTTTTTCTTTTTATATATAATTAAAAATATTTTTTACATTTTTATAAATTACTGAAGGTAATTTTGAGTTTAACAAACATACATAAATACAATAAATGTACAAAATAAGTACGTATCTATGAATATTTGGGCAAATGCAGCCGTTTTACCGCTTATGTCGCTGATCATCTCCAGAATGGGCGCCATCCAGTTGAATTCCGGGGATTGGTCGGGGACGCTGATATTGAAGTAAACTTTGCGCTGGCCACGGTCAGAAAATTGCAAGATCTTTAGTTTCCCGGTATCTGGAGCGGATTTCATGTTGGTGTCGGTAAAAGGGAACAATTTACTCATTAGTTAAGCACTAACACACAATTTAAATATACTTACTTTTCAAATAAGCCCAAAATAACGCAAATATAAAAATTTTCTAAGAAAATTACCTTAAACAGACCGCAGCTTCGCTTACAAAATACACTAATGTCAAACCCTTAATATACTAACGCGTCGAATAACATTATAAAAAGGTAACACTTTTTTTTTCGAAATGTCCAGGTTCCACACCAGAGCATCCTGGCTTCAAACCAGGAACGAAAATCGAGTCTGCGGTATAAAAATTAAACTCAGGGCATAAACTTAACACTATTTAGTCTTAACTTAACACTATTGAGTCTTCTCCTTACATTATTTAGTGTTGAGTTAATACTGACAGTTTAACACTAGCTATAGTATACTTTTAAAACAACGCTCATTAAATGTAAACTTTTGGATATTTTTTTGGGTGTATAACAACCTTGCGTCGATCAGCGTAGATTTTTAACTAAAGCTTAACAGAACACAAACTCTTTTGTTAGTTTTTTGAACAATGCAAACAGTTACAACACAATTTGTTTTGAGAAGTATTTAGGCATACCTTAACGTAAATTTCCCATATTTTTGTTTATTTTTTAGCCCTCTAAACACTTTGCACGTTGTTGGGAAACTTTGTTGTAAAATTAGCTCGTTTTTTCTTCGAGATGAGCACGTTAATCGATAGACTTTGATCGGCTACAACAAATTATCGGTAGCGCGTAAAATTTTTTAAAAATTGTTCTAATAAGTTTAACCATTTTAGTATTAAAAAAAAAAAATTTGTTTTTTAAATTAGTAACTTTTATTTTTTGCGTTTATGCCAAAAAAAACGGACTTTTTCCCCATAGTGCAATCGTTAAAAAGTTATGCCTGATCAAAGTTTTATCTCCATCTGCCTCGCACTCCCTTTAGCTGAGTAACGGGGATCTGATAGACGGGGCACCCGACTATAGCGTTCTCTCTTGTTTAATTTGTTGTCCTTTTTTTCCCGGTTTTTTTGGCTTATCTGTTCTGTTTTTTAAGCTAAGTCATGGCAGCACTGCTGCCAATGCAAATTTTGTCATATTTTAAACTTAATGCTGTTATATTTGCTCGTACAAGAATTACAATAAAAGTGTATTTAACCCAAATTTTAAACATCATGTTTAAAACAAAAACTTCTGATATCAAACAAAGTCACCTCTTTACGAAGTAAAATGTCGTACGATCGCACCTTTAAAACACAAAAGTTCTAAGTGATGAAAAATGATTTTACATTCGACTAAATAAATACACTGTCTAAAATTTTGTCATTCGGCACACTGCAATAGAAATTGTTTTTGTAGGCAAGAATCTTAAATATTTTCCTAAAGCGGGACACCAAATGGTGTCAGGAGTGGACAACCAAAATAATGAAATTAATTTCTGTCGACCTGTGTTATGATTACTATCCTAAGCTCATGATATGCGCATGGTTAATTTGTATTTTTATACCCGTATTCGTGCAAAAGTATGTAACAGGTAGAAGGAAATATAAAGTACCTATACTTATTCTTGATCAGGATCACTAGCCGAGTCGATCTAGCCATGTCCGTCTGTCTGTCTGTCTGTCTGTCCGTATGAACGCTGAGATCTCGGAAACTATAAAAGCTAGAAGATTGGCATGCTGCATGCAGATTCTAGGAGTTTCTACGCAGCGCAAGTTTGTTTCAAAAAGGGTGCCACGCCCCCTCTACGTCCAAAAGCTGTGGCGCCCACAGTTTGATCTATAAGGAAAATAGTCTCTGATATGTATTTGTTTCTTCAATACCCATCGATTGCTGCCAGATATAAAAGAGCGCCGATTTCAAATGGATTATTTTAGCTATTTTTCCATCACATTTTCACCATGAAATATACATAATTGATAAAAAAAATTGTTAATTTCTCGCTCTTTGGAAGTTATCTCAAATCAAAAAAGAGGGAAAAAGCTAGATGGAGCCACAAATGAAGTGTGGGATCTAGAAAGACACATTCGTAATTTAAACTGACCTACTTCGATTATGTTTCTTACGGTTTTTATACCCTTGCAGAGGGTATTATGATTTCAGTCAGAAGTTTGCAACGCAGTGAAGGAGACGTTTCCGACCCCATAAAGTATATATATTCTTGATCAGCATGACTAGACGAGTCGATCTAGCCATGTCCGTCTGTCCGTCTGTCCGTCCGTCTGTCCGTCTGTCCGTCCGTCTGTCCGTCCGTCTGTCCGTCTGTCCGTCCGTTTCTACGCAAACTAGTCTCTCAGTTTGGAAGCTATCGGGCTAAAGTCTTATATCTATTGCAGGTAGTATATAAGTCGGAACGAGCCGGATCGGACAACTATATCATATAGCTCCCATAGGAACAATCGGGAAAAAAAATGTAAAAAAATTATATCTTGGGTGTTTTTAAACCTATAGCCTCCTACTTTTGGAAATGCCATATTTTATCTAATTCTAAATTTCGAATAAAATTTTTTCAAAATCGGACGACTGTATCATATAGCTGCCATAGGAACGATCGGAAAATTAATGGGAATATAATGGGAAATAAATTATTGCTTCGTTGACTTTTATTGTATTCTCTTCTACTCTGGGATATGACTCTTTTTAAATATTTCCGAATTTCGATTTTAATTTTATCGAAATCGAACTGCTATATCATATATCTGCCATAGGAACGATCGGAAATTTAATTAAAAATAAAAGGAAACTTCGTTACGATGATTTGTTTAAGGATCTAATCGTTGCATATTTATTGACATTTTTCAGGCGGCATAATTGATCTAATGGTCTTAGGTTCTCTACAGAAATCCTGGTTTGGCCGATGACTGATGATTACGATGATTGGCCGTCAGCTGGTAAAGTTTCGTCAGCATTTTATCCGCCTCAGACATGTTCATGGCAAACACTTGGACCATTCCCGACTCGTAAAGCCGAGCTGACACTCCGGGCAGTTCCTTATCCACATAGTAGACGAATTGCTTCTCACTATGAATTGGTTCTGTGGAGAGGGAGCAGGTCTCACTAAATTCTGTCAAGGAAACCCTCCAGGGATAGTTGGCTACGGAGCAGAGGCGTAGATGCAAGAGATTATGGGAGGGTTCGGCTTCGAAGTTCACCTTTCCCCAAGTCTTGGCCATGATATCGCGTTGGGTCTCGGCCAGCATGGCATTACTTCTTCCGTTGAGAATCATCACGGTGCCGTTGGACCAGATCCAGCCTATCTGGTTAGCCTCATATCGCACCTCGATAACGTCTCTCTCGCTATGGTAAACAGCGTTCAACAAACTCCTTACTGCTATTTGGAGATGTAAGTTTCTGTTCATTTGTAAAGTGCAGAACGTTTTGCAATAGTTCATTTTAATGGGCAAGCGCAGGCCCTCGACCTTACGTTTGGGGGGACGCCTTAGGATCCTGATCTTCTGGCGGCACTGGTCCAGATGATCTGATAAGGGCGGAAGCGGCAAAATTCCCTTCAGATGCTCCGACGTGTTGGAGCCATATTTTTGGTTCCACTTGGAGTGGAGTACTTTGGCTTAGGGATTTTTATATTCCGTCATGTTTAGGTCGACGATATCCTCGAAGTCCTCGAAGCTAGGGAAGCTTATCTCGGTTTCTGTAGATGCTGCCTTGATGCGTTCCTCCTTGAAAATGAATTGGAATTGCTGGGAAACGGTCTCACTACATAGCTGTAGCCAATCCTGGCTGGCTGCTTCATCCTGGGGCTTTGGCAGTAAGTACGGCGCTACTGATCCAATATCTTTGACCTCAAGAATAATCGGACGTTCTGGTCTGAGCTCATCCAGTGGAACTTCTTCTTGAAATGGCTCTACAACGTTCATCACTGGAGTGTCCTCTTCGGTTAGCGGTTCCACTTCATCGTGCATCGGTTCCACTGCATCAATTTCACGAGGTTCCACTTCAAGTGCCGTAGGAGGCATCCTTTTTCGATCTTGCTTCACCTGCGCGGTATGAACATTTTTGGGCTTGAGCAGCTCAAAGAGGACGTCATGATTTTTTTCGTGGTCTCTGGCTAAGCTTAATAGAAAATCAAATTCTTCTATATCACTCAGAGGATCGTTGAGCCCTTCCGATTTGATCCAATCCTTCAAGGCCTGCTCTTCTTTAACGCCGATAGTCATGTGATCGAAGGCGAATTTTTCGTCGTGGAAATTGCGGTGCTGCTTGGTATCATTATTAAATGTTCTGTCCATGTCCCATTGGATAAGCGCTTCCGCCGGATTTATTTCTTGGGGCTCAATTTTTTTCGACGCAGAGTCCACGGACGTCCGACATTCCACTACTTTTGGAGGTGGAGACTTCGGTCTTTTCTGATTTGCCATACAACACAAGGGCCACTCCGCTTCTGAGGGCGGAACCAAGCCCTCCTTCAACTTCTTGTAAATCCCCCAGATATCCTCCGACGAAGGCAGGTTCCTCCAGTCTGGCTCCACCTGCGGCGGTGGCTCTATATTGACGGGAGATTTTGTCGCAGAACTCTCCTCGGTGCCAAAATCCAAAACGACATCGCCATAACGAAACTTTGAGGGCAGCTCTTCAATCGGGGCACTAAAATGGTTATCAAAATGTGTAATTCTTTACCAAATTTATTGCACATGACTTACCAGGACGGTAAGGAGGTTTTCTGTCGCGCTGCCTTGGCGATCTTTTTCTTTTCACTCTTGGGTTTCATGACGACTACTTCTGCTTTCGACGGACGTATGCGAGAAAATAAATTATCAGACGTCAGATCTCCTTACTTTTCAACAGTGTTGCTGCGTTACCAGTTGTCAGTTGATTTAACTTATCGGAGGAGTTGTAATTTAAATGCAGTTTTTAAACATGCGTTAGAGTTTAATTTCTTCTGGTGTGCTTCGTCACTACGTGGACTGCCGTCCACAGTGATACCCTTTTACTCTACGCGTAAGGGTAAAAAGTTTGTGTTGCAAAACCCGACTATCGATAAACCAAGTAACGTACCCTAATATTCACAAAACTATGTAGTAGGCTTTTGCTTTTCCCTTCAAGCTGACTGCATAAAAAGTAGGCCGTTGACTTTAGTTTCTAACCGACATTTGCACATTCGTCTTCGCAGAGTCAAGTCGACAGCTTGAAAATGATCCAAATTTTGCTTTTCATGGCTGGACCAATGATCGTGGCCCTGATCTACTTTTTGTTCAATCTGCCGTCGGTCCGCAACAAGAGCCGCGAGTTCAATCGCATTACAGAGGTTCTTGTCCTGGAGGAGTGGATCAAGGAAATGATTGAAGCTGGCCGAGAGCAAAACCCCTATGACGATCAGCTGGTGGCTTTGGGCCACCAGTTATTGGCCAACTTCCGAGTGGACGTGATTGACCAGTTCAAGAGAGAAGCTGGAAAGTAATCCCGGCCAAACGGTACGTTATCGTTATTCTTCATTTCTGTGCCTGACATTACCTATTAATCCAAATATATCAGGAAATAGATGGAACATTGGAGTCGCATCTCGGACATCAGTTTGTTCCCAGCCCAGGAGCCGATTCCTTGAGGTAGCACCCTTCCATCCAGCTGTTTGATTCGCCGATTAAATACAAAAAACTCTCCTGTTAAATAATATTATGAATTAAATGTTAATGATTCCCCAAACTGATTAGTTGTTGAATTGTTAAAAATTTGGCGGAAAATTTCAGCAATAGATGGAACGGTCTACAGCTTTGTTATTTGTTGTCGAGTGATACGGAACTTAGGAAATTTGCCATTTCATTTCAAAACGAAATTTTAAAATGCATATTTGATTTCTCTGTTGGATTAACAGCTGACCAAAATGTAACTTATTGGCAATTGAAAATTGAAGTTTTCAGCGCAGTGAAGGAAACGTTTCCTACCCCATGAAGTATATATATTCTTGATCAGCATCACTAGACGCGTCGATCTAGCCATGTCCGTCTCTCCGTCCGTCTGTCTGTCCGTTTCTACGCAAACTAGATGGGATGAAATTTTCCCAAAAGACTTCTTTCTATTGCAGGTAGTATTTAAGTCGAAACCATAGAAAGAATCGGAAAAAAAAACGTAAAAAAAATCTAGCTTCGGTGTTTTTTGTAATATAACCTTTTACTCTTGGAATTATTATTTTTTAATTATTTCTGAATTTTGACTTAAATTTTTAAGAAATCGGATTACTAAATCATATAGCTGCTATAGGAACAATCGAAAAATTAAATGGAAATTAATAGGAAAAACATTAGGTATAGTTAATTTTTATTAACATTTCAAAATTTCGAATAAATATTAAGTCGAAACCATAGAAAGAATCGGAAAAAAAACGTAAAAAATTCTAGCTTCGGTGTTTTTTGAAATATAACCTTTTACTCTTGGAATTATTATTTTTTAATTATTTCTGAATTTTGACTTAAATTTTTAAGAAATCGGATTACTAAATCATATAGCTGCTATAGGAACAATCGAAAAATTAAATGGAAATTAATAGGAAAAACATTAGGTATAGTTAATTTTTATTAACATTTCAAAATTTCGAATTAAATTTAACAAAATTCGGGCGGCTATATTATATAGCTGCAATAGGAAGGATCAAAAAACAAGAAAGGAAGCTAGCTTCGGCCAGCCGAAGCTTATATACCCTTGCAGATAATTCCTATTAATCACTAATTTTCCGATCGTTCCTATGGCAGCTATATGATATAGTAGTTCGATATTGATCAAATTAAAATCGAAATTCGAAAACATTTAAAAAGAGTCATATCCCAGAGTAGAAGAGAATACAATAAAAACCAAGGAAGCAATAATTTATTTCATATTATATTCCCATTAATTTTCCGATCGTTCCTATGGCAGCTATATGATATAGTCGTCCGAGTTTAATAAAAATTTATTCGAAATTCAGAATTATATACAAAATGATATTTCCGAAAGTAGGAGGTGATATGTTCAAAAACACCCAAGATATAATTTTTATACCCTTGCAGAGGGTATTATGATTTCAGTCAGAAGTTTGCAACGCAGTGAAGGAGACGTTTCCGACCCTATAAAGTATATATATTCTTGATCAGCATCACTAGACGAGTCGATCTAGCCATGTCCGTCTGTCCGTTTGTCCGTCTGTCTGTTTCTACGCAAACTAGTCTCTCAGTTTTAAAGCTATCGGGCTAAAACTTTCCCAAAAGTCTTCTTTCTGTTGCAGGTAGTATATAAGTCGGAACTAGCCGGATCGGACAACTATATCATATAGCTCCCATAGGAGTAATCGGGAAAAAAAATGTAAAAAAATTATATCTTGGGTGTTTTTGAACCTAGAACCTCCTACTTTTGGAAATGCCATCTTTTATCTAATTCTGAATTTCGAATAAAATTTTGTTAAAATCGGGCGACTATATCATATAGCTGCCATAGGAACGATCGAAAAATTAATGGGAATATAATAGGAAATAAATTATTGCTTCGTTGACTTTTATTGTATTCTCTTCTACTCTGGGATATGAGTCTTTTTAAATGTTTTTGAATTTCGATTTTAATTTTGTCAATATCGAACTACTATATCATATAGCTGCCATAGGAACGATCGGAAAATTAGTGATTAATAGGAATTATCTGCAAGGGTATATAAGCTTCGGCTGGCCGAAGCTAGCTTCCTTTCTTGTTTCAAGATAGAAGTGATACTGAAACTAATCAAATTGATCATCATTTCATATCAAGTTGTTTTTGTTTTTGTGTATAAAGTCAATAGTTATTCTCAATCCGACTTGGTCACTTGTCGGGTTCACCCTGGTGACCCCGCCTAGCCGTAATCAGTACAATTTGCTCACGCCCCCTATCAGTTTTCGATCGAAAGCGTTAAAATTGTTAAAATGCAAATGAAAAGCGGCAGTCGAGGCAAATGAAAAGTGCAAGCAGAACTTGGGTGAAAGTTAAGAGAAGTTCAACTGCGATATGGATATATCTACATACGTATGACGCAAACATGTACATACATATGTACATACATATATGCAAAATTCCAGACGAGGGAGTTCCGAAGAGTCTTCGCAGAAGGAGGTGGTGTTCATTGAGCCGTTGTCACTGAAAAGTGGGCGTGGCGGGAGCCGGCGAAACCGAAGCGAAGCAAATGAAACACGTAACGGGAAAAAGTTGTGTGTCCAAATTGCGAACGTGCAGACTTGAAATGGGGAGGGGGTGTCGGTGTTGTGGGAAAACCACGGAAAGGGCTGTGGACAAAACGTGGGGGACATTTTGTGACTCCTCTGTCGGCGTTTAAGAAAAATGTCTGCCCTTGTCGTGTGTCATTGTTGCTCTTGCATGCATAATGACAAAAATAAAGAGTCCAAGTCACAGCCAGGACAAGAGAGGGAGATGGGAGATCCGGGGGCCTCGGCAAGTGCGAAAGAGACGGGGCAAAGTGCACTTGGGCGACAATTAGAAGAATTTTCTCCATTTTATTCGTTGCAAGAGCAGAACGGAAAAAAGATGACGTCGACACGACAAATGAATGTAATTGTGTGTGTGACACTTTCTTTTTCCACTGCGCACACTTAAGCGCAAGCAAACGGAAAACAAAAGCAAATAATTTATTATGGTTTTACGGGCTCGCTTAAATTGATATAAAGGTCAAGAGTGTGCACGTGTGCTGAACGTGGATTTAGCCAGAGTGATGTGCTCACCCGTACGCATTTCCCCGGCCCCCAGCTCACCTTCTCGCCCACCTTGCCCACTGATGAGTGAGGTCTGAAACGAGGCCACTTCGTTGCCCAGCTTGAACCCAGTGGCCTACCACGCACAGACATTCATTTCAGACGGGCACACTGGGGGAAAACTGAACTAAATCCGTGTTCGATACAAGAAAGGCGTATGTGCAACCTGCAAATATTTAGCTCTAACTCATTGTTAACTCAATAGTTTCATTTTATCAATTACGGGCATTTTAAAATTCCTTTTGAAATATAATTGTTTTAATATTAACCCCATTTAAATTCGAAACTAAATTTTATTGTATCCTGGTAAGCATCAATAGTACTTACGGCTATTTTCTCGAGTGTTTAATCAGTTCAGGTGAAATTTAGGCAAAACTGTCCTTAAAATTTACCATTTATGGGCGAAAGTTTATAATTTGAAGCCATTTATAACCTAAGAATTAGATATGAACAAAATCTTTCGATTTTTATATGTATGTATGAGTAATAAGCAACGATCGGAAAATAATTATCAGAAAATCAAATTATTTACTATAGCGTCGGAACTTACAGACTATTTATATACAAATCTGCCCCATATTTGTATACGCTTCTAAGAGCTTCTGTAATATAAGTTTAATTTTAATGGCAGGGTATGGTTTAAGTTCCAAGGGTACATATGTATATAAACTTCCACTTGCCAAAGATAGTTTCCTCTCTTGATTTAACATGCATATAAAAACCTATTTTATGCTTAAACTAGTCAATTTCTTTCTGTGCCGTGGGAGACTGAGCTTGGACACGTGCAGCATTTGCAGCTGGCGCTGGTCAAAAGTTTGCTCGGCCAAATTAAGTGTTCAGCAGTTTGAGTGGCTTTTGGATTATGGGTCAAAGAACCATACCCAACCTCATACAGCTACTTAAATTATGTTCTGGCTTTAAATTCAGGTGAGCCGCTTGATTATCCCTTAACCGGTAAAAAAGTTTGGAGTTCTCAGTTCTCAGTCCTTGGTTTCATGTTCAAGTTGGAGTTGTCTGAATTATCTTCGTTAGTTTCGGTCCTAAGCCGATATTGCGGTGGGTACCGCTCATTAAACAGACATATTCCACACCCATGCACTCGGGCTTTGCATAATCACATCATAATCGAAATAATAAGTGTGGTTTATATTTATTTCCGTTCCGTGCAAAGTGATTACCACCGCAAAAGAAAACCTCAAAATGTAGGCAATTGCAAAGCATTCATGATAATTACATGCCAGCCTGGCCACAGTTGTAATGACGATTGCGAAACCCATACGTCGGCTGTGATAACGATTATAAATTTTTGATTAAGCTTTCGATAATGATGATACCGGGGGTGTAAGTTCTACACTCGTATGCGTGCTGCTATTTTACAAATCCGTTAACAAAGGCAGTCCTTGCTGGATGGCCAACCATTTCGGTCGACAAACCGGCTAAATGGGAATGAATGCATTGACCATCTGACAATTAGTTGATTAAGTTCGTCTGATGAACTTGCTGATATTTGAACAACCATTTGAGCTTTTTCAGAAATGGGTTGAAACTTTTTACACCAGTTACTCGTAGAGTAAAAGGGTATATTGTATTCGTGCAAAAGTATGTAACAGCTAGAAGGTAGCGTTTCCGTCCCCATAAAGTATATATATTCCTGATCAGGATCACTAGCCGAGTCGATCTAGCTATGTCCGTCTGTCTGTCTGGATGAACGCTGAGATCTCTCTTCTTTTCACCTCTATCTATTATTGCCAACAAGTAATTGATCATTAATCGCTTAGTGCTATATATTTTTTCTATTGCTTTGCATATACGCCAGCTGTTTCTGGCTGCATGTTGCTGATGGTGGGCCTCCGCCTGCAACGGATGTTGCTGGTGCCACTGCAGATGATGCAACTTCAGTTGATATATGTGTGACTGATTCTAGCTGCCATTTTACACAAACCACTTTCGTACCTTCGATGGTCAGCGCAATTTTATTGAAATGGAGGCGAAATCGAGGGAAAATGCTGCAGGCATCGGCATCCGATTTGGCTTAATCTGAATGCGAATCTGAGGCGAGGTTGTAAAAGTCATTCAGTCAGGAAGCAATAAAATCATTTTACGTCAGTGCCATGAAAATGCTGAATTTGAATAAAGCTGCTGCGCCATGGCATCTCGTAGTCTAAGGAAGGTCGGGCGTGGCAGCGGGATTGGTCATGGCTTCGATGGCATCTTGGCTGCTACGTTTCCCTCAGAAACAGAAAATTTCTGCTGATGCAGCTATAGCTGGTATACCAGTACGGCACAGCTGGCGACAGCCGAGCGAGGATGCCGCAAACTCCTTTCTGCAGGACTCTGCGTCAATTATGCGAATGTGTGTGGACTCCAGTCTGGTTGGAAAAGCGCGCACTTACGCAAAATGAGCTTAGCTAATGCACAACGCATATTGAAGCAATTTCCTCCGGAATGGCTATCCGTTTCAATGCATGCGGTTGGCATGGCCCAGTTCATTTGCTCACATCTCCCACTGCGAGAAAATATTATTGAACGGAAAGTAACTCTTTACACACAACCACCAAAACTACAATTCAAAAAAAATCAACAAAGAAAAATGTTACCTTGCAATTTATGAACAGTTCATGTATTCATGTTTGCGGTATGGAATAGGAATACAAACAGAGAAAAAATCGGAACAATACCCGATATATATTGTCTCCTCAATTTGTACATATCAATTTTTCCATATTAAAATAATACGAATTCATATTCATATTTCTTAAGGTATTAAATGCATTTCTAGCACTGGCATTCTACGAAAACGTGAAACTGCAAAGTGAAACATTTTGTGCTGTTTATTTTATTTTGCATTTGGTTAGTATATTTAATTCAATTCAATTTACTTGATGTTTTTTTAACTGACATTTGTTTACTTTTTAGAAACTGGAATGCGATCTTCGGGGTCTGCAAAGACGCCATTGACCGACCCGGGACCTCCTGTCAAACGGCTGGCCAGAATGCCAAACTGGGCTAGATGTACGGCCCCCGATTAGCTGGGAATGATCTAATGAATCATCCAGAGAGTCCTGGCGCTAAGGCGCTAAGCAAAATGAGATACTTGTGGAGCCCGGTACATGTTAATTATTCCGATATTTGTAAAATAGATCATTTATATGAACTTACTAAGGTTTTGAGTTCCATTTAATTACAATAAGCTAAAAAATATTAAAATAAATTTATATAATGATTTCATATCAATATAACCATATCCATCTGATATGGAAACCATATCCATTTGATATGAAAGAAAATCAGTTTGATATGAAAAATACCATTCTGCTTATACTTTTTCCATAATTTTGTAGCAACATTTGATATGTTCGCATAACAATCTTGGATGAAAAATACCATATTAATATGTTCGAAACTACCAATTTGGTATGTTCGAAAATATAGACACAAAGTTCTTAAATCAGAAATAATTTAAAACTTTCACATTCGTCCTTAGCCATAGCCTCGCCAGACCTGAATGTAGCATTTTAACATTTTATGGTAAATGTGGTTCTAGAGGTGGACGAAAAGAGCATTCAACTAAAAATGCTACTATACTTCGATACTCTCGTGACTAAAATGGCAAATATCTGATGTTTTAACCATCGCACACTTAATTTTTTTGCCAAAAATCTGTAGTTTTTTTTCTAGGACAGTTAAAAGGATGCATTTTTTGTGCGTTTTTTTCTTAAAAGATTGAATTTTTCAACGAACTAAAAGTAAAATTTATTGAAATTTTATATTATATAGATAATCCAAACCAAAGTTTAAAAAATTTTCGTACTTTTCGGTTTTTATTAAAACTTAATAACTAAAAAAAATTAACATTACTAAAAACAAGAAAGGAAGCTAGCTTTCCCAAAAATGTTAAATTTCGTATTTTTTTGACTTTAATTTTTCAAACTTTCCTATGGCAACTATATAATATAGTCGTCCGATTTTTGTTAAATTTAATTCGAAATCCGGAAATATTAAAAAAAGTTATGTTCTAAGTAGAAGAGAATATAATAAAAACCAAAGAAACTATAATTTATTTCCTATTATTTTCCCATTAATTTTTCGATCGTTCCTATGGCAGCTATATGATATAGTCGTCCGATTTTTTACAATTAATTTCCAAATTCAGAAATATATAAAAAGTAATATTCCCAAGAGATGAAGGTAAAATGTCAAAAAACACCGAAGCTATAATTTTTTTGTCATTATTTTTCCGATTATTCCTATGGGAGCTATAGGATATAGTTGTCCGATCCGGTGGTTCCGACTTATATACTACCTGCAATAGAAAGAAGACTTTTCGGAAAGTTTCATTCCGATAGCTTAAAAGCTAAGATACAAGTTTGCGTAGATACAGACAGACAGACAGACGGACATGTCTAGATCGACTCGTCTAGTGATGCTGATCAAGAGTATATATACTTTATGGGGTTGGAAACGTCTCCTTAACTGCGTTGCAAACTTCTGACTGAAATCATAATACCCTCTTAACCCTCTAGTGCCCAAATTTTCTTTTCCAAAAAAAAAATTATTTTTGGATTCATTATGTATCAAAAGTGAATGTTTGTTTTAGAAAAACTTTTACTTTTGCATGGATCGAGTTTTATAGGACTTTATATATCTAGACGGGATACCTTATAAAAGCTATAGAAAGCTAACGAAATCTTATTTTTAGTGTGGGTTTCGTTTTTTGAGTCCTTGAGACTATCAGCAACACGGTACAATTTTTTTTCCAGCAACAAACTTTTTATAATATTTTAAAAAAATATTTATATTTTGCACTTAATTTGCAAATAATTATTTCGTCCGAGTTGCACAAATTTTCTGCTTCAAATGACTACAGCAGCTTGCGCAAGCTCTAGTATGTACGAGGGTGGTCCGATAAGTACTTAGCCTCCAAAAGAAAAACGAAAATTTTGGAAAAGTGTCAATTTATTTCTCAACATAATCTTGTTTTAGCTCGATACCCTTGACCCAGCGATGCTCCAACTTCTTTAACCCGTCTGAAAAATACGTTTCCTCGAGGTCTGCAAAATAGGCCTCTGTGGCGGCGACGACCTCCTCAATCGACCCAAATTTCTGTCTAGCGAGAGACTTTTTCAAGTTTGGAAACAAAAAGAAGTCCCATGGGGCCAAATCTGGAGAATAAGGTGGATGGGGTAGCAGTTCGTAGCCCAATTCGACCAATTTGGCCTTGGCGAGGGCGGTTGCGTTTGTTGTCCGGAGTGAGCAAACGCGGCACCCATCGCGCCGACAGCTTTCTCATGCCCAAAATATCATGCAGGATATGACCCACGCGGTCTTTTGACATGCGTACTGTCTCAGCTATCTCGCGTATCTTCAATCGGCGATCTGCCAAAACGAGATCGTGGACTTTTTGGACGTTATCCTCCGTGGTAGCCGATTTCGGGGCACCTGGGCGTGGCTCATCAAAAACCGACGTGCGACCACGTTGAAACTCGTTAAACCAATTTTTGACGGTCGCTATCGAAGGAGAAGAGTCACCGTACACAGCATCCAAGCGCTCTTTGATTTCGCTGCGTGATTTCCCTTCCAAAAACAAGAATCGAATCACAGACCGATATTGCTCTTTCTCCATTTTTCTAAAATCCGCGAACACGTATGATGCCACACGCTGGCAAAACAAAGCTACGAGTCCGATTCGGCTGAAATTTCGACAGTAGCCGTCTACTAGAATGTACTACACGATAGAAAAGTTTTCTTGCGATAGTGGCGCCATCGGGCGGTGAGGCTAAGTACTTATCGGACCACCCTCGTATTCCAAACGCAACGAACTTAATTTTTGGACTTCCCCGAATTAGAAAAAACGCGAAACCGAGTCAAAAGGAATGAAAAGACTAAAATAACGGTGTTATTAACCTTACCCGTCTTGGGCACTAGAGGGTTAAGGGAAAAAAATATTAAGTCGTTTAAGATTTATGAACCGTTAAAAATTGATACTTTCGGAGGCTGCCGCATCAAAGCTTATTAAATAATCGGCTTTTCAAACATTTCTAAATATTTTCTTTAAAAGATCTGCATCAGTAAAATTTAAAAAATTAAGTTTTATATTCTTAATTTTATTTACATTTTAGCAACCTTTTTGCGCTGCATATCTTAAGATGCTTTATATTTTAGTACCTCTCAAAAGATACAAAATTCTTGTATTAGTTATATAAATATATAAAGGTTTTTCGCAATTTGAATTTTTCTGTGGACGCAAAACGGTTTCCCATACAAAACAGCATAAAGTCGCTAAGTGGCGCCTGCAGTAGGCTGGCGGTGCGCTCGCTACGGCATGTGTTGACCAGCCAATTTTCACGGACAAGCCGTTTTTGTATGGGAAAACGCAGTGCGTCCACCAAAAAATTCAAATTGCGAAAAACCTTTGTCCGATCCCCAATTTTTTTTTTTTGGATCTTGTTTGTAATAAATTAACCTTCATTTCTGAATGGTTTTAAACTCTGTAGCTGGTGAAGAACACTGAAAAAATACACTGGAAAAAAATATTCTTATTTATTTTTAGGAAAACTAATTTTTAAAAAATTTTTACATTTTTTTATGAAAAGCTAATACAATTCTTGACCGATCAGCGAAAACTTCATAAAGATATCTTTCGACGTTCCGAAAATATACAAAAAAGAGTGAGTGCACATTTTTTGAAAAACTGCCAAAAATGCTATTTTGTGACCCCTAAAACTCCGTTGAAACTCAAAATTTCTCAAAACGGTTCAAATGAAGTTTTTTTTTTGTCGTTGTGAACCGAAAAGTAAACAAGTTTGACGAAAATCGGACCTTCGAATCGGGGGTGGCCCACTTGGTAGATTTTGACTCAATATACCCTTTTACTCGACGAGTAACGGGTATAAAAAGTATTTTAAAGTATATATTTTATTTTTCATTGTTAGGGCTTTAAGCCTAGTACTCAGTTCGGCTAAGAGTTTTACTAGTCGAAAAATATTAATCTTTTAGGGCCGGTTTCTCGAGTGCCGGCTAAAGTCCCTGATAGCTATCTGTTCGAAAAAGATAATCACCAGATAAACTTATCGTAAAAGCAAATCGGTTTTCTCGACGCCTTTAATTTATTTGATCGAGAAGCAATTACAGAGTGCTGTTAGCGCACAAAATGTGCTGTTAAGCGCAAAAAATGGCGTGCTTTGATTATTCTATCAGCTGTTTGGGTATAATTCAAAGGCAAAGTCAGCTGTGATTTCGTTTCTTCTTCTTATTTGGCTTTGGGAAATCAGCTGTCGTTTTATCGAGTCGAAAACGCTTAACAGGGACTCTGAGTCCCTGTCAAAGTTAGTTCTCACATTGATGCTCGAGAAAGCCAAAATGCCTTAGCAGGGACTTTATCTGTTCGAGAAATGTTAGCCGGCACTCGAGAAACCGGCCCTTAGTGTGGTCGAAGTTTTTGGAGTTCATCCGCAATGCATGTAGCATGGTCTTACTGGGTTTGTTGACAAACAGCCAAAATCAACTGGCGCCAATTTTAAAATATTACAAAATGTTGAGGCGACCTGGGTTGCAAGATTTAAATTTGCTGATGGCATGGCGATATGTATTGCCGCAACTCCTACAAGCAGTTTTCCATTGGTTTTTGGGGTTTTCTTTTCATTTATAACTTGTTATTGGCACACCGCTTCTGCACAAACACAGCCACAGATTAAATTTTCTTTTCTTTGGGACGCGGCTAAAGGCGTTCATCGGAATTCATCAGCTAAATTTAGTATTTTTTTGGTATTTCCTTACCATTTCCTTAGCTCAACTGAGTACCGCGGTGGAAAAAAGTCTCAGCTAAAGGCGTTAGCTACCTATTTGCCTCTCGCTTACTCCTATGGTTAGCTAGCAGTTTTCGTCGTAAAGCCTAGTACTCAGTACGACGAAAACTGCTAGCTAACCATAGGAGTAAGCGAGAGGCAAATAGGTAGCTAACGGCTTTAGCTGAGACTTTTTTCCACCGCGGTACTCAGTTGAGCTAAGGAAATGGTAAGGAAATACCAAAAAAAATACCAGGTTTAGCGGATGAATTTCGATGAACGCCTTTAGCCGCGGCCCAAAGAATAGAAAATTTAATCTGTGGCTGTGTTTGTGCAGAAGCCGTGTGCCAATAACAAATTATAAATGGCAGGAAAACCCCAAAAACTAATGGAAAACTGCTTGTAGGAGTTGCGGCAATACATATGGCCATGCCAACAGCAAATTTAAAGCTTGCGAACCAGGTCGCCTCAACATTTTGTAATATTTTAAAATTGGCGCCAGTTGAGGTTTGCTGTTTGTCAACAAATCCAGTAAGACCATGCTGCAGGCATTGCGGATGAACTCCGAAAACTTCGGCCACACTAAGAGATTAATATTTTTCGACTAGTAAAACTCTTAGCCGAACTGAGTACTAGGCTTAAGCCTAGGCTTAAAGGCGTTAGCTACCTATTTGCCTCTCGCTTACTCCTATGGTTAGTTAGCAGTTTTCGTCGTACTGAGTACTAGGCTTAAAAATTAAACTTATTTCTGGTAGAAATTTCATGTTAAAAGAAGTTGTAGTTATTGAGAAAATAATAAAAAACATGCCGCCTTTGCAAAAAGTTGGCAGCACTGTCGTGAAAAATGTCCTATTTTTTGCCGGATAAGACGCCAGCTGTGAATAAGAAGAAAACATGTACGTAAAAGTAAACAATTTTTGTTTATTATTAATTTAAACTAATAAACGTTGCTAATTTTCAGGGGTAAACATAGGTCAATAGCAAGACGCCATATTCTTGCGATTCATTCGCGATAATATAGACATTGCCAACGGATTTACTCGAGGCGTCCTAGCCTCTCGCAGATTATGTCTTTGCAAGTACTCTAGAGCAAGATTTCGGTCAGATGGCATTTTGGTTCTCTTTTAAAATTGTTGCCAACTTATAAATGTAAATAATCCAACGCAGCCGCTTCAAACAGCTGTCCAGGGCTGCAAATATGTAGCCTGGCGGGTAATTCAAATCTTTCATTTTTTCTTTTATTTTAATTTTAGTTTTAGTTTAATACTTATTCGAAAATAATCAAAATAAGTCAAATAATTCGATAATTATTGAATTATAATAATAATATTTATAAATAGTGTATTTATCCAGCCCTGGTCGTTTTTCGGTAAATTTTCCGAAAAAAGGAAATCTCCCGAATTTCTGTGACACCAACGGTTTTGATCGGTTGGTTTCTAAACCAACCGTCCCCAAATCCGTCCCCGGTTTCTGTGACACCCCCGAATATAACTTTTTGGAAAGCTAATTTCACTCGCAAACATTGATTGATTATCTTTTCTTTTAAGTCGTTCGTGAGTTATAGCGTCGCAATCATGGAGCAAAATAAAAAGAAAATATGGCATATTTTACAGTACTACTATGATAAAGGCTAAAATGCATCCCAAGCCAATAAAATTTGTGCAGTTTATGGACACGATACAGTTTCCGTTTCCACCGCATAACGATGGTTTCAACGTTTTCGTTCTGGTGCAGAGGTGGTCAAAGAAGGAAGGCCTGTCGGTCAAGAGCTTGGCTTAAGTCATCAAGCCGTTATAAACCATTTGAAGAAGCTTTGAGTTAAAAGCTCGATGTAAAAAAAGAAAAAATAATATAATAAAAATACCGCAGGACTTTTTTGACAACCTAATATTTATACCCTTGCAGAGGGTATTATGATTTCAGTCAGAAGTTTGCAACGCAGTGAAGGAGACGTTTCCGACCCTATAAAGTATATATATTCTTGATCAGCATCACTAGACTAGTCGATCTAGCCATGTCCGTCTGTCCGTCTGTCCGTCCGTCTGTCCGTCTGTTTCTACGCAAACTAGTCTCTCAGTTTTAAAGCTATCGGGCTAAAACTTTCCCAAAAGTCTTCTTTCTGTTGCAGGTAGTATATAAGTCGGAACGAGCCGGATCAGACAACTATATCGTATAGCTCCCATAGGAATAATCGGGGAAAAAAAGTAAAAAAATTATATCTTTGGTGTTTTTGAACCTAGAACCTCCTACTTTTGGAAATGCCATTTTTTATCTAATTCTGAATTTCGAATACAATTTTTTCAAAATCGGACAACTATATCATATAGCTGCCATAGGAACGATCAGAAAATTAATGGGAATATTGAGTCAAAATCTGCCAAGTGGGCCACCCCTGATCCGAAGGTCCGATTTTCATCAAACTTGCGTTTTTCTAAGTATGCACTTCAAAATATGCTTTGACTGCTTCAAAAATCTGGAACAGCGTTCAAAAAACCTTCTATTGCTCTGCTCATACTGCAGACGGATAGTTGAAAATCATTTACAAGTATTTCAATAAATTGTTGAATAGACCGCAAGCAAAAATTTTTTTTCTAAAAAATCGCGCGATTTTTTAGAACAAAAATTTTTGCCAGCGGCGCTTTTTATAGCTCAGAGAAGCTGGGTCGGGTAAAATTAAAATTTTGAATTTTGAATACGGGAATCGTTTGTCCACCGTTTGTCCACGTTTGACCACCCTTTAGTTTTTTTTGTCCACGTCCAGTTTCGAAAATATGGAATTTCGAAAATTTTCGAAAATCAATAGGTTGAAATTTTCAAATTTTTTTTCATGGAATCGTTTGTCCACCGTTTGTCCACGTTTGACCACCCTTTAGAATTTTGAAAAAGTCAAAACTTTAGAAAATATACCACTTTTTCGTTTTCACTGAATTTCGAAAAACTTAAAAGTTGAAATTTTCAAATTTTTTTTCATGGAATCGTTTGTCCACCGTTTGTCCACGTTTGACCACCCTTTAGAATTTTGAAAAAGTCAAAACTTTAGAAAATACACCACTTTTTCGTTTTCACCGAATTTCGAAAAACTTAAAAGTTGAAATTTTCAAATTTTTTTTCATGGAATCGTTTGTCCACCGTTTGTCCACGTTTGACCACCCTTTAGAATTTTGAAAAAGTCAAAACTTTAGAAAATATACCACTTTTTCGTTTTCACCGAATTTCGAAAAACTTAAAAGTTGAAATTTTCAAATTTTTTTTCATGGAATCGTTTGTCCACCGTTTGTCCACGTTTGACCACCCTTTAGAATTTTGAAAAAGTCAAAACTTTAGAAAATATTCCTATTTTAATAAACAGTTTTTGTCCACCACTTACAAATAATTAAAATCCCCTTAAGTATAAACTGCAAAACTCTTAGAAATAGTTTAATTTCACACCTTATAAGTAAATATTGAAAAAAAACTACTGTCAACCTCTTTTTTTTTTGCAATCCCTTAAAGCCAAACATTTTTAGTTTAGCTATTAGACTTTAAAAAAATTGGCAAACAAAATTGCTTCCCACAAAAAAAAAAACAAACTTCGTAAACTTCATAACAATTTATTTTTTTTTTTAACAAATTTCAATTTTCCTAACAAAATAACAATTTTTTTTAAACAAAATAACAAATTTTTTTTAACAAAATAACATTTTATTTAAAACAAAGTAACATTGAATCATATTAAATATAACTTTACAAAATTGGGAATTAAAATTAATATACAATAATACATCATCTTACTCGGTTTGCGTATACACAACGATATGAAAAGTCATTTTCGTGGTAGCAGCCGTTAATCTTTTCCATTTTCGACACATATCGTCGTGAACTTCCCAATTTCCTGTCAGTCTGCGGCAATAAGAAATGTAGTGCCCAATTCCATCTCCTGACGCTGGAAGGTACTCAATGGCACCACTCAGAATGTATTTTCTATTCTGTATTAGTATTTCCTGTGGTAACTGGAGCAAGGTTGCAGATCCTGTTGAGCCGGCTGAGGATTTTTGGTGGAACGCACTATCCGTCGCAAATTCGATGTCTATTATGACATGGGGTCCTGGATCTCTTTCAATGATCTCTTCTCCGTAGCATCTTCTGCATATGTCTTCGGATTCCTCAAAAAATTCGCCAACAAAGGTGAGCAACGCCTTGGCAACACCGAGATCCTTGACCTTTTCTGAATCCATTAGCTCCAGCCGTTGGTGTACTGATGTGTGGCTCTCGCACTCGTTCGTGTCCCTTTCTTTATGTGAACGGCGGCTTGTTGCGCTCGGTATTCCATCAAGAGCTTGGTCAATAAATGCTCCGATATTTGTGTGGCACAGTACTGTGTTGTTTTTTTCCTTAAAAAAAGCCATCAAAATAAGACCTCTATCGCAGTAAAGGCTGGCAGAAATTCCCTCGACGGCATATTTTTTTATTAAAGCCACTGTTAAGTTATCCGTATCCGAATCCAATTTGTTTTTATAACAATAATTATCCATATATGCGGTCGATAATATTTCCACTAGGGAATCAATAGGACAAGTGTTTTTAAATTGAATCAATTTGTTTCCAATCCATATGGGGCCCATTGCTCCGCCATTATGTAGGATCTCATCCCTTTTCCGTCGATGAGGGCGATTGTATATCAATTCGACGTTAGGGCACTTCTGAAGATATTTTCCTCTTCGTTTATTTTTGCATTCTTCATATTCGTCTTCCAAATCCATTGTCTGAGAAATGCTTTCATTTTCCACGTCTTCTTTGACATTATAATCTGTTGGATTTTTTGTATTGTTTTTCACCTTCCAGTTTTCCTCTTTTAAAAGGTATTCCACGTCGCATTCTTCAGAAATATCATCCAGGACTCCTTTTTCTTCTCGGATTTGTTTTTTAATTTGTTGCTCTTTTATAAATTCTGGAACTTTTAAGTTTTTGCGCTTCATGGCGGCGCGTTCCAATTTGCACACAGCTTCGATGCAGCGTATATGTTGCACCACGAATTTATCTGCACGCACTGGTCGGTGGAATATGCTCATATCCGTGTTTTTGAGATCCTTGAAGTAAGCTTCCACCAGTGCTGATGAGCCGACATTATTTTTTGATGAGAATTTGGCCTTCATCACATTGGTCCATAACACAAAATACTGGCACAATTTTAGAAGAGGTGGCATCAATTCCGGCAAATGATATGGGTTTGGCCGGCACTTTGCAGAATTGCACTTCGACGCTTCATCTTCGGCATTGTTTTTAATGCTGGAGATGAAATCCGAGACATCTCCGTCAGTTTCCTCCGATTCTTCCGGTAAATATACGGTTTCCCCATTTTCTTCATGGTCCAGAGCAGAAAATGTGGCTATTCGGGTAAGGAGATACTTTTCATTCCTGTGGCTCGAAAGATAATCTCCTGATTCATCTTCTCCGGAGGATTCGCTCAGTGCAACTATGAGCACTGCTTTTATTATTTCTGCGAAGGTCTCCTTCCTTTCGCATGTCGTTGCCACTCCAATGCATCTAATATAAAAATCCTTTACGTTCGGCAATTTTCCTTTAAAAACGTTTTTCCGGCACATCATTTTAATAATGTGGGCGATATCAAGCCGAATGAAGCAACGCGGCAGTTCCGTCGGTTCCTCCGATGAAATGTTTTGGAAACATTTCGAAATATATGTCTTCAGGCGGCATTCATTGAAGCTCAAGCTTATTCCATTCAGTAGCGCCAAGGAAAAATCGGACACGACCTCCAGTGGAAATTGTCCCGATTTACCAATAAATCTGCTCAGCCAAAATTGGATGCTGGCAGTATCATGCTTCGCCGACAGCATTTGGAACACTGGGAATATGCTGTCGTCTCCCTCCATCACAATTTGGTATAAAAACACGTAGCTGGATTCTCCGTTCGGTTTTACAATCGGTAACACAACGCTTCCAGTTGCGTCGACCGAAATTTTTTTAATGCTCCGTATCCTTGAGGTATAGGTTTTTATTTGGGCTCCTGTGCAGTAAATGCAGAAAAATTCGTCCAGTCCGATATCAAGGATGCAGCCAGCCAATTCACCCTCATACTTCTTGAGGTATAAACTTGAAATTGGATCACGATCCTTGGTGATTCCTAGGTGCCGGTTAGTTGCCTCTTCACGAAGTTTTCGAAGAGTTGGTAGCTTCGGGATGTAGCTCGGCTCTGGGTCGTCTTCTTTCATTTCCTTGGTTGCTTCCTTTCTCCATAGTGCCGCTTTTTTTAAAATCAATTCTTCTCCGATTTCAATTCGTCTGGATCCTGTGCACCGCCGTTTTTTGTTATGTGGAATTCCTCGTGTGTCTGGTACCGAAACGGAAATCGAGATACCGCACTGCCCTTCAGGTTCCACAAGGCAATGTCCTTTTAATATTGAACTGCACTCACTGCAATATCCTTCTATTTTAAGCCATTGTGAGGAGTTGAATAACTCATCACAAATAGCAGCAGCTAAAATAACGGATGGCCGGCCGCTTACCAGTTACGGCGAATTACCGTAGTAGCGGCGCGGCGAAGAGAGTTTGGAGAGTGAGAGTTTGGAGAGAGAACTCTGATGAAGAGAGTTTGGAGAGTGAGAGGTTGGAGAATAGATAATGGAGAATGAGAGTTTGGAGGATCTAACTCCGGAGAGAGAGAACTCTCCCAAAGAGAGGGTGGAGAATGAGTACGGAGAGTGAGAGAGTGGAGACTCCGCGGGCAGAGCCAAAGTGCCGTATGTGCAAAAGGGAATAACGGAACGGCACCGGACTTTGGACTCTGCCGTGAACTTTGGACCAGGAGGACAAGTGCCACATCTCAGCAACCGAGCGGCACACAGGCGTGCCACATGCAACATATGAATCAGCGGGACGGCAGCAACGAGCAGAACTACAAATTAAGGCCGTGCGTGAAGGACAAGTGGGTCAAACAGGGACCACGGACTTTGGACCCGGAGTGGAGAGATGCCGCGGGCAGAGCGCACGAGGGACATAACGGTACCCGGAGGCCCTATATAAAGCCGCCGGGCGCTGGCAACTGGATCAGTCGATCGCAAGGAATCAATCCGTCAAGATCAGTCAAGATATCAAAGTGAATAAGTCAGTCAATCAGTGCCAAGTAATCTACAAGTGCAAACACAAGTCAAGTCGTCGGAAGCAGCGCCGTGGGAGCCTACAAGGAGCAAGATCGCTACGTCGAGACGTTCGGGATTGGATCATCAGGAATCTCCGAATTGAGACACAGGTAGCTGAGGTCCGGAGGGCATCACACGGCTAAGTCAAGGCAAACTGTTTCTACTCCTGTACGACTAAAGCCTCGCATTGCGCCTGGCGTGTCCCTCAGAGTCGAGCAGTGAAGTCCTGCGACAAGAGATCGTGAACTCGGGGCGAAAGCCGTAGACAGGTTATCATTTCAAGGCGCTGTCCTAGAGTGAACAGGCCAATTGTCATCTCAAGGCGCTGTCCTAGAGAGAACAGGCCGTTGGTCATTTCAAGGCGCTGTCCTAGAGAGACCCAGACCCGAGTGTTGCGAGCCAGAAAGGGCGAGCGTAGGCCGGTTATTATTTCAAGGCGCTGTCCCAGAGAGAATAAGCCAGTCGTGATCTCAAGGCGCTGTCCTAGAGAGAACGGACCGTTTGTCAGTTCAAGGCGCTGTCCTAGAAAGACCCACGGTTTTACGAGCCCGGGACTGGCGTGTCCGTAACCCCAAGTACCAGAAGCCACGCTACGTCCAACCACACAACCAGCGCATCCCGGAGCAGAGCATCGGACATCGAGCTACACGGAAACGTCACGAACGAGCTAGCGGGTGAGGCCAGGGTGGAACGTTCGTTTACACCAGGCGTAAAGCAAGGTGAAGCACTAGGCAGCTTCCAGGTGTCCACCTAGACTGTCAGCGCGATCCGAGCAGGAGCCTAGTGGGACCATCCGGGACAGAGCAAGGGACAGGCGGTTGTGTGTCTATAGGCGTTGCCCTGTAGAGCGCAGCTCCTGTTCACCCTAGTCTGAGAACGGTGACGCTTCCCTAAGCCCGCACGGCTGATCTCCTTGCGAGTCCGAGGCGCTACAAGTAGTCGTCGGGTCAACGCGTTAGAGACGAGCATCGCCGAGCAGCTACAAGGAGCTACAGGGAGCTACAAGACCGGAGCACGGAATCAACGAGGAAGGCAATCACCGAGGCGACACATCGACGTGCAGAGACGAGCATCACTAGGAGGCACCAAGGACCACGAGTGGCAACACCAAGGCCAACCGAGCCATCAAACCCGCTGTAATCATACCCGCAATAAACCCAATTCGAACCCGTGAATTCTGTGCTTTCTCACTGATCTACTGGGCGGTCACGTTTATATAAATTTGGTGGGACGAACACATAACTTCTCTGAGCTAGCCGCACGAATCTCGTAGCGAGCAGACATACAAAATCAGTTCGTTACACCATATATTGTCCACTTTGTCCGAAATTTTGGCCTTCTTAAAATTAAACGCACAAGGAAGTGGCACTTTTTCATACACTGACTTGGCTATAATATCCGTCCAGTTAGGTTGCAAATAGTTCCTTGATCGCAAATCCTTTTTCTGTCCCGCCGTAGGGGCAATTGATTTCCATGCCTCCTCATCCAACTGCAGATTCAAGTATAGAATGGGAAGAGGTTCATTTTTTGTGGGTTCGCAGATCAGGAACTCCGGGTCGTCCTCAGGTGCCGTGGAATTTAACGTACTATTAGTTGCAGTGTTATTCGCCTCCGATATGCCACATCTTTGTTTTACAGCGGTCAGAATATCATTTCTATTCACTCGGGTATATAAATTTAGAGCCTTAGCACTGATTCGTCCTTGTAAATGATTGCTGGCTTGCATCCAAACATCGTCACTCCTTGGCTTCAAAGTTCCACTTTCCGTAAATATATTAACACTGCAAAGTGCATCCACCAAGGCGGTGGCATCAACAGCGGGCTTGGCTGGCATCGTGTGTAAATTTAATTTTTTTTGCAGCAACAATTTAAAATAAAAACAAATTTTTTACGGATATCACCCTTTGTTTTAAACTTTTTTGCACTTTACACCAAAAATATAAATTGTTTAAGCTATAATTGAATATCCCTCGCGACGAAATGGATATTATAAATTAACGCACTTATCAAAAAATATCTTAATCGCTTAAATAAAAAAATGGCAACCAAAGTATGACTTATATTCGTACAATGCTTTGCTTTAAAAAAATATATTTAGTCTAAAATCTATTTTTATTTGTTTTTTTTTGTCAATGAATTATTTGAAAAAAAAAATAAAAATTAAACTTATTTTATTGTTAAGTAGGTTGATATTAAAATAATATTTTAAAAATACTAGAGTAAGTCTTTATAAAGACTGTGTTCTTATATGTCAAAGGTAAGATATATTAAAAGATAAATAAATGTATGTAGTGTACTTGCAGTTTTCCCAGTAGTAGTCCGGTAAATTCATTTATATTGAACTGCACTGTAAAAACTGTAAATTTTACGTGGCACAAATTTCTGATATCAAGTCAATTATTGAAAGTAAAAAATAGAAAAACTAAAAATGTATATTTAAATTGGTATAAGTAAAAGTATTCCTAAACAAACTGGTCTTTATCTAAAATTTAACTTGAAAAATTCGCAAGTATTTAAGTATTTAATTCAAAATGTTGCGCAAGGCCAATCACGAAGAAATTGTGAAAAAAACACTCTTAATAAAAGTTAAATAAAAAAAGCAAAAATTGGCAACTTTTTAAACAAAATTCACAAGCATACTCAATAACAACTCAGAAAAATTTAGAAAATGATCAAAAAAAACTATTTGTAAATTTTCAATGAAATTTAAAAAATTGCAAGTCTTTAAAACACAATAAACTAAATTCAAAGGATTCGGGAAAAAAATACAATGACAGAGAATATCGTAGAATTTTGTGCAACGTCACTTCAATTCCTTGTGAAACAAATCGAAGGAATAGTCACAACACTGATCACACTTATGCACCAACACTTATGACACAGCACGAAATTCTGGTATCAAGACAAATTGATATTTAAGTCACAAATCAAACTTGAAAATTTTGCAAGTCTTAAAAAAGACTCTTAACAAAATTAACAAGGATGCACAAACACTAAGACGCAGAATTTCGTACAATGCCACTTCGCTTTTATTCACGATTCACAATAGTTTTGGTACACTGCAAGCGTTTTCAAATATCGCGCACAACTTTTCACTTCACTTTTCACACAAAAATAGACTAATTGTGCGTTCTGGGTGTCGATTTTTATACCTAATATGAGATTCGAGGAGGAAAGCGATTTTCAAATCCAGACAAGTGTTTCAGGTCTAAAATTGAAGCAGGTTGCGGAAGATACCTGTTACGCAAAACCCCTAAAAAGTATCATAAAAAATGTTAACCCTTTCGCACAGGTAACAAGGTTTGCAAAACACAAAAAATTGTCTAACCATTCGGGTTTCAAAATATTTCCAATATTTTACTCACTACCTGCTATAATTCTCCATTCAGATATTTGACTGATGAATTACCTGTTTTGCATAACCCATGTCGAATCTAACTACTTTAAGCTATTAGACAAACTAATTGACTAATTTTAAGAGATGTTCAATTCGTTTTTAATAAAAGTGTACAATTTTTTAAAGTTTAATTTTTTTCAAAATTCTAAAGGGTGGGCAATGATGGTCAATTGGGGGTCAAACGATTGGACAAACAAAACCTTTGAAAAATTCAACTTTAAAATTTTCGAATTTTGAGAAAAACGAAAAATGGCCACAGTTTCCAAAGTTTTGACTTTTTCAAAATTCTAAAGGGTGGTCAAACGTGGACAAACGGTGGACAAACGATTCCAAGAAAAAAAAATTTGAAAATTTCAACTTTTAAGTTTTTCGAAATTCGGTGAAAACGAAAAAGTGGTATATTTTCTAAAGTTTTGACTTTTTCAAAATTCTAAAGGGTGGTCAAACGTGGACAAACGGTGGACAAACGATTCCATGAAAAAAAATTTGAAAATTTCAACTTTTAAGTTTTTCGAAATTCAGTGAAAACGAAAAAGTGGTGTATTTTCTAAAGTTTTGACTTTTTCAAAATTCTAAAGGGTGGTCAAACGTGGACAAACGGTGGACAAACGATTCCATGAAAAAAAATTTGAAAATTTCAACTTTTAAGTTTTTCGTAATTCGGTGAAAACGAAAAAGTGGTGTATTTTCTAAAGTTTTGACTTTTTC